>JAWRVF010000101.1:0-560000 GCA_036785485.1 Physcomitrellopsis africana | reverse complement strand
TTATTGACTATATTCTCGTTTGGGCAATATTAGCTTCACATACTTCAAGAGAAACCACATGAAACCCTTTGCGGAGACATTGTCCTTGCCAAAACAAAGTATGTGTGGACACTGATATATCCCCACCTAGCTTCAGTTTAAATAAATATAGATTTAAAATTTATAAGTTTTTGAATACTTGCAAAAATACCATGTTATTTTTTAGTATTTCAAGTAAGATGTATTGGGTTCTTGCTCCCATGCTCTTGACCTTGAAGAAATATCCACTATGCATCCAAGAGAATACTTCCAAAACTATATACAAAACATGATCATTTTGCAAGGAATATGGTCATGGAGGTGGCATGCCATCTTCTTTTTTTTTCTTCTTTCTAACTAAATTCCTTCCTCATTCTTTCTCCTCCTTTCAGAAGACAGGTGTGTGTGTGCCATGTGGGCCTTCACTCATAATGCAAACCCTCACGGAACAAGCTTCAATCTCCCACCAATCATATCCCTACACTTCTCCACACATGTATGGCCAAGAGCACTTCTCCCTGTGCAACAACACATCACAAGTTGTAAACCACACCAAGTCACCAATGTCACAAAAAAAGGAGGACTGTTTCATGATGTATTACTATTGTACACCTACATCATCTTCAAAATGGCTGAATGCCACTCATTCCACAACACAGAAAACACAAAAACACCATGTCCCCAGGTTGCAAAATCAGCACCATTTCATCACTGTACACCACACACAAAAGGAACTAATATCATTCCCATCCCTATCAGTGTTATTTTTCCCACTCATAGAAAAGGGTAACAATGCATGAGAGGGCAGTGGCAAGTTTGATCTTCACTTGCCACTGCCCTCTCATCACATTGAGTAAGAGTGTTGGGGTTTGTATGATATTTTTGTGTGGTGTTGAAAGGGGCCTCCCCAAGTCAGCCAGGACATCAAAGATCAGGAATGCAAGGAGCATCCAAGTCCACAGGGGGGGGGGGCACAGGGGCACCAAGGCCAGAGTGAGCCCTATGGCCCTGTGGTTTGCCACAGTCAATGTCACTCAGCCACCCACAGAGCCCCTTTATGCAGTACCATGATGTGGCTGTCTTTCCTGTGAAGCAGAAGCAGAAGAAAGCAAAAATGAAATTAAAGAAACAGAAAGAAGAAGAAGAAGAAGCATAATGACGCAGCAGCTGGGACCAGTTTTCTACTGTGGGTGTGCGTCTGGACAAACCTCACATGGTTCACAATACGTATACAGAGCCCACACCGTGAAGAAAAAAGCATAAAAGAGAAAAGAAAAAAACCAAGTTTTCTATGTGTGTGTGTGCGCGTTTGTGTAAGTGAAGATCGGCACGTTTCACTTACAGACAGCGTGAATGACTTTTCGTTTGAAGGGTTAGCGTCACGATTGTGGGTTGTCGCGCAACGCAGAGAAAGCGAGAGCGAGAGAGAGGAATCCAGCAACCATGGTTAATAAAATCTGACACATCCACGTTGCGAGTTGTGATAGCAAGAGAGAGTGAGTCTGGGTGTGCCACGGCACGATTGTACATACGGACTGGCGTAGTTTGTGTGTGTGTGTGGGGGGGGTTGTACACAATGTCGCATACGATACTCGCAGTGGGTTGCAGTAATGAGAGAAAGACTTTTTTACTGGAAGCGGATTAACTCCTCGCGCAGGGATTCATTAAAGAGATGCCTGGACCCACAGGAGGAAAAATTAATGGGGAGGAAGCGGGCTCCGGATCCGGAGCTGGGTCTGACAGGGTCGCATCCCAGATACGTGTGTCGGAATGATTTGCTGGTGACGGTGGGGCGAAGGTTCTGCCCAAGTGCAATGCCTGTCCGGGGCATGCTGAGGAAATGACGAGTCACGACGTAGGGAAGTGGAGCAAGGGGGGATGATGATGGGAATCGTTAACCACTGTGCAGCGCGGGCTAACAACTCGAAGGAACTGGAAGCAGCTGCAAAGGTCGCCGGGATTGACCGACCAGACGGCAAATTAGCGCGTCAACTTCGTCAAAGTGGGTTACTTTCTGGCTGGGCACAGTTCCGGCAGCTCTCCGATGATTAAGTGACAAGCGCGGGGTTTATAAAATCCACTGACCGCATAACGCAGGGTGACGATAGCGTAGCATCTTGAATGTTTGATGCCTTCGGAGACCTGTGATACGCAGAAGCGGATGTCCTGATGTGCGCCATCCTCGTCTCCTTCATTGCAGCGTCTGTTTCCGTGCACGCCCTTGGGGAGACGAAGCGAAGCTCCTTCGGGTGCAACAACATCGATTCCCCTGTGGATGTCGGTCATCGCTTTGTGTTTGAATATTCGGCCTTATCTATCTGAGCCGCGCAGCCTTGCCATCATATGCTCACAACTCCAGCAGAGCACGAGCAGTTCTTGTCCCTCGACATAGGAATACTTCTATCTCTGTTTTTTTTTGAGGAGCGTTAGCAGTGGGCGTGTCTGTGTGTGTCTGTGTGTGTCTTGTCTGTTTGCGAGTGAAATTATGTGCGTTGGGCACTCTGTTGCTGAGTTAATGTTGTTGTAATCTAGCCTTTTTCGCTGACTGGAAGAGTTTTTCGACCAAGAAATCGGTCCGATAGGGTTCCTGCTTTGTTGGGTTCTGTTGTAGCTTCAGCCATAGCGTGACTCCATGGCGACACTCATGAGAGAGGTGCGTAACTGTAAACCCACTCTGGTCTTTGCAGATTCTGTCGGTGTTTTATACCTTGACGAGTCTCCTGGTGAGCGGGAGCCACTCAGTGCAGAGTGTGAGATTTGAAACAGGAGAGACGCTAAGACTTTCACATGTTTTCAATTTAAAAAAGCTTAGAAAGTGGTGAGTCAATTGGCAGTGGATTACACAGGGAGAAGGACATTGGGATTTCAAGTAGGTAGCTGATTGATTGGAGGGTTGGGTTGTTTACTTCACGAGGTCTCTTCCTGAAATCCGACGTGTGGACTTCGAAAGGAAGACAGTCCATTGCCGTTTGTTCTTGTAATCTTGAGCATCGTGCAGCATCTGCTGTGTTTCTGTGGGATGATTTTGTTCATTGACGAGGTGTCCTGCTATGGTTTCTGCAGACTTTCTATGGAAGGCACGAACCCGCGTGGATGGCCCCGATAAGGGAGCCTGCACCCTACTTTGTTGAAGCTCCTTACGAGGGCTTTCGCGAGTCGCACCAATATCCTCTGCATGATGAGTCGTATTTTGCCCCCTACCCTGCTCCATCGCCATTTTCTGAGTCGCTGTCGCGGGTGCCTCGAACCTCTAGCTCTATACCTCCTTTCAGCCATTATGACGAATCCCTTTTTGTTGAACCACTTCCACCTCGAGGGGGTCCTCTTCGATCGTCCAGTGCTATTCCCGCATATGCTTACCCAGGAAGGCCCTATCCTGATGCGTACTCTCGCGGTGCGCTCCTAAATCGTCCAATTCGGTCGACAAGTGCCGTTCCAGCCTACGAGTTACACACTAACAGCCCACCTTCGAATCGTCCAACTCGGTCGTCAAGTGAAATTCCGGTCTACAACCTTGGGGAACCTCGCTCGGAATCTCGTTCCAAAAAGGTGGCACCGGTAAGTATGAAGCTCTTTTTCCTTCTCGTTTCGTGCAGGCAAGTGCTGCTAGTGCTTGTTTCGAATGTTTGTGGCCTTTGCACAGTTAGGATTTGAGCGCGCCTAACTCTCGTTTTGGTTACATTTGGTGTTTCAGGAGATTGAGTTGAGGGTACCAATGTGCTGTAGCAAATGTGAGGCGAAGACGAAGGAGACTTTACGAAAATTGCCGGGTAAGATCTTTGCACTGTGAGCACAACTTCCACGACTCGCTTATTTGAAGGGGCGTTGAGTTTGCTTCATTTCGTGTCCTGACATCTCTTTCTCTTTTCGGCGTTGCAGGCGTTACTGAAGTTAAGACGGACAGGCGCAGTTCAAAGGTTACTGTGACCGGTAAAGTAGATCCCCAAGTAGTGTTAAAACAGATTCAGAAGTCCAAGAAGAAAGCCGATTTCTGGACCAAGCAAATTTATAGCCAAGCGTTTATTAACTTCATACAATCCAAGACTGGTCAAGCTCAGCCCGAGGATGAGATTACATCATCTTACCATCAACACGTTCCCCCAGACGAAGTTGGGAGCCATCACGCATACGAGGAGAGCGAATATTTGTCATCTTACGAGGAACATCCTGGTTATTCGGAGAGGAACGGCCACGAACCGTACGAGAGAATGGAGAGAAGCCGATCCCACACTGTATTCAAAGAGGATGATAACATTGAGATGCAGCGAGGATATTACAGCCACCACGCTTATGATCCAAGAGCCGATATGTCGCCCTATGGAAGGTCATTTTCGTATGGTCATCTGGAGGAACTCCACGGAAACAGGGATGATAGAGCAGCACGCTTTGAGAACCACGGCCCTGCCGCTTACTACGAGCATTTTGAGCCTTCTTACCGAGATACTCATCTCGAACGGGACAGTGGACCAATGTATGAGGAGTTCGGCTCGTCTTACAGGCCGAGCCAAGGATATGGTCCATCAGGAGTCTCGAATCCAAGTTACATGAAACGCATCATCAGCGACTACTGAAAACAGTATATCTATATATTTGTATAAAATCAGAACCTTCACCACTGGAAGTGTGGCGACCAAGACTACTTGGGGAGGAATGGGGTGCTGCAACTTCTCCCGACCATGTAAAAAAGTCTTCCTTGCTCTGCCCTTGCCTCAGCAGCATCCCTTCCGTATGCTTTGAAGTTTTCACAGCATGTTGAAGATTCCTCGACTTGCTGATTGAAGCATTCTTATGAAATCCAATTTTGATACCAAACACCGATCTCACCCCTTTCAGTGTGACATTTTGGTGATGAGTGAAGCTTGTCGTTCAGGTGCAACTGCATCAGTGACCAGCCTACGGCTTAAAGTGGATGCCCCCACTTCTTGCAGTTGCAGCAGGGTGGTGGAGCCTCACCTGCATACCAGTGCTGTTACTGACCACTTCTCAGACAATTTGTACACTAGTAACAAATTTTTCTCTTTTCAACCATTTCCACTTCAGCAGTGGATTCATTCATTACTTCGCTTAATTGCTTGCGTGTATGGTATATTTGTTCGTGCCTGTCTTGTTTGCTTGCTTGCTATGGGGTGTATACCCATAATCAGGTCCTCAGTCGATCTCAGTCATCTGAGACTACGTGCAGGGTCTGAACGACGGCAATTTTTGCTTCAGTTACGTTGCCTCGGCACTTTGTCCTCGTTATGGTGCGTGCTGAACTGATTTTGCTGTTCTTCATTGTTTTTTTGTTTGTGTTGTTGGGTCTCTTGCAGTGCATCTCAGTTTATTGGTTTTGATCGTTTTCAACTCCCTTATGAATGAATGAATGAATGCATGAATGCCAATCTGTTGTTTTGATGGTAATGTTTATCTTCTGGAAACTGCTCACTTTCTAACATTTTTGCGTTTATATCCATTCATGATTACTTATCGCACTTGTGTCATTAACACAATACATGCTTACGAACATTTTGGTAGTTTGTTATCGAAACCAGGGTTAAATAAGTTGAACATCCAGTCTTTTATTTTACTTTATTTTTATTTTATTTTTAGGACTTATCCATACAGGTGTGAAATTTGTACAGAAGTACATTAGTAATTTTAAAATACATAAAATGAATTTAATGAACATTTTTGAATCAGTAAAAAATGACAGTAAGACTTTGGTTTCTATGCGTGGGATTTGTACTTTCAGTATCTCATTTTACGTGCTGTTGGATTAGGAGTTGAGATATTTGAAGTTAAATGTATTTAAAATTGTGAAAATGTTGACATGATGTCGTTACTATTGCAGCTGGTGCGTGTTGAGCAATTTATTATTGCAATATTTTTTCCTTTTCTCTGTCGTCAGTTGAAAGCTGATTAGATACACTTTTTGATGGTGTTTATATGTACAGTTTTTAATTATTTATTTGTTACTGGCTTTCAATGAAAGATGTGTAAAACCAAATGTATATTACATTTTTAATAGATTGTGTTAAAAAAAGTACATTTACATAGTGTCTGATGACACTAGAATTTTACAATCTCAATGTATACTGACATTTTTAATTGCAAGAAGATTTTGATGATTATAAGATAATGAAGAATTAATAAAATCATATGACTGCAAAAGTTAAACATATTGCATATAAAATATTTTTATTTACAATTGATTTATGAGCTTGCATTTAAAAGCATCAGAGAAGTTTTTTGGACCTCTTGTGGTGCACCTCAGTTTATCGTATTTCACTTAATTACATAGCACATGGTGCTGTATTGAAATGATTCAATGCTAATATTGGTATTATGTTATTTCAATTAAGTAAATGGAAGAATAATATGTGGTACGAAGATCTAAATATTTAAGTATAATGATTAATTAAGTGATACTATTTTCATGTAATTCATATAAAATTCTTTTATCAATGATGAAAACATTTTAACATCTTAAGTACAAAAATATTTATAATGAAACATTATTAGCAATAAATAAATATAAATATTTGTCTTCTTTTCCATTCCAACTCTTAATGACTTATTATTCAAGCTGTTGAGGACATTTTTTACAGTGTTTCTTTGAAGACTTGCAACTCAAGTTGCTGTACAAAAGTTGCTTCAGAAAGGTATATAACAAGTCTTGTCCCCTACGTTTTTTATTTGAATCTTCTAGAAGATTCTAAAAATAATTCAGAAAATTTCAATAGAATGCAAAAAAGAACAGAAGGTTCTAAAAGTTTACTTTTGGACACCTTAAATTGACATTATATGTATGATTTGGGATTTTGTAAAATAAATGTTAAATACATTCAATTTTTTATTATTCACTATTTTTAACTCATTAAAGTATTCTTTTAGAATATAAGTTTATTTTTATTTATATATATATATTTAATTTAATTTTTTGTTAAATCATCTTAAATATATGTATTACATAAATATAAATATAAATATTTATATATGATTCTAAATATTTCATACTTAATTATAAAAATCATCAACATATATATATATATATATATATATATAGAATTATATTTTTAAATAATTCACAATATCTATAATTAATTTTTTATAATATTTATCATAAAAATAAAAATAAAAATATATTAAATAATTATATTTAAAATTACTAGAATAAATATATTATTAATTTAAAAAAATTTATGCTAAAAAAATTTAAAAATATTAACATCATATTATATAAATATAATATAGATCAAATTTTTAATTTAACGTAGTCATTTAAAAGTAGCTTATTAACATTATATCAATTTTTTTCCCTTACATATGCAAATTATAAGTAAGAATATTTTTAAAACAATAATTATAAATTTCCTAAATTTAAATTTTATTGGATTATAATAATCTTATTAGTGATTATTTAGGTTCTTAAACTTCAACATTGACTTTAAAAACTTAATAACTTCATATTATGAAGTTGAAAAGTATAAACTAAAGTTAAAAGAATTTAGATTATATATATATATATATATATATATATATATATAATTTTTTATATCATATAGAAAATTATTGGGTATGGACTTGTAGACCATTCTAACACTTTAAATGCTTATCTAATTTTATTATAGAATATTGTATAAAATATACATTAAGTACAAATAGTTTAATTTTTTTAACTTTAAAAACAGAGTATTTTTAAAAAATTTAAAAATACTATAAAAACTCATATTTCCTACTTTCTTAATGAACAATACATAAAAACAAGACATATGTCATATATATATGTTAAAAAGCTTAATATATTTTTATATAATTTAAATAATCCTCTAATTTGTTTTACAAAAAATATGATAGTACCAAAGTATACATCTTTACGGATTTTCATCAAATAGTCAAATTTTTTAACGATACTTTTGGCACCCAATACCATACAAGCTTTAACAAAAAGGTGTAAAATTATTAAAAAAATTGATAGCAACTTTTGCATTGTCTCTTGAAATTTAAACTGTCTTACACGTTACATAAACATTTCCCTCCAACTCACACACAAGACTAATAAATCCACATAATTTGCCATGTCAAACAAACCCTAGAGTTTTCCAAGCCAACAAATCTCTTAGGCGCCCTCCCTCGGAACTTACGGGGCAATCCCGTCTTCATATACGAGCACACCATACGAATACACGATACACACAAAATACAAAATAGTCGTGGTCCATATATTCATACATATACCAAATACACCGTAGACGATACGAGTAGGTTAGGGCATCGTGGGGCCCGACTTGCAAGAGGTGCTGGCTATGGTGATGGAGAGTGAGAGAGCGCGTGAGCGAGGGAGGGACCGAGCGAGGGAGGGAGATGCATCGGCTATGCTGCCGTCGTAGTTGCTGTTGGAGTTGCAGCCCACCATCTGGCAAGCATGCAGCGGCACGGAGCGCCACGGGCAGCATCGCAGACCAGGACCTCGTACAACGCACAGCGTGAGCTCGCACCATTCATCAACGATTTGGACTTCGCACCGTCGCGAAGCGGGCTCAATTCATCCAACGCGAGCAGGACCGCGCTCTAGATGGGGATTCCGCGGTGACGATTGACGGCCAGCGCCGCGTAATTGGTGATGCTCGTGGATGATATCATGTGGGTTGTAGGGCCGCAAATTCGTTGTGGAGGATGATTCTTGCTGGGAAATATCTCTCGGGTGTAAGAGTCATCACTCCCGTGGTGGTCCCTCTGTATCTCGTGATCGCTCAAGACGGATCTGTCTTCCTGGACTCTCCGTCGCAGCGCATTTGTGCTGTTCAGTCTCGCCGTCTTTGTGCGCTGCATTGGAGGTCGCTCTAGGGAGGGAGGAAGGGAGGGAGGGAGGGAGGGTGGGTGGATCTGTCTGTCTGTGCCGCATTCTTGCAAGCGAGGTGTGGGAGTGCTGTAGGAATATGGAGCTGGGAAATGCGAATTGACAGTGCGGGTATGTGCTTGCACAGGCGAAGGGCCCTGCATTTTGCCATCTTCTGCTGTCGAAATTTTTGAAGTTTTCTTGTGAGTGCCTTGTCTTGGAACGTTTATTGAAATGCGCACGGATTGGAATGTGAATGGCTAAGGCTTAATTTCGCAGAGACGGTCGTGATTTTATGAGTCAGCAGACACTGGTCATGGCCTGGTCCCGGGGTCCAGCGAGCTTGAGGTTTGTGGCAGTAATTCTGTGTATAAAGATAATTTTGTCTGTGAGTTTGAAGGATTCTAAGGAGCTTTGGGTTTGATTCGGTTTATGAAACAAGTCATTTTCAGCTGTGAGTTGCTTGTTAGAGCTTTTTTTTTTTTTTTTTTTTTTTTGTTTTTTGTTTTTTGTTTTTTTTTGTTTTTTTTTTGGGAAATCCTCGAATATGTATTATTAAAAGCATAGTTCATCAGCTGTTTCAGCTATCCTTCGATTTGAGCGGTTGGAAGAGGTCTCTTTGTCTGGTGCATTAAACCTTCGTAGATTCGAGCAGATTTTATGAAGTGGACTAGTTCTATTGTGTATAATCGTTTGTAACTTTGCCTGCAGCTATCTAATGCTCGATACATTAGAAGTTCGGAGTTTATTTAATTTAATCTTTTTATAACGTGGGATTGGATGTATTACCTTGATTCTCATTTTTTGTCTTTTCGTTGTCAAGTACGAACTACAACTAGGTATGGCACGTCTTTTTCTGGTGAGATCATATTTGTTGTCATGCGAGAGATGAAGTGGGTTTCAACCCTAATATCAGGGTGAGTGACTGCGAACTTTCGACTGCGAAATAGCAGATCTTTTAAACTTATGTTTCGTTGTAGTTCACATTACAAGATATTGAAGTCTCATTAGTCCAACTCAAGCGCACGGAAACGCTGTAACAGAATCACTATTTCCTACACTTTTTTTTCACAAAGCCTTGGAGGACTAAATGTCTTGGAAATGCTCATAATTAAATCGTGTCTCATAACATGGGATGTCGGAACTAGAAGCAATTGTGGTTACCGACATTGACAAGACTTCTGTCGATTGATAACCTTGATTGTTAAGAATGTTGGTGGATGTGCAAGGTCTTATGCGGATGGGTTGAATCTTAAATTTAATTTCAATCCAAGTTCCAGTAGTTGGTCTCTTCAGTTGGGACTTAATTCGCCTTTCCTGAAGTTATAAATAGTTGAATTTGAATAATTAGTCAAATGATCTGATGAGCTCGTTTAATGAAAATTAGATGCATCTTCTGATAATCCTCTCCGGGATCACTACAATGAACATGCGTTCATATCTTCGTTGATTAAAAAATTTCGTGTTCTTGTGAAGCTCTTTGTTGCATCTGTTCAATGGTGGTGGCGACTATTGGTTTGCGAGTGTCAGTTTCAGAAAAAGTTGCTTGATTAGAAGTGATATATTTCTTGAAATCTTACAATGGTTGGGTTTAATCAAGTTATGATTAATATCGATGGTTGATTTTCTTTGCATGTCCTCACCTACGTGTGTAGACCTATTCTTTTTTGATTCACAGGTCATCATAGTATCGTGTGATATTGAAAACTAATGCAACGGAGATTTGTAAATGCAGAGCTCTGTCCTTGAGGTGAGAGATTCGGCGTGGAATTCTGGTACAGTGTCTATAAGAGGGTGAGTCGGAGGAGCGAAGTAGCCATGGCTGGTAGCAGTGCAATGCAATGTGGGCAGTTGGGCCAGATGGGGCTGCGGAGGATCAGCTTTCAAGGGTTGAGGAAGGCTGCAGTCACGCAAAGTAATGTGAAAGAGCGAAGGGTTGGTGCAGGGAACATGAGATCGGTGTTATCTGTGCGATGTGGAGAGAAAGTAAAGGTGCGCGTGCGTCTGGATCATCAGGTTCAGTTTGGTGAAACGCATGCGATCTTGGGGTCTGCAAAGAGTATAGGTGCATGGCAGGAAAAGGTGCCCATGACATGGACAGAAGCAGGATGGGTGGTAGATTTGGAGGGGAATTCTGGGGAGACAGTCGAGTACAAACACATTATCGTAACTCACGACGGCGGTGTCATCTGGGAGGAGGGTCCAAATCGCACAATATCACTGCCTGACGAAGGCGACTTTGAGCTTGTCACTCACTGGGGTTGCACGCAGGAGGAGCCACAGTTTCAAGGAGGGCGGTCGCCAAAAAGTCATGGCTCCGAGAACGGGCATGCAGGGAAAGCCGAAGAGCAGACTGAGGGCAAGGCCGAATCTTCAAAGGTTGAGGAGGCAGTGCGTGAAATGTCAACTTCTTTTGTGAAGGAATGGCAGGGAGCCTCCGTAAAAGATAGAAAAGAGAGGTCCGGGAAATGGGATACTACAGGTTTGGATGGACCAACATTGCAGATAGTTGAAGGTGATAAGAGTGCGAGCAATTGGTGGCGGAAGTTGGACGTGGTCCGTGATCTCTTAAGTGGGGAGGCTGGCAAGAAGGATAGACTGAAAGCTCTTATTAATGCTGCAGTATATCTGAAATGGATCAATACAGGACAGATTGTGTGCTACGAGGATGGTCAACATTACAGGCCTAACAAGCATGCTGAAATATCCAGAAGAATTTTTGTTGAGCTGGAACGTATCTCTGGCCAGAAAGATGTTGATCTCAAAGAGCTATTGGTGATTCAGAAGATTCATCCTTGCTTGCCTGCTTTCAAGGCAGAGTTTACTGCATCTGTTCCTTTGACAAGGATTCGCGACATAGCGCACCGCAACGACATCCCTCATGATCTGAAGCAAGAGATCAAGCACACTATACAGAATAAGTTGCATAGGAGTGCAGGGCCGGAGGATTTAGTAGCTACCGAGAATATGCTTGCAAGAATTACCAAAAATCCGGGTCAATACAATGAAGCATTTGTGAGTGAATTTCAAATATTTTACGCGGAGTTAAAAGATTTCTTCAATGCTGGTGGCTTGACTGAGCAGCTGGAGGGACTACGCCCGTCCATCGATGAGGAGGGTCAGGTTATCTTGGACCATTTTCTGGCAAGCAAAGGGAAGCTGGATCAGCTGAACTCCAGCGACACAGCGAAAATTACCGAGTCAGTGCTTGATACATTACATGCACTGACTTGCATTCGGGAGAGACTTTTGGAAGGGCTTGTGAGCGGACTTCGAAACGATGCATCTGACGCAGCTATTGCCATGCGTCAGAAATGGCGTCTGTCGGAGTTAGGTTTGGAGGACTATTCTTTTGTGTTGTTAAGCAGGTTGATCAATTCTTTTGAAAGTGAGGGAGGTGCTTCATGGCTTGCAGAAGAAGCGAGAAGTGGAAGAGTAGGGAAATGGACACCTGCATTGACCAGTCTCGCCATGGCTGTTCAGCAACTGGGTTTGTCTGGGTTGCAGAAAGAAGAATGTGTTGCAATTAAGAATGAATTGCTTGCCTGGTCAGCTACATCCGCACGCGCCAACGATACCAAGGCATGGGCACTGAGATTGAAGGCAACTATAGATCGCGTTCGTCGAGTTGCTGAAAGCTACACTGATACGGTGTTGCAGCTCTACCCTGATTACGTGGAAAAGCTTGGGAATGCCCTTGGAATTCCCCAAAACTCAGTGAGGACTTATACGGAAGCTGATATTCGAGCAAGTGTTGTATTTCAAGTCGCCAAGTTGTGCTCTTTCCTCCTGAAGGCTATTCGAACAACTGCCGGAGGGGATGGCTTTGATGTCATTATGCCCGGAAGAGCCACGGGTACACTTCTTGAAGTTGATAGAATTGTTCCGGGCACCTTGCCTACTTCAGCTATTGGGCCCATCATATTGCTTGTTAAACAAGCAGATGGTGACGAAGAGGTCAAGGCTGCTGGGTCAAACGTGGCAGGGGTTATCCTCCAGCATGAGCTTCCACATCTGTCTCACTTGGGCGTCCGGGCTCGTCAGGAGAAGGTTGTTTTTGTTACCTGTGACGACGAAGAAAGGTCAGCCAATCTGCGCACCTTATTGAACAAGCCTGTTGAAATCGTGGCATCACCCGAGTCTGTCCACATTGAATTTCGCGATGCTCTATCCCCTCAGAAGCAAGAGAAACAAGAATCAGTGTCAGAACCCACATCACAACAGAAGGACACTATCACTGTGACAAAGCAGAGCGTGGTGGTCAGAAGCCCCCCTGGTACCGTGCTTAAACTCTCTGAAGCTACAACAGAGAATGCCGGTTCTAAAGCAGCTGCTTGTGGCGAGCTAGCTGTTCTGGTTGAGCAGGCAAAGAAGGTATCTGCGGCCTTTCTTGTGCCGAGAGGTAAAGTTATTCCATTCGGAGCCATGGAGGACACCCTCGAGAAGAGTGGCTCTTCATCAAAGTTTAAGACACTTCTTGAGAAGGTGGAGACTGCTTCACTTGAGGGTGGAGAGCTCGATAAAATATGCAACGAATTACAGGCCCTTGTTGCTGCACAAAGGCCTGCACAGTCTATTCTAGATAAGCTTTCTGCAGATGGTTTTCCCACGGAAACTAGGCTTATCGTGCGGTCAAGTGCAAACGTTGAGGACTTGGCTGGCATGTCGGGAGCCGGTCTGTACGAGTCGATTCCTAATGTGAGACTCTCCGAACCTGATAATTTTGGCAAGGCAGTAGCGCAAGTGTGGGCGTCTCTGTACACAAGGAGGGCTGTCTTGAGCCGAAGAGTTGCCGGGGTACCACAAAAGGAAGCTTCCATGGCTGTCCTCGTCCAAGAGCTTCTGTCTCCGGAGCTTAGTTTTGTTCTGCATACTGTAAGTCCAATTGATCAGGACAAGAATGTGGTTCAGGCTGAGATCGCAGTGGGATTGGGTGAAACGCTGGCCTCTGGAACGCGAGGCACACCGTGGCGTCTTGCGGCCAATAAATTTGATGGAACTGTGAAGACTTTGGCTTTTGCGAATTTCGGTGAGCAAATGATGGTAAAGGGTGGAGCCAATGTGGCCGATGGTAGTGTTGTAAGAGCAGTTGTGGATTACAGCAATCAACCTCTCTCCGTTGATACCGAATACAGACAGCAAATAGGACAGTGTCTTGCGACTGTCGGATTCTTTCTGGAGAAGCACTTTGGCGTTCCTCAGGATGTCGAGGGTTGTGTCATTGGCAAGGATGTGTACATTGTGCAAGCGCGGCCACAGCCCTGAGCACATTACTATATAGGTTATTTATTTATTCATTAATTCTTAGCTGTAGTGTAATGCGAGGAAGTGGCTGTGTCGATTGGTTAACATGGTGCGGAGAGATGTTGCTGTTCGCTCTGCATCCAATATAGTGTGGGATTTATGTGAAGCTACTCCATCTTGGCTGTAGCATGTTGAGGTTTTTAGCTTGAGTCATGTGTTGCATGGACATAAGTGTCCAAGTAGATGCATGCTCTGTACCAGTACCGCGAAACGGGTATAGTTCATATTGTATTGTACAATTTGAGAGTACTAGAGGTGGTTATTTTCGAAGGAAAATTAGTTTTAAGTCTCTCGTCCGTTCTCTTGTGCTATTTAAGACTCTCAACGCTGTGTTCTGCCTCGAAACATATTGAAGAAGACAAAGATCTTCATGCAGTAATTACACGGAATAGTGTACCCTTCTTTGAAGGAAGGAATAGTCTGCCTTGATGAGGATTACTTGTTGAGGTTAGTTCCCCCATCAAACTTTTGTTGCATCTATTCAAGAAATCATTCACTGCATCTGACCATAATGAGAAAACAGTTCCAGGTCTTGTGATTCTTCCAGACTTGAACTCGCTGTATGGCTAGTGCTGCCACAAGGACACCACTGTTGTTGTGCAAATACCCGTTTCCCAACTTCAGTATTTTGTGCTAGAATACCAGTGACAGAGAATGTATTGTCACGACCTTCACCTTATAAAATGCAATCGGATCGTACTTTTAGATTCAGAATTATGCCGGAGACAACTGAATGTGCTGTATTTATAACTTCCTGAACGGCTTTCATCCCTGTAACCTTAAATCTCTTAGACTCCTACTCGTCTGATATTTTGACTTCAAACATCGTCTAGTAGGGCGACGTGGTCCTTTCACCCTGATCGCCTTTTCCTGTGCCTGTGAAGTATGCACGAAAACCTCGTGCAACCATTAACTTTCAACAGAAGAATACTCATTCTCGTACCTTTCCCAACTAAAAAGTAATTTATTATCAATTGTTATCTCTACGAATGATATCCTTGAATGTAGACAGTACCCTACACTGAATTTGCATGCAAGGTTGGAGTACAGAAATAAGGGCTCTGGTATTCCGTTAAATGACCTCCTCACGCTCATACGAAGAAAAATGAGGTGGAAGAGACGTCACATTTTCTACAGTATTCCAATTTTTGAAAAATACTTTTGAATAATACAAAATCGAGAAAACTTTAAGGTAGCAGATGTGTAGTTGCAACTCTTCATGTCGAGGGTGCGTTGTCGGGGGTGCTGTTCAGATCATTCGAGTTTGTCAGCAAGCTCTTTCACTTATCACGAATAACAACTGTCCATGCTTTCAATCTTCTCAAAACCACTACACTCATTTCAACTACATTATCACAGTTGCAGTGATAATGCTACATGAGCATACGGCGTGCTAGAATCGCATGTTCTGTGAGCATCTGATGCGAGACTGCACACACGCAAACAGAATTGCGAAAAAACAAGCTTGGATTTGACGTCAAATACTCACCAAGGTATAAGAGAAATGTATTACTCTTGTGAATGCAGCTGCTTGTTGAAGTCTTTCATGCAGTTCAGAGCAGTGTGCTAACAATCTCAAGGGGTCTCTACGTTTACGGGAGGAGAGAGGCTTCAAACTTGTGATTTTAAAGCTTGTGATGGGTTAAAATTGAGAACTCTTGCTTCGTTGGTTTTACATTTAGAAAAATTAGCCCAATGGCTATGAGAAGAAAAGATGAAGTGGGATTTATTTATTTTTTATTTTTTACATAGGGCATGAATAATGTTATTTCTTAGAATTTGTATTAGATTCATCGTCAATAGGTGGTTTTAATTTTTTTTTAAAAATAGACATGTTAAAAATTGTTTAAACATTGTTTAAAATATCTATTAAGAATTAAAAGTATTAGTTTTTTTAATACTTGGTATAACTATCACAATTAAAAGATAAGTTTCTATATTTATAATACTAATAAAAGAATAATTTGTTCCATGTGATAGTTTTTTCTTACTTTGTGCTATCTCAAAATGGAGTGACTTCTAAAAAAATAACTTTTTTTTTCACCAAGTTGAATATCTTTATAAAGCTTTTAAATCATGACCTTTTGAAGTGTGCTTTTTGATTAAAAAATATAAAATAATATAAAAATAGTATAAAAAATCATATAAAAAACTAAAAATTTTAAAATAATATTTTTAGCTATTACACTACATACAACCAAAAAAAATATTCTTATTTAAAATTTTAAGTTTTAATTTAAATAAATAACTTGAAATAAATTATAAGTTTTAATTTTTAATTCTTAATAATTTAAAAATTTAAAAATCATTCATATTAGAATTGTTATTTTTTAGAATCAGAATTATTTTTATGATATTTTATGTGATTTTATGCAAATATAATTTATGTAAGTATAAAAACTTCTTATGTAATTTTATATAAATATAAAACATTTATTTAAATTCTTATATTTAATAAATTAATATATATATATATATATATATATATATTTTCTTTATCTTCTTTATTTTTTTGTATGACAACTATTTATTAGAATTATATAACTATTTATCATATAAGTAGAATTTCAATCCAACAAACATTATTATCATAAATTAATTTTAACTTATATCTTAAAATTAAAAGATTAAAAAAATCTAAATCTATAATTTTTATTTTTTACCATACTAAATATTAAATAACTTATATTTTAGTATTTTAGTTTATAACATAATTGTTGAAAGTTTTTAAGCTTATTAAAATTACTAATTAAATTAGTGACATATTGCTTATAGCCAAAGTAATATGGTGTAAATGTCTAATGAAATTTTTTTAATATATATATTTCAATTTTAGAAGTATAATACATTAGTATATGTGATATTATTAATATATTCTATATAGATTGTCATATTAATTCTATGTCAAAGATATGAATCTAATAAAACTTAAAAAATAATACAATCATGTATCTTTAAAGAAGGAAGAAAATAAGGAAAGAAGAGATAGACATAAAATAGAAAAGAACTAGAATAGTTGTTGCCAAATACAAAGAAACTAAAGAGTCTTAAACCAAGATTGAAATACAAGAAATGTGTTGGCAAGATGAAGGATGTACTCACTTTTACCTTTATTTATACTAGCTACCAAGAAAGCCTTGTGGAAGCTTTCTAAAAACCACAAGACTTGTAGTCCAAATATCAAGTTGTAGATTGCTTCTAATGTAGCTTATTAAAAGTAAAAAATGTACAAGACAAATTACAATAGGTATAAAGTATGTCTATTAGAATCTAAAAATCTAATCCATATATAAGAAACTTTGTCAAAGTTTTTTAAGAAAAATATTATCTATCTAATATGTTCTATCTACTTCTATTTATTTTTATTTACTTTTTATTTAAGTATATTATCCACCTCTAGTAGTATTACTAAGCATCAAGATTGTAATACCATATATATTGTATCTTGCCATTTTTATTTGAAAAAAGACATATTTTTCTTAAGGATCTTTATCTTGATTCTAATGTTGTAAAGGTTGAGATAATCCTAGTGCTTCATTTGGTAATTCTACAAATAAAAATTTTTAAGATGAATTTTTTGGTTGTTGATTTTCCATTCTACAAAAAAATTCTAAAGCTTAAACTTTAGACTTATTCTTCTTTGTTTCATACTATCTTCTTGTCAATGGTTGGTCCTTGGTTTTTATGGATGTTATTGATAAATATATATATATTTTTTTGACATATTTATAAAATTTTTATATGGCTCCCATGTACATTTATAAATATAATATGCCTGCCGCTATATAAGATATTCTAATTTATATTGATACCTCCTTGCATCTAAGACTTCTTCTATTTCAAACTCTTAATTGTTATCTATTTCCATAAGAGATGGTAGTAATTGCTTTCTTTTCAATATATTAATTATAATATAAGGCTTAATAAGAGATAAATTGAATATATAATAAATCTTTATTGGCTGTAGCAATTGTAATTAATATGTAATTAGATTAATTTATTTTTAAATAATAAATAGAAAAAGTCTTTAATAATCTAACTTATTAAAAAATTAACTAGTCTTAATATTATGATAGAATAATCATATCTTATCACTAACTTTGAATAAAAGTATTCTTTTTTAAAAACATCCATATTAGCTTTTTATTGCTCTTGAGCTTCTTTTAGTTGTATTTTTATTGTTGTGTGAAGCTTTGCTATTTTACTTGCCAAATCTTAAACTATTATATTTTAACTTTTAAAAAGTTAAAAATATTAAATTATGGATAATAATTATAATTAATAAAAAATAATATTTATTATATAGAAGAATATATAATATTATTATATAAATTTTTTGCTAATTGCAAGAGAGCTGATTAATTGTTTTGGTAATAGTTGATAATATATTATAAATATTGCTCTAATACTTGATTCATATGTTCAATTTATCTATTAGATTAAAGATGAAAATCTAAAAATCATTTAATATTAATCTTTAATATATTTAAAAATATCATCTAAAACCTTGATATAAGCTAGGATCCTTAATTAGATATAAAATCATTTAAAAGTCTATGATATTAATAAATATTATTAAAGAAAATTTTAGTTTTTTATTTATTAATAATAACTTTTATATAAGATATAAAATGTGTCATTTTGGTTAGACAATCTACCATTACAAAAATAGAATTATAAGAATTTAGAATTAAAAGATTTGTAATGAAGTCCATTGAAACAAATGATTTAGGTTGCATTGGAATAAGTAAAGATTAAAGAAGTTTGTAACATCAATGACTTAGAGTCTTTGTTCAAGAATAAGTATCACAATATTGAACAAATGCTTTGACCAATTTTCATATTTGAGGCCACTAAAAATTCCTTGGAATAAGTTCTAAATTTTTGTTATATCCAAAATGTCAAATTGTTGAATAATTACATTATGCTTAAAGTATAAATAAATGTGTTTGACCTTCTAAAATATATAATTGTCCTTTATAATAGAGAAGATTGTCCTTGAAATAAAATTTTCTATAATCATTATGAAGATTATTTTTAACATCTAAAATAAAAAGATTTATTAACATATTTAAATAAATTTCATCAAAGAAAGTAGTATCAATTAAAATTATTGATTTAATAACTCAAAGATTCAACTGCTTTAGTTTTAAATGAATTGCTTGTTGTTGATCATATGCAATACCTCTTTCTATTGGTGTAAGATAAGAACATTTAAACAAAGCATTTGACAAACCTTGGTTTTTTATTTTTTTATTTTTTTATTTTTTTATTTTTAAGATAATATATAATATTAAATATAAATTATAAAAAAAAAATACTTTGATAAGGTTATCAATGATTTAAGATATTTATTGACATGAAATACTTATAATTCTTATGATTAGTATAAAATATAATTGGATTAGAAGTGCCTTCCAAATAATGATGCCATTATTAGAATTAATTCATATTAGCAAGAAATTCTTCATTATGAATCTTATAATTAATCTTGATTATTGAGAATTTTCTTAAATAAAAATATAGGATAAATTTAATTATTTAAATCCATTTGTGATAAAATTACACATAATTTAAAGTTTGATGTATTTTTTTAATAAAAACGGTTTAAAAAAAATCTAAATGGTATAAAATATGAATTGATATGAAAGCCATTTTCAAACCTTGAGATATTCTTTTTGTATCTTGGTTCTATCATAATTTAATTGTGTAAGGGATATATGAATTTAAATTACTTTCTAATAAGTATTTGATAATAGTTTATAAATTCTAAAAAATATTAGACATTATATATTATTTTTAGAATTATCAAATCCATAGTTGTTTGTATTTTTTTAGAATTATTTATAAACCATCATTTGAAATAATATATTCAAAAAATTCTACTTGTATTGTATAAAATACATATTTTTCTATGTTGACATATAATCTTGTATCTCTGAGTTTTTGTAGTACAAGGCAAATATATTCATATTCTTTTATATTCTTAAAATAGATGACCATATTGTCCAAATAACAAATAAAAAAATCATGCAAAAATTCACAAAGTAAATTATTCATCAAATGTTGGACAGAACCTAAGACATTTATAAGTCCAAAAGGCATGGCATTCTATTCAAAATAGTCATATCTAATTTAAAATATAATCTTTTGTTTATTTATTTATTTACTTATTTTTTCATCAATACTAGATTGTAGGTTCCTTGTAGATCTTAGTATAGATCTTAGTTTTTTCATTTAGTTTAGAAGCTTTAATATCAAAAGCAAAGAACAATAATTTTTAATAGTTAATTTGTTGAATCCATAATAATTTATATTTATTTGTAAGGATCCATTTCTTATCTTCACAAAGAAGATTGGTGCACAAGTAAGAGATTTTAAATATCAAATAAAATTATTTTCAAGATTTTTTAAATATATTCCTTCAAAATAACAAATTCATTTTATACCAAGTTGTAAATTGGTCTAAAAGGTGGTTGAGTTCTTTCTTCAAGATTAATTACGTAATCATAGAGTTGATGTTTTGGTGATATATTAACATTCTTCTTCCCAAATATATTTTGATATTTTTTTATAGTGCTTTGGAATTTGACTACAAACTTCTACTTGAACAAAGACTTGGTATTGTGTAAATAACAAATGGATCTTTTTCTTTTGCGACTTGTATAAATATCCTAACTTTGACAAATAGAGGTTTGATTTTTTTAGACATAAGATTTATTTTTTCTTTTACTATTTTCTTAGATAAGGTAAGAGAAAATTCATAATTACAAGATATCTGATTTGCTTAAGGATTATATATTTTTAATCATAATAATTCTAAAATAATAAGATTATTTAGAGATTTTATAATACTAGATTTTTATGACCTTTTCCAATTACTCATATTAATAGTATTTTATAAGTGATATCTCTTGAAAATAAAGTTCTATGACTTCTACATATACATGTTTGACTTTTGTACTAACAACATCTTATGATACTTAAAATTTTTTTTATTAAAAAGACAAGTAGAGAAGTTGGAATCTAACAAGGAAAATATAAAAACAATAAGGCTTTCAGATCCTAAATGAACTTGTACTAAAAAACAAGTAAAGGATTCAAAAGATAATACAAGATTTTTATAAGACAGTGAACAAGTAGTAGAATCATGAATGCTATGATTAGAATATAACTTGATCTTGTGTCTCCAATGAGTGTAGTGAACTTGTGTGTAGTACACAGTGATATATCCTATATAGATTTATATATGATACATAGTGAATCCATTTGGTTAACAATTAAAAAAGACCAACCAACTCAACAATACCATCAGTATCAATACAATATTTTACAATACTCTTCCAGATTTTACAATACTCTTCAAAATCTCCTTTCTATGAAAACCTTGAACAATGTAAATCACGAAAAATGGTCTCCAAAACCATTGATGCCGGCATCCAACGGGGGAGATTCACCACTAGGCACCCAGTTCAGTCCGCAAGGAGGGGGAGACTCAGCGCCGCCGCCGCCGCCGCTGCGCACCAGCGAGGGCCGAGGTGGCGGTGGACATGGACATGGAGATGGAGCAGCATCAAGCAGCGCAGCAGATCCACCAGCACGCCGCTCCCTGTTGCAGTCCAGGCACAGCTGCGGCGGCAACAAGGCATTACATCCATCCCATGGGAAGATCCCGGTTACGCAGGATGACGACCCCTGATGTCACATGCGTCCTCTTTTTGTTGCTGCAATCTTGTGCACCATCCGGAGTGTGTCAGAATGCTGGTGCTTCATGTGGTGTCCAATAATATCCCTTGGGAATGGTATCCACTTCTGTGGATTGACTGTGAGGTAGCTTGCGCGACCAGGCTGGTGGGGAGCTACAGGGGTGACGACAGTGTGGCGGAGGTCTGGAGGTTGCGTTGGGGCAGACCGTATCGTACAGCAATGGTGAGCTTGCCTTTTATTTTTATTTTTTATCATTTTATTTGATTTTCTGAAGTTTTTTAATTTTTTTTCATTATTATTTTTTTCATCTCGTTTGTTTTTGTCAAACCAGCTGAGAGATGCGTCATGCCTGGGAGTTTGAATCAGTGAATCTGGAGGGTGTGTGGAGGAAACGGTCTTCGTGTGGACTGTCTGGTAGATTGCCTAAACTGTAACATCTGCTGGAGCCGTGGTCGATCTGATGCTACTGTGGTAATGAATGATGGTGTTTGTACAATGTATGTGTGTGCGTGGAATGTGACAAGGAGTAGCGCTGGCACTTCACTGTAGAATTTTGTTATTTTTTTTGGTAAACTTTTGTTGCACATGATTCGGACAATCCAACATGTGGTTTCGAATCACTTCATAGCTGCACGTTCCGGAGCTTCGGGATTATCTGATTTGCAGGCGACCAGCCGCATGCAACGAAGTAATCCTAACATTCTCTACTTATCTGCTGTTGCTGATATTCTTGCAGTGTTTACGTGTTAGTGTTCAGTTCTCCGCCAAGATAGCTGCTTGTTCTCAGAAAGCAATGGGGTTAACATGCGGAGAAGATTTTTGAGGACAGTTTTCAAGGAGCACGTTTGATGACTGGGCCCGTCCACAATAATTGCCCGGGAGTCTTTCGAACGTGAAGAGAGTGCCAGGAGTGAGAACTTCCCAAGTAAACTTAATCTGCTGCATCCTATTTAGTTGTTTCAGTTATATTAAGCAGAAGTCCTCATAGCTTGATTCAAAGGTACGCAATGTTCCCCATCAGAAGAAGAATTCATAGAAGCTTAGTGGTTGCAATATGTCAATGTGTGGGAATCCACGAACATTAAACTGAAGATTTCTTTCCTTCATTCTGCCAGATAGCTTCTTTCTTCGCACTCTTGAAAGCAAGTAGACCATGAAAACAAATTCTGTAAGTATCGGCTTTTAAATTTTCTGTTCAAGAGACTATGAAAGCTTGACGTAGCGTTTCGGCACTTTCTTATTAATTAGTGATGAAGACCATGAGATATGCGTCCGAAGACTGGGTTTTTTAATGTTATCATTTCATAGAGAAGAAAGATCCATGCTGCAGATTGTGTAATGGCTGGGGCCCTCAAACCATGAAATAGCCTATGTTATCGTCACATTGCAGAATGTGTAGTTGGTCCTCAGCACCATGTCTGCAACCATATAATATCAATAGCCTGTCGCGGCAGAAAGTTGGTTTAGGGTGATGGCTACTTCAATGGAACCATCAAAACACGAAAAACTATCGATGGCAAGGAAATGACGCCTGAGTTCGGTTTACAGCGTTCTCAGCAGCTTCGTAATCTTTATGATACACTGTCTAGTACTGAACTCGGGCAGGCGCAAGCTAACAAGCCGTTTGCTTTGAAGCCTGATGATTTTGCAGAAGAAGAATGGTTCTTCCTCCTGTGCATGCCCTGCAGCTTCTCTGAGGGTGTAGGGTACATGCTATTCTACCCTTTATCAAATGTTGACATGTACCCATTCCCAGCTTCTGTGATTAAGGCCCTGGAAAAGGACTTTGATCCAGTAGCATGGTGGTAAAGTCGATAATATGTTGAGTTTGTTTGAATCTATTTGTATACCGACATTATTTTATTTTTATTTTTACTTTTTTGTTATTGTTGTATGTCATCCCGGACAGGTTGGTGGGAAGGGCTGCAGCAAGCGGACGATACAAATGACTATACGGAGCCAACTAGATGACTACCAAAGTTTTCTTAGTCGCCCTTCTTTCTAAGGTGCCCTCTCACGGCTCCCTTGATCGATTGATGACTAAATGAAGAGCTGATCTTTGTGAAAAGCACTGAGTTGCTTAAAACAAGCGTGGTCAATTAGAATGTATAAACCAGTAAGTTGTAAATCATCCCATCCACCTTGAATTAGATATAATCCAGTATTCAGCCGAGGGAACCAGACTACAAAAACGACATTGTGCTATTCTTTGATTGTTTTCTTGACTACTGTTTGTGGTGGTGAGAGGTAACAAAATTTATTATCCTTTTTTTTCTTTTCTTTTCTCTTTTGCTTGTTATATGGATGTTGCAAATAAGGAAAAAGATGTTCACAAATTATTGCATTGTGGTGGCAAATATACGGTTATCTGCATTCTTCTTAAAGATGGTGTTTTAGAGTTCTGAACAATCCAAAATATAAGCAATCAATCTTTCAAAAAAAAGTTCATCTCCATTATATTTTTGTGGGTGTTGTCAATACAATTGTAGCCCTGACTTTTATTTTCAATAGGTACTAGAAGATTCAAAGATAGTGTAACATCTTTTGTTCTTCTTGGAACAATAAAAAAATAACCGCTCACAGCCTTCGATTGAGCTAAGTGAGGACGATACATTTCAATACTAAATATGACCAAGGTTGGAGCTATCATTTGAAAGCCGCAATCAAGATTAGATACTTGGATGGGATGTTTCAACAATAGAGGTACTAATTCAAGGCCATAGGCAATTTCTTCGAGGACCAATAAAATCAATTATCCAAGAATAGAGATCAGAATACATAGTTTGATTGATGGAGCTCATTCTTAACTTTCTATGTATATAAGAAGATTTTCAAAGATATAAGCTTCTCTTTGAATTCATTGTTAGAGAAGGGGGTGATGTTAAGGACATATATTTCAAAAGTTCTCTAATCCTTTTAGAACATTTTAGAGATTTTTTAATTAGTGAAAGTTGCTTGAAAAGCTTTATAATTAGTGGAAGGAGTTTGAGAAGCTTCCAAGTTGGTAAAAGCTACTTAAAAAAATTTCTAGTTTCATGAAAGCCACTCAAGAAGCTTCATAAATAGGAATATATATATTAGAGTTAAGGTTGAAGAATTCTTCAATCTTGACAATGCATCTCTCGGAATTTTAGTTCACTTTTTTTGGTATTGTTTGTGTACTATTTATCTATTTATCTAGATAATTCAAGTCCTTGTTGGTTTCTTCTTGAAACCTCTTTTTGATTCAAGTCTCTTATTCTATATTTTCATGTCTTTAAGACATTAGTAAAATTGTATATGGCTTTGGTATTGCTTCCATATATATTAGCTAATGTTTGATAATATATTTGATTTTTTTAAATAAATATAAAAATATATATTATATGTTTATTTTTATTGATTTATTTGTTTACTTATTTATAGAATCTATTATTAAAACAAGAGGTGATGTTACAAACATAATCTTCCAAATCTTTGCATACTTTTTAAAATCCATCTATGGTCATCGGACAAAGCTATGAGCCTTCTGACTCGACTTGTGAGAAATTAGAATATGAGGCTCATGGCAATTAATCCCCAAGTTGTGATAAGCAATTTTTTTTCATACAACACAGCTCACAAACCTTGAAACTCTTTAGGAAAAACATAACTCTCCAGTAAATGTGGACATGTGTTGAACTCACTCCTTCTTGCATTTTGCTTAGGTACAATAGATGCAAATATTTTTGCATAATTTTGTTGAAATCCTCCTGCATGTAGGTGCAAGAAATCCCAAGAGGGCCAAGCTTTCCAATCCTCCAAGGACGGAGGTTGGGGATAAAATGTCACTGAACAATGTGAACGTCAGCACGCACTTGTCACGTCAGGGACCTAGAACATCTATACACATCTTTCAGCAATTGCAGGTACTTTCTACAGCAAATCCCACCAGCTTAATCTGCTATAATTTCCGAATACCAAGCTATATATCGAGGTTATCATCCACCTAACTTGTAGTTTTAATTCAGTACTTTTCAGACAGTAACCAAATCTATTCCAGTTCCGTTGAGCACCAGGTTAAAGGTGGAGAACATTCAATACACCGAAAACCTAAAATTCAGCCAGTAATGCGGGTAGATTCTTGCCTGTCTGTTGACAAATATTGGCTTCCTAGTGTTTCTAACAATCTTTTTGGCGATCTGCACAGGGCAGTGCTTCAAGGCGGCATGGAGAACAAATTCCAGAAGGTTCAAAGCATACTTCACCTGCGAGCGCTTTTGTCATCTGGAAGAACAGTCTAACGTCCTCGGGGAATTATCGCAAGGCTGAGAATCGACAATGGATCCTGAAAGAGGTTTTGTTTCGTGTCACACGCCTCTGCAATGGTACCTTGAAGGAAAACAACCTGGAAGTAGACAGCAGCTTTGTAATCCACCGAAAAGGTTGGTGAAGATAGGAAGACCTCCGAGTTGGGGTCTCATAAACCAGTACCAAGTACTGAAGAAACAATTGCTAGCCATGTGTTTGCAGAGCGTAGAAGGCGTGAGAAACTGAACGACAGATTCTTGTCATTGCGTGCTCTAGTACCAATGTCTCCAAGGTATGCTCTCCTTCTATGTACTACAGTATTCTATTATCTATTTGTTCAAGAAGAGGAAACTAAATAAAATCCCAGAGGATATGTGTCTTTTGCAGATGGACAAGGCATTGATCCTTGGAGATGCCATTGAGTACGTGAAGGAGCTTCAGAGTCGACTCCAAGCTTTGGAAAATAAGGGCGGAGCGTTAAGGCAATCTGGGATATCAAGTGGGAATGAATTCAACACTAATACCACTATAAAGCACTTAAAGTGTACTAATCCTGATGCAAAGTCTAAATGCATTGAAACTGAAGAGAATACTGAACATGGGCACATTAATGTTCGGGTTTCTATGGAAAATGGCGTGGCACTTGTCAAGTCCCATTGCCCTTACCGACAAACGCTGCTTCTCAGCATGCTTCGAACACTGAATGAGTTTGGTTTTCAAGTATGTTCTGTGCGTTCTTCCACACCAGATGGAATCCTTTCAACTACCTTGCTAGCGAAGGTACCTTACTTTTCCAAACGAATTTCTCGTATCGGTTCTATGGGTGATTTTCTTATCCAATTATTCTTAGTTTCTTAATAATGTTCTTCACATTTTGTCAGCTCTTCTGTACCTGTAGGTGAGAAGTGCTGCTGACGGATCAAGGCCAACTATCATCGAGGTGGAAGAGAGCTTGCGTCGAACTGCTAAAGAACTCTTGAGCCACCGATCCACTGCATCTTCACTTGAGCAAATGAATGTTCACTTGATTCTAAGTAGAGCATTTTGTGTATCATCAGCGTTGTCTTTCATCATGATCATCAACATTCTTCAAATGCAGCTATTTCATTCTTAAAAGCCTCAGGTGAATTCTGACTTACAAATATCTACATGGGACAAATATGTAAAGTTTTTATGCATCTGCTGCTTGATGAGCACATATTCTACTAGTTCTATGATGTCCCTCGCCACGAAGTAGGCAATCACCGCATGAATGGGATGAGTAAATACTCGGCATAGAAGAGCTGCAGAAATTCCAAATATGCGAATTCTTGTCAGAAATGCCACAAGAATGTATGGAAGGATATTATTAAAAATGAGTCTAAGTTTTGAATCTGGCGAGTCACTGACCTTCCAGATGAACATATACCACGACGTGATTGCAGCTTTGCTTGTCAGGTCGATGCTGTTAGATCGCTCCCACAGTATCCCCGCCATGATGGCGTGTCCCGTGGCCTGCAAGAAATACATCCGTTCCGCTTAGAATCACTGAACATCACCTCGCAATCATTATATTACGAAATTTAACAACAAACTATTGCAAGACAAACCGCTACTTACTGTGATGGCTTTGCTCGCCAATGTCGTAGCTGTGAGACCAGTGATAATGGCTACAAGATATGCGGCCTCCAGCAAGGTGACACACACCCAGAATACCTGTTCCCATTATTCATCTCACACATGAGCTCTCGAGGTGTGAAGACTTGCACTATTGATGAGTAATTCAAGTGCGAAGCGGTGAGTTGATCAGGTTGTTACCCGTTTCTGGCCCAGTCTCACACTGAAAGAGCGGATTCCGAACTCTTTATCCCCCTGCACATCTGGGATGTCCTGCCCAACAGAATCCAGAGTTTTATCGTGCACAAATTTTACACCCTTTTCTTCAACATTTCTCAGATTTCTCAGAAACTCAACCAGGATTAGTGCTAGCGGCAAAGAGGCCACTAATTGGAACAATCAGAAGGTACCTTAGCAAGCGCAATGACAACAGAGAAGAAACACATGAACCCAGTAGCAAACCAAAGTGATTTAGGGAAATTTGCAGCTCTTCCAAGAACAGAAACCTGTACAAAGAAACACTGGCTTAGAGCGCAAGACGAAAAGAAAAGAAAAGAAAATTTACGGTTGCTGCATTTCATACCCGAATTCACCTAGTGGTTACCTGCATATGAAGGTAGAATCCAAGTTGTACAACCACGGCTCTTACAGCCAGAATGCAGGCTGCTGCTGCCACCGCTGACCTCTTCCATCGCAAGAATGGTAGCTGTCATTGAAATTAGGGTTGGAATGAGAGAATGGTAAACATGAAAACTGAGGGAGAATTGGTAAGAAACGAAGGGTGACGAACATACATCGGCTGAGTACGCTGTACCCAGAACCAAGCTGACCAAGAGAGCCCACAGCAACGGCGGAGACTCCACATAAAATCCCATTCCCACACTCTGCCAACACCCTTCAAGGCAATTCCGTCACCACACATACTCCAATAATAGATTGATTGCCTTCTAAACTGAATCGTCAGCAAAACTTAATGAAACGATTGTGAGTGTTTCGATTAACATACCACGGCTGCAAAGAACGTCACCAGGAGTATGCCTGTTGCGACGGAGATTTCTCCTGACGCTAGTGGCAAATTAGGCTTATTCACTTTGTCTATATCGATGTCATAGAGTTGATTCAAGCCCACAATGTACACATTCATGCAAAGCGCCGGAATCACCGCCTGGAAGTACACAACACACTCACATCCAACTCGTTACCCGAGAATGTTGATATGAAACTTCAGCGGAACATGGCCAAACGAAGCACTTGCTCAACGGTAATCAATTTCGGGACCAAGATCCGAGACTCACCTTCAGCAGTCCGATGGCAAATTTGAAATTAACGTCACTCACACCTTGACAGGCCAACAAGGAGACGGAAGTCACACCCAAACCCTGAGAACACAGACAGACAGACACTTCTTTACAATCAGATGTCGACAATTTATCACGTTCTCGTGAACTTGAAACAGGATTGTCCCAAGCTCCAGGCGCAGGGACAAGCGAGCAAGTGTTTCAGTTACTGTAGAATTAAGAGACTTACGGAGCCGATGATGGTATGAGGTCTAGTAAAGCGCCAGAAAGCGCTGAACCAATTCACTCCCGTTTCTACCAATTCTGTGGGAAGAGATGATTCCTCATCCAAGTCGAAGGGTTCTGAAGTTCGGGAAGTACGCGATACTGCGCTTCTTTGCAAATTTCTTCCTGCGCTTTCCAATGGATCAAACTTTGTGAAAGCTCCATGAGGTCCTGCAATCTGGGGGCCACTGCAACTATCGTTGTCACATTTTTGGAATGGATGGTTATCCAGTCGTCTCAACTTTATCCGAGGAACCCCCCCTGGACACAAGCATCACAGTATTAAGTGTTAATGCATTGCGTGGTAGCAATCTCGGTACGTACATCCTCGGAGCAATTCTAGAGACCAAATACTGTTGACCTGCTAAAGAGCTCTTATCTTGCAGGAACAACATGCGTGAAATCAAGTTCTTCATGAGCGATTTTTGAGGCTTGGAGATACAGGAGGAAATGTACACTTACATTTTGCGTTGGTGTTGACACGGTAGTGCTGTGGAACATGAAAATCTCGTCGGAACGTCGAGTGGGTTGAGGGTGTGGCAGAAATTGAGCATGTTTGCGGAGCCATGAGCCCAGCATGATCTTTTGTCGCAACCAGATGCATGACTATCCTGTCAAATCTTCTACTGTCTCTTTCCCAAATATCTAGCAATGTGTGTCGTCGGAGTTGACGTCTCTACCTCTTGCAGCCTTCGACTGCAATTTACATGAGGTATAGAATACTATTCACACGTCTCGCAAATCTGTCTTCCGCCAAAATCGCTGAGACACATTTGCTAGTTGGGGAAGCTCCTGTACTAGCTTTTAACAAGTTCTCCCTCTTTTTACTATTCACAGTAAGTTGGTTGATGAACTGCTATGAGCAACTACAAGCTTTCGCAACGCCTCCAACTCTGATATGAACCCAACACGAAATTTAGCAGTACAATCGAAGAATAATACGGTCGCAACCACCTCAGGGGAAAGTACTTGAACAGAAAACAAGGAGCTGCACAACGTCACCCCCATAAATTAGATTCTTCAACAAGAGCTTTCGCTATTCAACACGCGCCAACAACTACGATGAGAATCGTGCAGTACGAGTAGGCCAGCCCTCCACGAGGTTCAAGACACCATGATTTGCTGCAACTCTCACAACTCTGCTTTGAATGTTTCGCTACCACATGACGACACGAGTAACTTTTGCCATGCATGGAATATTATGTGAACAATTTGAGGGAGCTGGATAAGCAAGTACCGCAGCTGATGGAGCAAGCCACGATATTGTTTAATCTCCAAATGGTTGCTAGCATCACAACTGCGAGACTTAATGGGCTTGCAGTACTTATGGAGATTCAGCTGCAGCGCTCGTTTGATTGATCCCGACATGAACGCACATGACCTACACAATAGTCTAGCTCAAAAGCAAATGATCCGCGTCCCTGAGAAACAACGATCATCACCGCAATAGATGCGTATTACATTCATTAAACTCAGTCCCAGCATTGAAATAGTAATCCCCTTCCCCGCTACTCCCATTCTCCGGGTACAGGCAACTTAGTTCCTCAGTTAACGCGAGGCATGAACGTAATGGAAATAAGGAGCGTAAGATTAGGTTCAGTGAATGTTGAATTTTGGTAGAAACTAGGCGCGGCGGCATTTGGCACGGCGAGGATTTCCTGTGTCAACTCTGCAGGACTATGACCAGAATCACAAAAGTCCGGGTCTATGCACATTACACTTTTACAATTGAATGGATTGTGTCACCGTCATCTATACTCGTCGTATAAAGGCACTGTTGCAGCATTGTAGAGATCTGGTTGTCTGTGGTATCGGCTCTCCAGCTGCTATCCTGCCGTGATCCAGTTCCATTAGACTAGGCGCTGGATCATCGATCTAGATAAATTGAATAATTCTCTTTCGTTGTACCATACTCCACTTGCGAGTAGCAGGTGGACTGGACTTGTGAATTCACTTGTGAAAGAAGCACATTGCGTCGCAGCATTTGAAGAATACATCCGAGGACTGACGTGATCATGATAACAAGCAGCAGCTAATTCAAGGCGCAGAGATGGCTGCGTCATACAAAGTCCTCTCTAATTCCAGAGCTGGTATGCACACTACACGACTCCATGATTCGAAGGTATGTGAGGAGTTGTGATCGATTGATTGTCGACTTGCAAGACAGAAGGGGTGGAACCGGGTCCCAGATCCTCAACACTGGGTCCCTGAGCACAGCGCGGCATGCACTGAACCAGGATTCTTACGTACACAAGCAACGGATCTGGCTGCAAACGCCGACACATCTGCCGCTCTACGTCGATCCTCTACGGGTCCAGGGGAATAATTTGTAGGCACTTCGTGCAGAATCGAAGCTGAACTGTGCCGTGCACCTGGGTGTTCGGTGCAGCGTTAGCTTAACAATATACTCATAAATGCGGCGCGAGCACGCATATGTGTGTGTGTTGGTGATTCTTGAGGAGGAAGAAGCCATCGAAGACAAAGTCACTGAGCAATGTGGAGATTAATCCCACCGTAAGACTTCGATCTTTAAAGAGTAGTCACTTGTTCTTTTTGAAACTATATCTCTTGCAACTCTATGTAACAATTCATTCTTGAAAGAAGAAGATATTAGAAGTTGAAGATAGCAAATCAAATTCCAAGTCAATAAGTAGCCCATTTTGTTGATAGTGATGATTTTTGCCATATCTTGAGCTTTTGGATGAATTTTTATCTAAATTTTTTTTTAAAAATGAATTATTATATTAAAAAATTAAATATTTTGTTGATAGTGATGATTTTTGCCAAATTTTTATAGTATTTGAACATTTAGTTTGTGAGATATGAAGAATTTAGCATGCAAGTGTCTATAAACAAGGATTTAAAGCTACTAGTAGGATTTTGGCGATATCTAAAGATTGGCAATAAATCAATTATTGAAATTTGTTGTGATACTTGTTAAGAGTATATCAATACTTTGTATAAAATTTGAGTACTTGTGGATAGTCCAATTTGGAGATATGTATTGTTGAAATTTAGAAAAAAATCTCCCTTAAGGTTAATGAAGGATTTAATATATTTTGCTACATTTTGGAGATTTTAGAACACTTGAGGCTTATGTACTTGATGTAATGGCCCTTTTTAGAGACAACTTTATATAAATTTGGGATTTTTATCTATCTTGACTCTTGATTGAGAAATTAGTGACATGTAGAAGTCTAGTACTTTTTTAAGGCAATTTTTTTCTAATCTGATATTATATATGCCTATTGTAGAGTGAAGGTCTTAGTCCCCTCATATCATGGTCAAATGCAAGTGTGTTGTTTATATATATTGTAAGGTCCTCAAAACTTTTCTCATCACATTTTTGTCATATATATATACATATAAATATAGATATATGTACATCCTACCATTCACTAGAACCTTCTTTTTAAATAAGATTTCTATTCTAGAATTTGTCATCATGAAGCTTATGTTTTTCTCCTCTTTCATGTTTTGCAACTCTATCTCTTGCAACTAGTTCACTTTTCTTATTTTATTTTATTTTATTTAGATTTTGGTTATTTCATCTATGTTTGTTTAGTTTCAATATTGTATATTAATTTTTTTTAAAATTTAGACCATCACATATTAAAAAAATTAAATTAAATTGTATGCAAAAAAATATACATATTTTATAGAAATACATATAACTTTAAAAGAAAATAAACTATATAAATAAATAAAATCCTAATAAATAAAAAAATTCAAAAATAAAAAGAAATGTAACAAAGTAGGATACAGAATCAACCCAAATTAGCTCCCCCATGTTTAAGAAGAGGGTGATATGTATTGTAAGAAATATAAAGACAATTGTGATAGTCATAATAGGAAAATGGTATAAAGAAGTGCTTTTGAGAAAATTGATGTGGGCCAATGATTAAGTAGTAACAAAGAGTTGTTGACGTCCTCTATTAGTTCTTCTGTTGCAATGAAGATGATTTTCTTCAATTATAACACATATTTTCTTTTATTGTTTTTATTTTATTCATAATAAATTAATCTATTACTAAAACTTCAAGAAAACAACTAAAAATGACAATTTTAGTTGGAATCCATAACTTTTAATTTTACTCTTTATGCCCCATATTAATATTCTCTTAAAATTATGCTCCATCATCCCCTGATTTGCCAACAAATTGAAGTTTTCAATGGTTTTCATGTTGACTTTCTCACTTACTTATCAATTCTCTACTAATCTTTGGTTTAACCTCCTACTCTGATACCCCATAATAATGCTCTACAGCCAAACCTCCAAACAAGCTACATGAGAAGCCAGTTTGCCTGGGCTGCTAGCCTTGCAGCCTTGTTTCAGCAGGGTAGACCTCTCCTATTGCACTTTCAGTGTCCATATCAGACTTTCAAGCCTTGAACAGCCAAGGTAGAGGTACCCAATTCCAGAGCTACTAAACTACCCACCTACCATGTTGTTTGGTGGGTTCAGCCCTATGACATGCTTGTGACAGGCCCCATAATCTCATGCCCAAAAATAAAACAAAAATGGGTGAATAAAAAAATGTTCTAGTAATAATAATAATAATAATAACATGAATAAGTAAAAATTTACTTCTTTTCTTACCAGCGAATAACTTCATGTAAAGCTCAAAAGAGTGAGATCATCCATTTGTTCCCCATTCATCCACTGCCATTCAATGTGATGCAACAATCCAATGTCAATGTATTATAAGTCAAAGTAACATGGACTTGCTCATGTGCTGGTATGGCTTGATTGCTCACACTCATGTCAACTTTATTCAACAACCCAATTGAGCCCATGAACAAAAAATGAAGTTCTTCTGATGTAGAGTAGAAGAATTATGAAGCTCAAAAGAGCAGGTTTGAAGGCACATATGGAATCTAAGGTTTGGGATGCACAAGTTGATTTTGAAGTGATAGCAAGAATGAATTCTGCTTTTAGCAAGGAGGATAGTGTTTGGAAGAGGGATCCAGAATCTGGAGGTCTTGGCTCACAGTGTGACAACAAAGCAAACTTCATCTCCTCAATGAGATCCTCCATTTTGCTCAATTTGATGACAGAAAACAATTCTCCTTGCACTGGGAGACACTTGTAAGGTTGTTGCATTTCCTTATGTAGTGGTGTGCTTGTGGGTGTGCATGATTATGTGGTTGCTGATGTTTACTAACTGTAAGTGATAAGTGTATTTTTATTTTTTATTTTTGTTGAGGATGTAGAACATAGTATCCCCCATGTGTTCTTACTCAGAGGATAATAGGTCATTGCTTACAGTTAGGGTTTCAATGACACAACCAGAACAACACTATCCTAAGCTCTTTTTCAATTTTTTTTTTTTTTTTTTTTTTTTTTTGGGTGCAGCATAACAACTTATTGGTACGTGGCAATTGAGTTCTTCAAAATGTCCCTGAATGACCCCATTTACTATGTATTGCTCAAGGATTGCACCATCAAGTAAGAATTCTTCCATACTTTTCTTTTCCAAAGTCTATGCATTGCTGCTTACAATCTGCTCAGGAACTCATGTTCCGATGCAAATTGGTCACAAAGTAATGAGCTCAAACTTTGTGCAAAGACCATGGGAGAGTAGCAGATTACCAGATGGAGACATGTCTGACAATTACTGACTTTCAACTTAAGCACTGAAGCCATCTTCAAATAAGAATTGAAATCAAAGATGAGTGCCTACAGAAGTGGTATCTTCCACATCTTCCCTGAATTTAGGGCCATTGTTGAAGGTACATCTAGTGGGAAACAAAATTAGGGTTCCTTTTAAACACTTGCTTGATCTTATGCAACTCTCTGTGATTGTTGAATGTAGTTTCCTGAGGGTCAGCAGCTTGAAAAGCAGGTGTTAATGTTTCCTACACAAACCATGTTAATACCAAAGACTTTTGGACTCTATGAAAATCCTCCAAGGTGGGAACAAAATTTTATGGAGGTTGGTTATCTTTAGGAGTATATGGCACTAAATGTACATTTTCAAGTGTCAAACCGATATGAAATATGAATTTAAATATTTTTTGCACCCACAATACCAAGGAATGGTAGATTAAAAGTAACAATTAAGACCAATTTATATAATAATTTAAAAATAAAATAAAAACTTATTAGCATTTATAGTAAAAAATCTTTATAAGTATATTGACTAGCTGTTTGGTGATTTGATGAAGTTGATAAATTTCTATCATTGAATATTAGTTGTTTATTCTTTCTTAAAACTACCTCTTCACATGTTTTAATATTACAATAAAATTGAAAATTAAATGCATAGTTTTTAATTATTCTTTTACTACCAATAACATCATCAATATATATATATATATATATATACCAGTTGATATAAATCTTCTATACAACTAAATGGTAACTTTTTTAAATATATAAATATATAAAATATATAGTGAAAATAACAAAAAATATTTAAAATTTATTTTTTTATATTTTTTTTATCTTATTTAGTTTTTAAATTGGGAAATTAGTATTATTAATGTTCAATACTGTACCTAAAATATAGGCTCAAAATACATATAATTGGACTAAATTTGTAGGTATTAAGAAAAAATTATACTTTCTTATCTCATTTATAATTGAATATAATGCTTTATTAATTTACCTCATCTATATTAGTATCTCTTGATGTTTAAAATATTAACTAATTAATTTTTTTCTATTTTTTATTAATTATAGATAATATATAAACTTAAAATAGAATATAAATATATTTAAAATATTTGTTAAATAAATTTATATTTGTAGTTAGAATATATCTATAAATACTAATAAATAAAATAAATAAAAAATAATCTAGATTTTTTTTAAATATTTTTTATTTTATTTTTAAAATACTAAAATTTTAAGTATTTTATTTATAAAATATACTTTAATATATCTAATAATATTATTTCTAAAAAATAAAATACTAAAATAAATTCTTAGTTATAAATTATTTATCAAACTTCTAGTGAAATTTAATTTTCTACCAAAAATATTTTACACTTGTGTTTTTAGCAATAAATAAGTTTGCTTATTTACAAGTTGTATATCAAACTTTATTAATAAGAAATTTCTTTCTTATTAATATAATAAAAAAATGACTTTTAGTCTTATACAAAATTACAAATAATTCTCATGTAATTTCTAAATATGTTTAACAAACACTTATTTGCTTGTTAAATTATCCTTTTAGCATTTGTGCAAGTATACTTGAGCATACAATATTCTTAATAATCTTAAAATATTTATAACTCTCAAAATTATAAACATCCATATCAAAAGAATAAATTAAAAAAGAATTGATTGTATATTATAATTAATATTTTATTTATTGGATTCAACTAAATTAAAGGTTTTCTTTTATTAAACTTAGTAATCAATTAAATAAATATAAGCTACTATTTTAAATTATTTTCTGAATAAATTTTAAAAGAATATTATATTTTTATTATATAATAATAGTAATTCAAATTAGACCAATAAGTTTTATTCTAAAATATTATATATAAAATTTTATTTTATTTTTTAAAGTAATAATATTTAAAAATTTAGACAAATAATAATATTAGTTTTTAACCTTATTGTTTATTTGCTTTCAGCATAAATTTCTTATATTTTATTGTTTTATTATATTTTATTCAATATGTGACAAATCTATATTAAAATATAAAATTTAAATATTTATAACATAATATCTTATTATACATTAGTTAGATATTTTATCTTAATATAAATTATAAGATAATTAGTAAATTAGAAAATATTATTTAATATTAAATTATAAATAATAATTTAATATAACAAGATAGGTAATTAAAATTAATTATATATATATATATATATATATATATATGATGTTATTAATGCTACCACAATTTTTGCTATTGCTACCACAACTTGCCATCTATCACATGCTATCATAGTTTTTGCTAATGCCACCAGAAGTTTCTCTAAACTTGTATTGTATACTTCAATACACTTTATAGGAAATTTCTAATGCACACCATAATAAATAAAGTGTACATTCTTTACGGATGTATATTTTAGTATTCTTTATGGATGTATATTTTAGTAATATTAGTAATAAAAAAATCCATTAAAGATCGTAATATCTAAATTATTAGTTCTATTAAATATTAAAAAATATAATTTAGGTCTTTATATTTTTTATATTTTCAATATAAACGATGTCATTACATTCTAGAAGCTACTAATTATAATATTAAGTAGATAAAGACAAAGACATTACACATCCATACAAAGTTTTTGAAGAATTTATTTTGATTGCTTAAATAGCTATACCAAGTTCAAATATTATTTATATTTGATTGATTACCATAGTCTTTTTTAAATTAAACTTTCTATGATGATCTTTAATAAGATCATTTTTCTTTTGATACACAATATTTATTCCATATAAATATATATATATATATATATATATATATACTTATTTTTTTAATAATATCTTCAAAAATTATTTTTAAAAATATTCTTAAAAAATATAAAAAATAAGTCAACACTTGTCCAATATATTTTTCACATTTTAAATGATATCTAAAGTCTCAACTATTTGTCATATATTTGAATTAAAATGCTAATTATATATATTAATATCAAATTTAAAAGACTAAATATTTATTTTTTAAAATTAATATGAGAATTATTTGTAATTTAAATTTACTAATTATTTTAAAAATCTTTAAAATTTTAATTTTTTTAGTTATTCCAACTTTAATTTTAAAAAAATTAATAAAATAAAATAACATAGATCACATGTAAGAAAATAAATTTTATTCTATTCAAAAAAAATTAATCATATGCTTTTTAAACAATTCTAATTTCTACAAAAACAAAGTTTAAAATAAGTGCTATAATATATACTATATTTGATATGTCATATCTAATAAGATAATTTTATAAAACTAATATAGAATATTTAAATTTAAACTCATTTATATATTAATATATGTATATATATATATATATATATATATATATATAATTTGTTTATATATAAATAAAATAAAAATTTAAAATATTTTATTTATATATTTTTAAAAATAATTATTAAACATTTTAAAAATAAACCGTTTGAAAAGTTCTAACAAACAAAAATGACCACCTATATCTTGCCAAGCACATGTTACATCTAACACTCATATTATTTTAACTCACAATTATTCCTTTAAGATCAAATAACTTCTGAAAAACACCACACTTTTTCTTATCATTAAATTTTTTTCACCAATTGATTTGAACATTTTTGAGTCAACACAAACAATACAAATCAAAGGGCCAATATTTTACCTATAAGATATTATATATTTGTGCCTAAAAGATAACATCCATTAGTTTTGGATTCTCAATCAAGATACAAATACCAAATCTCTCAATAATTTTGACTATTGTTATATATATATATATATATATACACACACACACACATGTATATATGAATAATAAACTGTTTAGAATATGTGATAGATATTGATAAGACCTGGCATATTACAAAACTTTTCTTTAAAAAATTGTGAATTTGTATTATAATTATGAATTTGTAAATTTCAGAATGTAAATCATTCACAAAAAATTAATTACAACTAAAATATTATATAGTAGTATAGCTGTTAAGGTAAACAACTTTAAATATTAACATTTTTTTAGTTAAAACTAAACTCATGAATATTTTCATGAGTTAAAACAACATAATTGTACAAAGAAAAAAGAAAAAAGAAAAAAAGCCCTCTAGAAATATATTAAATTCTCCACAAACATCGAAATTGATACAATATTTTTTAAAAAGCAATTGTTAAAATACAAAATAGCTATTACATATATATTTAACTTTAAAAGAAAAAAATTAATAATTTTTAATTTATCTTGAATATGTAGAAGCTTAAATAGTATTTAAATTTCAAGTAATTCAGATTTTATATTATTTTTTTTATTTTTTTCTTACAGTACTACATTAAAATATATTATTATTCTAATATTTTATGCACTTTACATAAGATTTAAAATAAATTATTCAAATTTTTTTAATAATACCATTTTACAAAAAATAACACAATAAATTCAACTTGGAATACAAAAAAATGGGCTAAAAAAAAATTGGATGTATTTCATAATTCAAGAAAAAAATAAAAAAATAATACACAAAATTTAATAATCATAAATTTTATTACTGGAATTCTAAAAAGAAAAAATTGCAACACAATCAAAGAAATCTGACAACTAATTAAGTTTTTTGCTATAATCTAATTTTGAAAACATAATAATATTAATATGTCATCAATCAACTACAAAATACTTTTTTATCATGATCTGTTACATATATCTTGAACTAATGTGTTGTACTTTAGCACATTAATTATTTCAAGAAAATAAAGAATAAGTATAAGCATGCAACCACAACAAAGTTCCATAAGGATATTTTTATTATAATAAAGGAGATTCTTTATTGTATGGAGCATTGTTTTGGATACATGCTTGTACTTATTTCCAATACTATAGTTGTGCAAAGAATAAGTACAAGCATGTTACCACCGCACTAGTCAATATAATAAAGGATACTTTTATTGTAGAGAGGATTCTTTATTGTATGGAGCATTGCTGTGTTTATATGCTTTTACTGATTCCAAATTCTATACTCTATTTTTTCAAATTCTAAATAAACTTTATATTAATACCTTTTTAAAATTAAAATATACTTAATATAAGATTAATTAGATAATTGTAATAAGAAATTAAAATATTTGTTATTTTTTATACATTTTTTTCTTTCTTTTTTATCATGTTATAATCATTAAAATTGAATCTTTCTTAATATTTGTAGAAAAATATTTATTAAATATTAATTTTAGTATTTTACTACATTAGCTACTATAATAATTAAATAATATATTTTTCTTCACTTTATATAATTTATAAAAAGAATTGTTAATGTGTAGGTATTTTTATTTTGATTTTTTTTAATAAATCCATCAATTATTACAATTTGTGGATATAGTTGGTAGATAGTATTTATCAAAATCACATTAACATTGGTTCTTCACAATCATTTGTTTAAAAATATATATATATATATATATATATATACCAATGTTGTATATAATGGAGTTTTGTTTGTTAGTACTTTAATTACTTTTAATATGTAAAAAAAAACATTTGATCAAAATCAACTTTATCTTCACCTTAGTAATTTCTTTAAATTTGTAAATGTAATCTTAAAGTTTGTATTTATGTTTAATTTTGTATTAAGCAATATACCATTATAATTCAAATTTTGATAGATTATAACAACAATGCTATCAATTGTAACCAAAATTAATAATAATTTATATGGTTTGTACCTTTTCTTTTACCTAAATTAATTGCACTACATTGAACACCTAAAAAAGTAAATAAATAAGACGTCAATTAGATAAAATATGATTTATAACAATTTTACAACCAATTTTGATAAAAAAATTCTCATTGAATTATGTAAGACAACCCATGCATCTTTTATTTTCAAATCAATAGACAAAAAAAATACTAAAATAAAATAAAAAGTTTAACATCATATAATTATTATATTAAGAAAATAAAAAGACTTTCTAAATATTTTCCTTCTAATTTTATGTATGTTAACAAGATCACACTTACACCTATAGATGCAATATGATATTTGTTGTATTAGTGACAGTATTTGTTGTATCATGTTACCATCCACATTCACATGATGAGCATCTTTCTTGCTCTTAATTGCATTCTAAAACCTTTTTGAGATTAAGCATCTGAGCTTGGGCTTATCACCCTTCTCATCACCAATGATCAACCAAGATAAGCGGGCACACCCAAAAAAATTGATTCAGTCCTGCCCGAGTGCTTGATTTGGATGAGAAGATTCTCCCTAGTGCCCGTGGAGCTGACCGGCACCCCGATTAGGGTTTTGGAATACTCTCCACCCCCCTTTTTTTGGCTCCGTATTTATTGTGTTGTGGTGGCGATGGCAGAAAGAATGACTGGACATGACCCTTATGATTGATCCATGCCAAAAGCAACGGAGTCTGGGAGATGTGGCCCAACGAGCACCGTATGCTCGACACCCATGCACCCTTCACTTTCCCCTTTAAAACGATGCCCTGTTTGTTTCCCGAGGGTCATCATGAACAATCATTTTCTACATTCCAAATTGCGAACTGAATTTGCTGTCGCCGTAACAGCCTTCGGATCAAACCCTACGCCCCCTACCTCTCCAGATCGGCAATCATTTGATGCAATATCTGATGGTTGCTGCGATCTGTGGTTATGATAGATGCCGGAATATGTGAGAACACACGCCGATGTCGAACGAACACGCTATTGCCGATTATTGGCCCTTCGGAGATGAAGACTTGCTAGAAAGACCTCTTTAAGGAGTATATGACGAAGGCGGAGCACGGTCATCATATAATACGGTAGATGTGAAAAGGCATCTTGCGCATTAAACGTTGCGGGCGAAAAGATTTCAGTGCTACAAATATATCACACCTGGTTTTGAACTCGCAAATATCCTTGACGTGCTCTTTTTTGAGACCGTCTCATAAAGGCGGGGTCGATGTAGGTTTATTTATAGGTTTTCTGTTGCGGGGGAGGAACTCTGTGGAAACTCGCAGCGTGAATCGCGAGTCAGGAGGCAAGCTGGACGATTAAATACAATTTTGTACTGGGTTCCTCCATAGGGTCTCCAGTACCATCCACATGTATTGCCGGTGCTCCATCGCTGCTGCTGTGTACCAGTGCTTCAACATGCGGCGAGGTTGAAGTAATTGGGCTGTGGTTGACACTAATGCCAAGCACTGCCACACCATTCGACCCAATTCGGGCTTTGAAGTCGCTCCAAGAGAGTGCTTCACTTGAAATGTTTATTTTCTTTTGTCTTCAGTGACTGGAGAATGAGGGTGTCAGGGGTTTGTTGGAGGAGGAATTTTCCCAGAGTACATTAGGATCTCGTGAGTGCTCTTTGAAGTTGACATGTGCGTGACACGCGTGACGGGAAGTTGGCAAATTGTGTTACCGACGGTGCTGTGCGAGATTGTACCGTGATGCGGAGGATCTCTTTTGTGACCATGCACTTCGTGTGAGGAGCGAGCCCCTGCTCATGCGTCTTCACACATTGAGTACATTATCATGAACGTCTTGTAACAAGATTCAGTGGCACGTAAGCGCTTCACTGTTGCTCTGCTGTAACCGATAACTGTTGCGCTGGTGCAGTGCCCCTAGCGGTTGCAACGTTGGAGGTGCCAATTCCACTGTGCATTCTCCAACTGTGGCTTGCCGCCAGTTGCCTGTACATCATTACTCAGTGATGACCCGACACTTACCCCGCTTCATCTCTGATGATTACGAACATGAGAATCATCCAGACAAACACCACAAATTTAGCGGCTTCAAGAGGCTATGCTGGTGACGGTGCACGGTACTGAGATAAATCTCAACCCTGGTTGCTTGTGCGCCTCCTATGCCACATTGCTTTAACAATCTTGGATCCCTCAAAACCACATAGGTCGACTATGCACGTATCGAGTGTGGAAGTCAGTGACTAAAGAGCTCCTTGCAAAGATGCATCGGAGGCGTTGATTAGAACAACACACCTGATGGGGAATGTTCTCATGAAATGATTGACACCCTACCACAGTAATCCACGTATTTGTCTTAAATCTGAGGTTGTCGATTTCAATCGAAGAGCAACATCACTCACCGGATTAAAGAACTAAGCAGTCTTGTTACTGAAAGCCACCCCTACAGAGAAAGAGCTCAGTTGGAGATAATCATCATGTGAACGTGAAAGGCTATGTCTAATGCTCGAGGGTAGTCTTCAGATGTGGTGGAAGTTAATGGTGTTGTTCATGAGCAACGTCGTCCCTTCATCCCACCCAAGCGAATGAATGACTACGATTTAAAACCGTGGCATCAAGGTCTGAAACAATATTCCTCTCGCCCATCGCAAGGTCCCAGTCCCAGACCTGTCGCGATTTCCGGAGTTGAAAGCGAATGCGGACAGAACAATGAACGGGGAGAACCGGAAGCTGTTGGCAATCCATGCCTAGTACATCAACATATTACTCACGAAAAAATTAAATATTCTGGCTACCAATTGAACTTGTTTCTAGATCATTCCTGTTAAAAAAAAACCCTCTTATAGTAAGCGGGAAACTGGTTAATCATTTAGAACTATTGGTTATTAATCGGTTTGATTTGGAGCATTATCCGCTCCTTCGTTGAAAGTTTCCGCGCACACTCCCCACAAATTGACTGTTGCGGTGAAAGTTGATTATACAATGCGAGTAATACTCCGGCAGCGTGTCTGGCGACACATTATTTCGGGATTTGTGTCTTAGAGTCAACAGAGAGCAAATAAGCAGAAGTGCTAGACTACTCCTGCTGCTCTGCCTCGTTAGAGTACTTTCAACGCGATTGTGTACACCTAGTACAACCCAATCTATCAGTACAGTGAGCATAGCAGATTCCCTCTAGTTGCATGAGATCAGTTATCCATATTTGCATGCACTTTTAAGATAGTCTGCTTGACTTGTTGAGACGTAAGAGCCGCACAGGCGCCAGTAGCAGTGGAGGGGTGTGAACATGATAGCAAAAAAACGAAATGGGCAGAATTTTCTTTATTCCATTGAAATGGACTCTACCTCAACATCAACTTCCTTCATCAAAACGATGAACAGAGGAAGGTGGCGGAATCTCAACTAAACAGTGCAGGACTACCCTCGAAGAAATACATCAAAAAGATGCAAAAATACCACTAAATACCACCGATTACAGTCAAAATTGATCATCAATGCCCTGTCGATGAAACAGAAGCACAACGTACGTAATCTATACTCCGCAGCACTAGTCGGCATGGCCAAAGCACCAGCAACGGGAATGGTTGAACGGCTTCCAAGACTGAAAGTGTGTCACCGAGTAATTTAACCATGCTGAATCGACTCCCGAAAGTTAATCCTCTTGAATTTATTTACAAAGCCTTATGCAACCGAATTTGGTGCATTTGAAGTGTGTCTCGAATGAATGGAGAGCCAAGGAGTGGTCAAGCATTCACCATGCCGCAAGAGAGTGCCATTAACAGCACAGCTCCTTCCTCCTCATCGGAGGAAAATGAACCCATTTGGAGGTTCAGCTCCTTGTCTTGACTGCGAGACACTGGTGAGGCTCTAAAATCTTCTTGCAGTGTGCTCTTGGGCGAGGTAGCAAACAAAGACGATTGCCAGGTCATGCAACTTCCGGATAGAAGGCTATCCGACGTCCTGAGAAGAGGCCCTCTGCTTCTCTTCCTAGACTTCACTTCAGGAGGGAACACCCAGTACTGTTGATTATCATTCGCAGGTCTCCGCCTCCCAACCTTAGGGGGAGAAGTCTGCGACTCAGTGCAACCACTAGCACCAGACCTCCGTCCAGCTTTCTTGAAGCGAATACCACACGCATTACAGAGAGACTGCAGAGAGGGAAATCAGGATGTGAGTACTAACATTAAAACAATATCGCAGGAAGAGAGAACAATTTTGAGAAACGAATGCTGCACACGGTTTTAATGAAAGAGGCTGAGATGATCACCTTTGGTCCTCCAGGTCCGTTCCTCCAGAGAGGTGTCTTCGAAGTTCCACAGTGGGCACAAACACGAGCTGTGCCATACCCTTCTTGCTCGATCCTGGACGCCGCTTTGGCCTCAACCGTGACGCGAGAGGCAAAATAATTCGGTAGCCAAGGCTGGCGACTAGAACGGTTGCTGTAAGCCTGATCCTCAAGTGTGCTGAATAGTGTTTTGGAGGCATTCACTTCGTCCTTGTATGATTGAGAAGAAGACCTTGACCATGCCTTAAAGTCTCTCCTGCCGAAATCAGTAATACGTCCTCCTCGTTCAGAAACCTGTATGAAATCAACACAGCCAGGTGAGAAAGAAATTCTATGATCTGCACGAGCATCGAAAAGCTCATGATCACAGAAGTAAACACGAGCCTCAGAAACTCAGAAGCGCGCAGGAAGCACAGACCACCGCTGCCGAAGAGGACTGTTCACTCAAAAGACATTGTGCAAATAGATTTCGAGCACAACACTGCATTATCCTAAAAATGTTTGAAGGACCTTATCCTGAAAACTCGAAAATTTTCAGAGACCAGAAATGTACCTGGGGGAAATATTCGGGAGAGATGTCAGGATCGCTGCGATTGCTACTACCACCCCAAGACATGTCCTGCTCACTTCGGTCACGTTCCACTCGCTCCGATCGCACTGTCAAGGGCATTGCGTGGTCCTGATCAGGCGATCCTGCACGAGAGAGCCGCGCGGGAATGTCCATCCGCGACGTAGTAGACCCTAGAGAGAGGGTACAGTCTACAGCCAGCGAAAGGTTACAGTAGCCAGGCTCCTCCATTTCTCTAGGCGTTACTCTAACGCACAGCCCTCCAGCGCTAGGACTAGTATCAGCTTGAACGCCAACCACACTCGAATGCAAACAGAAGAAAACTACTGGAAAAAAATTGTAGGAGGCCTCTTGCTTCGACTCGAAGAAATAAAATTACTTTGGTTCCACCAGTAATGCCTCGTAATCAACGCAATTCTGCTTAAACCCTGGCTAGTAAGCTCGATCCGAACTACGTCAATCCTCGCGACACCCAAGGCTTCACGCGATCGGTGCTCGATCACTAGAAAAACCCTCTGAAAGAATAGCTATTCCCACATCCACTGACAAGTCTAACCGCTCACAGAGCTTCTCGCACACCACCAATTCGCCGCCTCATGGTACTAGACCAAACACTCGCACTCTGGAAATCTGTCACCCACACAGATTTGCACCCCTTCTGCCCACACCGGCAGTCACTGTCCATGGGATCAAAGGCCCGACCGGATCACCAGCCTTCCACAATCAACCACAGCTGCCACAACATCTAATTCCCGAGAACTATCTGATCAGGCAACTCTCATCGATCGACCACCTTAGCTGTACAGGATCCACCGCCAACCAACAATCTCCTTCAAAAATGATTACACGCATCGTTGAGATTGATCACGGCAGTATCTATACGTGTAGGCGATGGACGAATCGAAAAGAGATGATTCTAAGTTAAGAACGATTAAGGGGAAAGCAAAGAATAGCGGCGCAAAGGGGGCTATCCAATCGGCCCGCCGTGTACATTATCTAGTAGCTGTGGACATGGATCCATACATTCTCGGCCGGGCACTCTGCTTGCGAGCTCAGGCTCCGACTCCCCTATCTCCCCCTGGATGAATGTACACCCTTCTTCCTCATTCATCCACTTCTATCCAGGCTGCCTTTGCCTTATCCCTTCGTCGTGGTAGCGGCACCATCCATTTATGCTCGCCGGTTCCTGATCTCCACAGCGCCCCCTTGTGATGCCGTCCTACCCCTACCCCACCGTCTCTTTCTCTCGCTGTCTCTCTCTGGTCTCGTCCGACTCTGGCAGCCGTGTGCAACGGTGCTGTTGCGCTCCTTTGTCAGGGATTGAGGCGCATTGCTCGTTGACAATCCCGAGTCCGCTTCTGCTGTGCAAGTCACCGAATTGCTGCGGAACTCCGCTTTGCAACTGCAGACCTCAAACCTTTGGGGTTGCATCCGACGCCGCCGCCGCCGCCGCCATTGGCAATCCGTCTCGTCCGCTCCCTCTCTCTTGCTCGCTCTCTCATTCGTGTGCGCCGTGTGTTGCTGCGCATTCAGGGACCTCTTGCCCTAATTTGACGCCGTATAATCCTATCCTGGGACACGGCTTTCCTTGCCCAGGCTCCGCGGGCCTTTGTTCAATTTACACCTGGGCACTTCATATCGGGACACCTGTTCCACCCGAGTATCAGCCCGAGTATCAACTCGGGTATCATCTCGTGGAAGATTAGATGCTGACTTGAAGATTAGATGCTGACTTAAAGATTAGATGCTGACTTGAAGATCAGATGGGCACTGTGGCAGTTGCAACATCTGCACACTTAACCTTTTGGATGTAAAGTGTTTGTGGGAATTGTGGAGTGTTCAGAATTCGTGAAATAATCAAAAGAGAATGAACTTACATTCGCAAAGTATGTAAATCAAATTCCCACTCTAAAGTCCAAGGTACAATAAGTTTCAGGAATGAATTTTGGGTTATGAGTGTTGAACATAGTTCAAAAAGAAATATTGTAAACAACTACAATTGAATAATTTCTGGTCATAGATAAAAATGTTACAACTTTGTAGTTTGTATAGCAGCTTATTATTTCTGAAACTTCCCCAAAAACTTATTATTAATATTTTCCCTTGTATTCCTGGTTTAATAATTCTTTCTTATCTATATTCTTTTTGGAAAAATAGGTGAAATGTTAAGCATTACAAACATATATTTTATTCAGTATTGATCTTAGATCAAAAAATAATAATATTGGATAATTTGACATAATCTCATAAAATTAAATAGAGTCAAAGAAGTATTTGATTTGACTTCATGTTGCTAAATATTTAAGATTAGACAAAATTCAACTTAAAATTGCTACACGAAATGTATTATACTCAAGTAATAAAATAATATATCAAATTTTTTATACTTATTACCACTTTTCTTTTTATTTGAAGTTCTTAATAAATAATTATTTTATCACAATGAATTTTAAATCTTACTAATATAGATTTGATAAATCAAAAAAAAGAAGAAAAAGAAAGAAAGAAAGAAAGATTTTAGGCACAAAATATATCTATATATATATATATATATATATATATATATAATTTAATTGATTTAAAATATTACACTACTTTATATCAATGTACAATTATTATTAAAAATATCTTTTTATAGATTGAAGGAATATCAATAAAATTCCTAGCATATACTATAATAACTAAAAAATATAAGAGAAAGGGTTCTGTTTGTATACATTCTTGTTTTTATTCCTACAAATATCATTTTGACCATTTTAATAAATCTTTAAACAAAAGTCTAGATTTTCCATTTAATGGATTGAAAAAAACTTATTGAGTTTTATTATGCGTTTTTAAAATAAAATTAATTTTAATAGTAATATGGATTATTAAGATGATTATTTTTATGTAATGATTTCTTATATACCTAGGATATTGTTTAAAATAAATATATGGGATAGAAAAGAAATTTGATTGATGCAAATTAATCCTTACTAAGATTAATTGTAATTTTATTATTTAGTCTTTGCAAAAATATTTGTAGGAGACGTTTAATAAATTAGTTGGTTTTTAATTATCTAATATAAAAAATTTATTTTTTAATATAAAAGTATAATATATTTTTAAAAATATATTATAAAAAATAAATTTTTAATAATATTTTTAATCATGTTTAAATAACTTTCTTCTACAAAAACTTTTACAGCCACATAATTAAGACTTGATACTTTTTCTATGTCCATCTCTTTTATAGCTTATTGTAATTTATTTTTTGATAGTAGCTAGATAAAAATATCTTACATATTTTTAATGGATTTTTTATTAATTGTATCTATCACAATATTAGTAGCCTCTATGAACTCTTAAAAAGTATATTTTTGGTCTAAGAATAAAAGACCTTGCATATCTTCTTGTTATGTTGTAAAATCATAACTTTTTTAAATTAAATTTTTTTATTTTATTTTAAAAAATATTTTTTAAAACGTTATTTTTCTAAGATTGTTATGTAATCCTAGATCTAAGACTTTGACATTCTTGTTGCCAATATTCAATTGAAAAACTTTTTAATTCTTAGTAGATAGCTTAATTTAAGAGATTAACTTATAGTTTTATTTGAACTCTTAGAATATCAAATCTTTCTTTTTTTGAAAGCTTTGTACAAATTTTTTAAATAATTTTTTAAAAACCTAATTAACTTAAACAAGACTACTCAAAAAGTTTGTTCTATGATATTTTAGCTCATATCTTGTTCATTTGTTCCACCACTAATGGATCTTTAAAGTAAAATAATTTTTTAATTTACCATTCTTTTATTCTTCAAGCATAGGCTATAAGACTAAATATCAAAGAATAAAATATGTTCTAGTATCTTTTTAGACTTGATGATTTTGTGTCTATTGTAATTTCTATAACTTTTTACAAATTTAAGGTCTATTCAAGTAGTCTTCGCTTTGTTGCACTAGCTCGGCCACTAGGAACTAACCTTTGCTTTGTTGCTAGCACAATATTTTTTTTTCTTCAAAAAGTGTCTTGTAGGTAGACTTGTTGTTTGATTTTCTAAAGAATATTTAATTATTTAAGAGATTCTTGATTATACCTTTGTAACTTAATATGTTGTTTCAATAATATATATGTATATATTAATAAATTATATATATATATATATATATATATTTATAAGTTATATATATATATATACTAATAACTTATATCTATATTACTCACTTTATTTTTAATTATAGTTAATTGTTTAATCTCACTCTAATTAAGCTATATCTATATACTATCTTAGAAATCCAATTGTAGCCATGCTTGAAGCTTCCTCTTACTCTACAATATTATATAGTTCTTTAAAGCACATAGGTCTACTTTCTAATCAATCTAAGAATATTCTATACAAAAAATAATATTTTATCTTCATCTCAATTATAATATTTATTTTTATATTTTCACCATAAAACTTTATATAATCATGTTGTACATCTAAATAGAACTTAGACTTGAAATTAGACAAAAATTATCTTCCATTGTAAAAAACTTTTTTGGGCATTCCAATTAATTGCAAAAATTGTTAGGACTACAAAGACCACACCAATGAATCCCATTTTTATTAAGATTGTTAAAATTTAAACTTGACTACAAAGCCATTTTACTGCAATTCAAAGACTACAAGGCTTTTAATAATAATTTTTAGAATAAACCGCATTTAAAAAAAACTCCTTATAAATAAATTTATAGATCATTTTAAATATGTAAATGAGGTATTTTTGTCAATCCTCCTCCATCTATGCCAAACAACACTTTGAATAGAAATTAAGATGGTTTTGTTCTTAACAATATATAAATTTTTTGAAACATCCAAACGACTTAAAAAAACCACTTAACTTATATGGATAGATCTTTTAGACAATCTAATTGCTATATTATTTTTCACATGAATTATATCAAAAGAATTTAAATATTTATAAATTTTTAATACATATAATATGTATATATTGATAGAATTATCATTAAATATATTTAAATATATTCCAAAATAATTGTATAAATTTCAAATTTTTAAACTTCATATAACTTATTGATTAGTAATGGCTTATTATAAAAGAATATAATATCTTATTTATATACTTAGATTTTAGTAATTTTTTAAAAAAAGATAGTATTGTTAAAATCTATGAAATTTTGAATGTAAATTATAGATTTATTGAAATATTTACTTTAAGTTCTAAACAATTCTTTATACACAAAAAAATTAGATATTTAATAAAATCCAAGATCAACCTAAAAATTAACTTATTATTAACTTTTAAAATTTCATAAGTTTTTTTTTTTTTTCTAAATTATTTTAAAGTTATTTTTTATGATTTCTAAAATTTATTCTTTATAATTAATAATAAAAATAAAATATATAAATATAATTAAAATATATAATAAATACCAATATATAAAAAATATATATTATAAATATAGAATTTAATATAATTTAAAATCAATTAAATAAAGTTTTATATATTTATATATATATATATATATTTTAAATATATTATTTTTTTTTTATAATTTTATATGACATTTTTATTTTTATAATCATTAGTTAATTATATACTTGTCATCCTTTAAATTATATCCTTGTCATCCTTCTTTGATTACTTTAATAATCTATGGTTTGCTATCTCTTACATACAATAAGACCTCAATACTTCAATTTGTGTTCATCTTTCAAATCTACAATCATACAACAATTTTTCTTAGCATGCCATAGCACCTCATTTTTCTAATTATAAATAATACAAATACAAAGGTAGATGGTTCATGGATCCAATCAACTCTTCATTTTTTTATAAAAGAAAAAGCCATTTGTCAAGGACAATAACTAGATGAAGTCAAATAAACAAGTGAGACCTCTCTCAAAGAAATAAATATAAAGAAGTGTATATATTAAAAAGAAACTGGAATAGCTAATGCCAAAAGACAAAAAAACTAGAGACTCTTGAACTAAACTGGAAACAAGAAAGGAGTTTACAAGAATGAAGAAGGCTTCACTCTTGTTTCTATTTATACTATCTACCTAAGAGCTAAGTGGTGACGTTCTATAGGACCTCCAATACGTATCCAATTTACAAGACACGTGTCCAAGTTGCAAGACACGTGTCGAACTTGCAAGGCAAGTTTCCTATATGTTCGCCACGTATTTAGCTTGGTCTTCAAGCTACCAACATGTGCGACATGTGGCTAACTTATTAACCAAGTTTCTAATCCAAAAGTCTACTATGGACACTTATAAAGTCAAAGCAGCGTCTATGAAGTTTCTAGGAAGTTTCTCTAAAGATATTATGGAATTAACCTGCTTTTACTTCTTTTATCTAGTTCTATCTGATCATATAGGTAACTATGTATATGTCCGTGACATTACCCCCCCCCCCTTTAAAAGACGAATTCCACGAGGAGCGGTGATTACATGTGTAGAAAGTCTAAGATGCGGCGAATAGTATTTGCCACATATTCTGATCTTTGTTCTCTTTGAAGGTAATTGATGGGTCCTCTTAGCCATTGATAGTGTCCCATTCCAGGGCGAGAAGACCACCCTGTTATTTGATCATTGTTGTGACCTTCATAACTTTCTTTGAATATCACATCTGGAACACCGTCAGGAGTTGTTCCTATCTCCAATAAAATCACCAAACATCGAGAATCTCTTCCAAGGTCGTGATATCAAACACGTTGTATCTCGCCATCTATTCGAGGAAGAACATGTCGTTCTTGAAGATCTTCATCTCGGTTGCGTCGTCTTGAGGGTTGTGACAATCACAATGTCTCGTCCGGTAGGTCAGCAAATGAAGGCTCTTGAGTCAAATCCACTGGCTGTTGATTCTCCATCTCTTTAGCGTCACAAAATACAAAAAAGCTACAAACAAGGATAGGAAGTTGAATATTATCTTGCCTACATCTTATTTTTTTTATAGGAAAAGTCTTCATCTTGGTTTCGATGGATGTTGTTGATGAAAGGTCTCCACCTTCTTCGCTGCATTTGCCAGATTTTTTGCTGGTTCCCATGTGCGCTCACTAATATCGTATCCGTGCCAGTGAACAAGATGTTCCAACCTATTTCGGCGCCGCCTTGAATCTAAGACTTCTTCTACTTCAAATTCGTCATTATTGTTCACTTCTATAGGAGGAGGTGGCACTTGTCTTCTTCTTGGTATGTTCACTGTCTTATATGGTTCAAGAAGAGACACGTGGAATACAGGGTGGATCTTCATAGACTCTGGTAGGTGTAATCGATATGCAACTGGATTAATTTGTTCAAAAATACGAAAAGGTCCAAGCTTACGATAGTCCAACTTGTCACAAGGTCGCGTAGTCTTGATATTGCGACGAAGTAGCCATACCTTGTCGCCTACATTGAATTGTGGTTATTCCTTTTGATACGCATTAGCGTTTATCTTTTGTCGTTCTTGAGCTTCCTTTAATTGTGCCTTCATTGTTGTATGTAGTTCTGACAAATGATTTACCAAGTCTTCCGCCGCAGGATTGTCAACTTTCGAATAGTCAAAAGTATGAAGTCGTGGATGGTAACCATAATTGGCAAAAAAAGGTGTTTGTTGTGTAGAAGAATGTACCGTATTATTATAAGCAAACTCTGCCAATGGTAAAAGAGTTGTCCAATCATCTTGTTGGTAGTTGATGGTACATCTCAAATACTATTCCAAGACTTGATTTACGCGCTCCGTTTGTCCATCAGTTTGAGGATGGAAAGCTGAAGATAGCTTTATATCCACCTTTAGAATCTTGAAAAGCGTTCTCCAAAATCTCGATACAAACTGAGTTCCCCTATCCGATATAATATCCTTAGGTAATCCATGATAGCGATAGATATTGTCAAGGAAAAGCTTAGCTGTTTCTTTGCCTGTGATAGATTTTTTACATGGTATAAAATGTGCCATCTTAGTGAAATGATCTACTATCACGAATATAGAGTCATAAGAACCTGAGTTTGGAAGATCCGTGATAAAATCCATAGACACAGAAGACCATGGTTGTTCTAGAATGGGTAATGGCTGAAGAAGTCCGTAGGGTCGGTGGCGAGGAGTTTTTGATCTTGAACAAATATCACATGTTTTTACAAAATCTTTGACTCCCTTCTACATTTGAGGCCATCAAAAATCTCTAGATATCAACTTTAGAGTCTTATTGTACTCAAAATGTCCTGCTGCCAGGAAGTCATGACGAGCTTGAAGAACACGTAATCGTGCTTCACCTTCTGGAACATATAAAAGCGTCGCCGAAATAGAGGTAAAGTTTTTCTTATTTCAAAACGAAATATCATGAGACTTAGAAGAATTATTCTTAATTTCATGAATAAGGGGATCTGAGGACATACTTAACTGGACTTGCTTGAGAAAAGTTGAATCAACAGTTAATGTTGATTTTGTTGCCCGAAGATAAAATTGCTCCGGCTTCAAGAGAGTCGTTCTTTGTTGATCAAAAGCTGCATCTCCTTCTTTTGGTGCAAGATAAGAACGTCTAGAAAGTGCATCGGACAGACCTTATTGTTTTTCTGGCCGATATGTAATAATGAACTCGAATCTTGATAGAAACATGCTCTAACGAGCCTGACGACAATTCAACACGCGTGCTGACATGAAATACTCGAGGTTCTTGTGATCCGTATACACGGTGACTAGACTAGAAGCGCCTTCTAAATAATGATGCCATTCTTGAAAAGAATCCACAATTGCGAGAAGTTCTTTATCGTGGATTTCGTAGTTGATCTCTGCTGCCGAAAATTTCTGGAATGGAAAGCTACTGGATGGAGTTTGTCATCTGTTCCCATTTGTGACAATACTGCGCCCAAAAAAGTCAGATGCGTCTGTTTCCATAAAGAATGTCCGAAAAAATCAACGCGATCTGATTGGTGATTGAAAACTCTATCTTCAAAGCTTCAAATGATGCTTCTGCTTCTTTACTCCACTCGAGCTAGTCCTTATAAGTCAAACGTGTAAGTGGGGCTGCAACTTGAGAGAAGTTCTTGATAAAGATTCGATAGTAATTGGCAAATCCTAAAAAACATTGTACATCCCTTACTGTTTTTGGAATCTTCCAATCCATGATTGTTTGGACTTTCTTAGGATCCATCATGAGGCCATCATTCGAGATGATATATCCTAAGAAGTCAACTTGAGTAGTGTGAAATACACACTTTTCCATCTTGGCATACAATCCTGTTTCTCTGAGTTTTTGTAAGACATGACGAACATGTGTTTCGTGCTCTTCTACGTTCTTAGAGTAGATTAAAATGTCGTCTAGGTAGCAGACAACAAAATCATCTAAGAATTCATGAAAAACATCGTTCATGAGATGTTGGAAAGCAGCTGGTGCATTTGTGAGTCCAAAAGGCATAACATTATATTTGAAATGTCCATACCTTGTTCGAAATGCAGTTTTCCATTCATCTCCTTCTTTAATGCGAACCAAGTTGTATGCTCCTCGTAGATCTATTTTTGTATAGATCTTAGCTTGATTCAGTTGATCAAGAAGTCCAGAGATTAAAGGTAGTGGGTACCTGTTCTTGATAGTGATCTTGTTAAGTCCCCGATAATCCACACACATTCGTAATGATCCATCTTTTTTCTTCACAAATAGAATTGGAGCTCCTGCAGGAGATTTGGAATGGCGTATGAAGTTCTTGGCCAGATTCTCTTCAATATACTCCTTGAGTTCAGCCAACTCATTTTGTGATAAATTGTAGATTGGTCCAAAAAGAGGCTGAGATCCCTCTTTGAGATCAATTGAACAATCATACGGGATGGCGTCTCTACAAGAATATCAAAGATTTGAATGGAATTCGAGAAAACATCTTGATAGTCTCGGTATTGGCTTGGAATGCCACTTGAAGCCTTTCCACTATCAGAAATGGGTGTTGCGTAAATAGCAAAAGTTGATCCTTCTATTGCTGCGTGTATAAAAGCTTTTGCACCTATAAATACAAGTTTTACTGTACCAGGCTTGTAACTTTTTATTGGATCGGTAGGATGTTTAACAATATCCTAGGAAAAGTCAAGTCTATGAGAATTCCAATCTATTTGGAGGTTATATTTTTCTAACCATGACAAACTTAGAATAACTGGATTAGACGGAGATTTAATTATGTTAAAGGTTACATAGCTATTATGACCATCTACTGTTACTTTTATAGGACGGGTTTCATGAGTGACATCTCCTGAGGACAATGGGCGACCATCTATGACTTCTATATGTACGGGTTTAGGTTTTTGTACTAAAGGTATTTTACGATTCTTAACAAATTGTTCATCTAGAAAACATGCTGAGGCTCCTGAATCTAATAAGGCAGAGGCTCTGTAATTTTTTGGTCCTAAATATGCATCTATCATAAAACAAGGAGAGGGTTCTGAGGAGAGAATAGGACCTTTACTGGGAATTGTACAGGGTTCCAGCTGCACGGTCCCTATTGTAGCTGGACAAATTTGTTTTCCGACATGTTGTCTTCTTTGACAGCCGTACTCCTCATTTTGTAGTTGCGACGTTTCTTTGGATAATGTTGAGCAGTGTGCTTAGGTTCTCCACAATATAAATACAATCCTTCTTGACGACGACGAATCTTTTCTTGTTCAGTAAGAGGTTTAAAACGTACCACATCAATTTGCATGTCTTCTACTTCCAAATGTACGTTTTGTGAGGATATTGATGTTGCCATTGAATAATAACGTTGAGGCTCCTTTGTACAACTCTCGGATTGAAACTCAAAAAGTCGATTGTCACACTTCACAGCAAAATCAATTGCTTGACTCAATGTCTGAGGATCGGATAAATTGAGCATTAACTTTTTTACCTCATATTGTAATCCGTAGAGAAATTGACTGATGAGTGCAGCATCGTCCCACTTGATGTCGATCGCTAGTTGTCAAAATTGTGAAGCGTATAATGACACTGATCGATTGCCTTGTCGTAGGATGCGAATCTTGTTGGTTGCAACACGAATTGCATCATGTTCTCCATACATCGATCAAAATTCCGCAAAAAATGCCTCCAAATTATCCAATATTGGATCACGTCGTTCAAGAAAAGATGAAAACCACGATAAGGCAGGACCCGAAAGTAACGTTCCAATAAACCTAACTTGAGATCCTTGCGTAGGATAACTCTGAGGTTGAAGTTTGATCACCAGTTGTACCTGATTGATGAATCCTCAAAACTTAGATCTTGTGCCATCAAACTTCTCAGGCAAACTGATTTTTGGTTTTCTAATGTTTGAACGGTGCTCCATCATCGGTGATGTAGTATGCTTTGGTGTAGATATTGACGTAGCTCCAACCATCTCTACATCTTCACTTCTTCCTAATCTTGATGCTCCTTGTGGTGGTAAACTGAGTTGATGCATTGCAAGCATTAGTTCTCTCATTTGCTCTTGCATTTGTGCCATTGCACTCTTCATTTCCGCAAGCTCTGCCATGATAATATAATAGAAAGGAAGATGTCTACTCTTACTTCAAGAAATACGGAACACACACTCAAAAGAAAAAAAATTCTAGAAACAATATCAGTTTAGAAGTGGGTACTCCACAACTTCTAATATGCTTATGTCTTATCAAGAGAAAGGGGTAATCCACTCTTAATCAAGAAAAGACAAAGCTCTGATACTGTATGTGTACTCTTGTCAATCTGTCAAGGACAATAACTGGATGAAGTCAAATAAACAAGTGAGACCTCTCTCAAAGAAATAAATATAAAGAAGTATATATATTAAAAAGAAACTGGAATGGCTAATGCCAAAAGACAAGAAAACTAGAGACCCTTGAACTAGACTGGAAACAAGAAAGGAGTTGACAAGAGTGAAGAAGGCTTCACTCTTGTTTCTATTTATACTATCTACCTAAGAGCTAAGTGGCGACGTTCTATAGGACCTCCAACACGTATCCAATTTACAAGACACGTGTCCAAGTTGCAAGACACGTGTCGAACTTGCAGGGCAAGTTTCCTATATGTTCGCCACGTATTTAGCTTGGTCTTCAAGCTACCAATATGTGCGACATGTGGCTAACTTATTGACCAAGTTTCTAATCCAAAAGTCTACTATGGACACTTATAAAGTCAAAGCAGCATCTATGAAGTTTCTAGAAAGTTTCTCTAAAGATATTATGGAATTAATCTGCTTTTACGTTCTTTTATCTAGTTCTATCTGATCATATAAGTAACTATGTATATGTCCGTGACACCATTCTAACCACTCTATTGGCCTACATCTATAGCAAATATCTTCCACTTATATTCTTAGGAGGAAATTCAATTTTCTACCATACAATTTTTAGCAAGAAGAATATTTATATTGCAATAGAATTCATAAAAGACTATTTTAGAAGACTCTATCTAATATTGGCTAGGTCCTTTGATATATCTAAATATAAGATTTTTTAATTTAAATATAAGCCAAAATTTATACTTTTAATTTTAGATTATTTATATAAAATTACACATTATTTTATACAATATAAAATAGCTTAACAATACTTCAAAAACCACATGATTTAGAAACTATATTAAATATGCATAATTAGTGTGTGATGTCATTTTTTTGCAAGGACACAGACTTAGTAGTATCAATATAAGAAAATTTGGTCATAAATTATAGAAAGAAATCATGTATTACATACTAGAAGTTGTATTAAGATACATACATGAAAAAGATAGGGTGTACATTCTAAATTTAATCTTAATTTGTATGATTATTTTACAAGTTAAAATTTGATTATATACTCATGGAATAACAAAAAAAATGGCATACATATCTTAACACATCCCAAAAAAAATGTCATGACCTTAAGATTTTTTATTTATCATATTGCATCAAAGGTGACATCACCCTCTTTAATCATCTTCCAATAAGTTATTTTCTTCAATTTACTCTATTAAGAATTCTAATCAACTATAAATTAAATCTTAAATTCATAAAAGACAAGGCAGTCAAAATAACAATTCAAGACATTTGGAATAATAATAACAATGCTTTATTTACAAAACAAATTCAAAAAGCCATACAATACTATAGGTGCTATTATAAAAAAATAGCAAAAGAATATAAAAAAGAAGAATAGGATTGGAAAAAAATTCTTAAAGAAACATATATTAGATTCTACTTTGATCCAAACAATATCTTAGTACCAAGCAGGTTGGAAGCTTAATAAGAATTTTTAGCTTTATGTAAACAAAAAAAGCTAAATGAATAAAGGACCAAGTCTAGAATTAAATAGATCTATGTGGGAGGCACTTATTTTAAAGAATTCTTTTAAGTGATTTAAATATATATATACTTTCAATCTAAAATCTATAGCCTCCAAAATTCCAATAGAAACTTCCATCTAGATCAAGAAGAGATTATCAAAATAGGCTTCAATTATTTTTCACATCTATATCCAAAAAATAGGAAGACACAAGATCACTCACCAATTTTACAACCCATCATTCTCTCATATTCCAAAAAGATTGAAGAATATATAAAAAAAATTTCTTAAATAAACTTCTACATTAATTTTTTTTAAAAATCATTCTAGATTCTTATTAGAGACAAGGTCTTAGGCTCCAATGGTGTTGATATTGAGTTCTACAAAAAAAATTGGGATACTATAAAATATAACTACTTTAAGTTTACTATTGATTCTTTGACTAGATAAGCATTCTTTTAAGAAATTGTCCAAGGTCTTACTACTTTTATTTTTTAAAAAAGAAAACAAAGGGTTGTTGAAAAAATATTGTTCTATTATATTATTTAATTCAACCAACAAAATCTATTTTAAAATATTACAATTATACATCTAATCTATCTTTTTAGATTTGATTGACCATGACCAAACAACTTTTCTTCTTCTTTGCTATATTCTTGACAAATATAATTCTTGCCAATGAAGTTCTATATTGGTACCATAATTCTAAAAGAAATCTCATTCTATTCATATTAGACTTTATTATGGCATTTGATTGTATAAATTAAAATTTATATTTAATAAATTAAAATTATTTGATTTTAAATTTGATTTTATTTAAATAAGAAGACTATTCTTTTTTGGAATAGAAGCTCAAGTCAAAATCAACAAATTCTTTTTTTTTCATATCTAATCTAATATGATATCAAATAAGATTTTTTATTAGTTCTTTTTTTATTTATTTATATTAATAGAAAAAATATTAAACTTCAATCTTAAATTGGCTACTAGCCAAAGTTTCATCAAATGATTATCACTACTAAGAATCAATCAATATATTTATAATTCTTCCACCTCTCTATATAGGTTTGAATATAATATTGACTAAAATTTTAATATTATACATATCTTCAACTTTTTCTTAGGCCTTCATTTAATTGGCTTAAATCATCAATACTATAGTGTTTAAGAGACTCAATTTCTAACTTGGCTTTCAAATATCAATGGAATTGGATACAAAAAGATAAATTAAAAATTCTTCTAAAAAATCCTTTTGGCTTGAATTTAGATTCTAAAATTATAAAAAAACTTTTTTATTTAAAGATTAGAAAAGAAATTAAATTATTGTTATATAACCAAATTGTACTTAATTAGAAATATTTCAATTATAAATTATGTGATACTAGCATCCATTTTATGCTTCATCATGGTTTAGAGTAAATCACTAAAAGCTATAAAATCCATTAAATATCTTATTAAAAACTTTTTATAGACAAAAAAAGATTTCAATACTTAGATTAGAGTTTTGTAACTTATAGTCTGCCAATTTATTTAATATGGAGGTCTAAGAGGCACTCTATACCTAAATGTTAGAGACATACACTCTGAAGGTTTACAAAACCTTCTAAAATATTCTAGAAGCTTCCTAATTTGGCAAAAGTTGGTTGAGAAGTTTCTTAGTTAGTGGAAAGAACTCAAGAAACTTTCCAATGAGTAAAAGGAGCTAAAGTAGCTTTCCAATTAGTAGAAGGAGCTCAAGAAGCTTCCCAATTGGTAGAAGCTACTCGAGAAGCTTCTTAGTTTGATGGAAGCCACTCAAGAAGCATCTTAGACAAGAATATATATAAGAATCGAGGCTAAAGAGTTCTTCAATCTTGACAATGCATCTCTTGGAGTTCTAATTCACCGTTCTTGGTATTGTTCGTGTATTCATCTATTTAATTTAAGTTCTTCTTAGTTTCTTTTGAAAACCTTATCATAGTTTCAAGCCTCTTGTTCTGTATCCTTGTATCCTTAACAATTTGTTGAGACTAACTTCATCTTCAATATTAGAGTTGGATCTTTCTTGTTAGAGATTGGATTATTCCTCTACTTATAGGCATACCAATGCTTTAGAGGTTGCGGATTATCCTCCTTTAAACTGATATTTTTTTCATCACAATATTGGAACTTTGTCCTTCTTATGAGAGAGTGGATTATCCCTCTCCTTGAAGGTCTTAAAGCATTTTAGAGGTTGCGGATTACCCCCTTCTAAACCAATATTGTCTTCTTACAGATTCATTTCTTCTTTCTCTTAGAATGGCTAGAGATTAAGATATTAGTATGATTGAATCTTCTGAGTCCAAATTAGATGCCATTATAAGCCAAGCTGTAAAATATGATAACCAATTATTTTAATATTGACAAAATCAACATTCATGGGCTTCAACAAGACAATACACAATCCGACATATCCCTATTATATCAACAAGCATTTTAAATTCATACTTAGAAGTAGAAGATATACAACTTGATGCAATACAATTTAAATCTTTTACTCTGCAAGAAAAGAAGCATCAGATAGAAGAAGGTCTGTATTGTGGCAAGGAAGGCCACAAGGTTGGCAATTGCCCAAAAAAATAAAATCGAGACATTATCAAAACCAGGAGTACAATTATTTAGAAAAATGATAATATTCAACCATAGTAGGGACTGTACAGCTAGACAATCCAACATTACAAAATTATTTAGGTGTTTATCTTTCTGCTCAATCTGCATATTGTTTTACAATCTCTTTGTATTTGGGCCCTCAAAAGCTTCAAACAACTATTTTGTTAGATTTGGAAGCGTCTATTTATTTTATAGATGAGGCATTCACTAAGCTTTACAAAATTCTTCTAATACAAAAATCCAAACCTATTCATATAGAGGTAATAGATAGATGACTCTTATCTATGGTAGTGTCACCCATGAAACCATATCTATAGAAATATCATTCAAAGATCATAGAAGCCAGATTATGTTCAATATTATTAGGATTCCTTCAAATCATATTATTCTCAAACTATCTTTGTTGGAAAAGCATAATCCATCTATAGATTGGAGGTTACAAAAAATAACATTTTCTATAGAGATCATTGCAAAAAAATTCAAAAAAAGCCACTAATTGATAAATCTTTATTTATTGAAGCAAGAACTTTCATAAAATTGGCCAAAGAAGGTACATCTTTTGTTAATTATGCGACTCCAATTAAAGAAGATATAACTTCATTGATAAGTATTCTAGATCAATATAATAAATTTTAAGATATTTTTCAAAAAAAAAATACTGATATATTGCAGAGTACCAACCATATAATTGTGCTATAGATCTTCAGGAAAGAACACAACCACCTTTTGGCCCAATCTATAATCTTTCTCAAGATGAACTTTTGGTATTGAAAGATTACATTGATGAAAATCTTGCAAAGAACTTCATCAGACATTCAAAATCTCCAACAAGTGCACTTATATTTTTTGTAAAGAAGAAAGATGGTTCTTTACATATGTATGTTGATTATTGAGGATTGAATAAAATAATGGTAAAGAATCATTATCCACTATTGTTAATTTCAAGACTCTTGGAACAACTCGACCAAGCCAAGATCTATACTAAAATAGATCTTTGTGGAGCATACAACCTGGTATGGATCAAGGAAGAAGATGAATGGAAGATCACATTTCGGACAAGATATGGACATTTTGAATAAAATGTCATACCCTTTGGACTGACAAATGTATCCGCTATCTTTAATAATTTAATGAATGATATCTTTTGAGAATATTTGGACAAGTTCATGGTAATCTATCTTGATGACATCTTCATCTTCTTGAAAGATTTGGAGGAACACAAGAGGCATGTCATGTTGGTATTACAAAAGCTACAAGATACAGGTTTGTATGCCAAACCAAAAAAAATGTATATTTCACCAACCTAAGATGGAATTTTTGAGATACATCATATCTATTGAGAGTTTGATAATGAATCCCAAGAAAGTAGAAGCGATTATACAATGGGCCATTCCAAAGACTGTGAGGGATGTAGAATATTTTCTTGGATTTGTTAACTTCTATTGGATCTTCATCAAAAATTATTCTTAAATTGCCACCCATCTTACTCGATTGACATATAAAGACAAGTTAGAATGGGGGCCTTAAGTAGAAAAGGCATTCTAAGACCTCAAGACAATATTTACTATAGCCCCAATATTGGTACATTTAAATTTTATAAAGACATTCTACTTGAAGACTGATACTTCAAATTTTGTATTAGGGGCCGTACTTTTACAAATGGGTATAGACAACAAATTCTATCCTATTGCATTTTATTCTTGAAAGTTCTCTATTCCTGAAATTAATTATGAAATATACAATAAGAAGCTTCTTGCTATTGTGGATTCTTTTCAAGAATGGCATCATTTTCTTGAAGGAGCAATGCATCATGTGACTATATATACAAATCACAAGAATTTAAAATATTTTATGTCAATTCGGATTCTTAATTGCCACCAAGCTCGATGGAATATGTCATTGTCTTTAACTTTGTCATCACTTATTAGCCTGGAAAGCAACAAAGATTGTTTGATGCTCTATCAAAGAGATCATATCTTATATCAAGAGTAGGAAAGGCAGTGTTTGATCAACAATATACAACTTTGTTGAAATTGGAAGAATTTTGCCTTTGCGCCACTATTATATTGGCACCTATCGCACTTAGTTTCCTCAATGAGAGATGTGTTGCAACCACTAATAATGCTTTGGCCCTTGATGTCAAGTATTGCTTGAAAAAAAATGCTAAAAAGTTCAAATTTGAGGAAGACCTTCTATACTTTGAAGAACATTTATATATCCTAGAAAGACCAATACAATTACACGTTTTTCAATCTCACCATGGCTTTTTTGCTACGGATCACTTTAAATTCAACAAGACCTTGGAACTTATTTCTTGAGATTTTTGATGGCCTCAAGTGTGAAAGACAGAGAAGGGCTTTGTGCTCTCTTATGATATATGTTCAAGATCCAAAAATCCTCGACATTGCTTTTATGGACTTTTACAACCCTTGCCTATTCTAAGATAGTCATGGTCCTCTATCTAGATGGATTTCATTACAAATCTATTACCATCTAATTCATTGGATAGCATCTTTGTAGTGGTTGATCGACTCACAAAGATGGCTCATTTCATCCTTTACAAAAAGTCTGCATCTAGTAAAAAAACAACAAGACTCTTTCTCAACAATATATATCTATTGATATCATAACCTATCAAATAATATCGTATGTGATCAAGGACTCCAATCGATATCTAAGTTTTGGAAGTGTCTTTTTAAAATATTAAAGGTAGATATTAAATTTTCTTCGACTTTCCATCTTCAAATTGACGGCCAAATAGAACGAGTTAATCAAATAATATTTATGATGCAGCATTAACTATCAATGAGACAATTGGATCTCATATCTACCATTAGTAGAGTTTACATATAATAATATTGTTCATGCTTCAACTCAGCAAAAACCATTTTATTCTAACTATAGATATCATTTGAAGCTTGATTTGTGGAATACGCCAAAAAACAACAATCCAACGGCTGAAGGATTTACAAAGCAGCTACTGCAACACCAAACAAGCTTAAAGATTTAATTATAAGCAACTCAAGATGTTTATAAGACATCTACAAATAAATTTAGAAATCAATCGCTTACTTTTCATATTGGAGATAAGATATGGCTTCTTTGACAAAATATCAAAACTAAGCAGCCATGCGATAAGTTGGACTATTAAAGGTTGGAACCATTTGCTATCCAGAAGCAAATTAATCTAGTGGCATATTACTTAGAATTACCATCTATTATGAAGGTACATCCAATTATTCATGTCTCTCTTTTAGAATCTTATAGAGAGTTGCATATTTCGGGAAGGATACAAAAATCACTGCCTAATATCAAAATTGAAGACCATGAAGAATACGAGGTTAAAAAGGTACTTGATTCACGGCGAAGGTGAGGCAAATTAAAATATCTTGTTTATTAGCAAGGCTATGACATTAATAAGCGCACATGGAAACCAACTGTAAATCTCGCCAATGGGCCTCAAAAGGTATAGGAATTTCATCGATTCTATCTCTACAAATCCAAACATATTTGATGATAAATTTTTAGTGAAGATTGGATTTAAGGAATATTCATAAAGAGGGAGAGAATTAAACTAAAGCCTGCATCCATATGTGGTCGTCTATTCCAAAATAGAATAGAGTGATAGAAACAAATTAGTCACCATATAAAACCTTCAAGCGCTGAGAAAATAAGACTCAAAAGATTCGTTTGTTATACAAGCTTTGAACAAATCAATGCACTTTTCACAGCCTTCAATTGAGCAAAATAAGGACAATACATTTCAACGCCAAGTACGACTTTAGTTGGAGCCATTAAGAGCAAGACTCAACCATACAAGTCTAAATTCCAATGCTCGAGCTTTAGTGATATTATTGGAGCTTAGAAAGGTGAATCTTTTTAGTCCTAAGATCTTATTTGGAGGATGTTTTGAAAACCACAATAAAGATCAGATAGTTGGGTGGGATGTTTCAACAATAGAGGTACTAGCCCAAGGCCATGGACAATTTCTTTGAGGACCAGTAGAACTTATTGATGAGGAACGGAGAACAAAACACATAACTTTATTAATACAGCATATTCTTGATTTCTTATATATATAGTAGGTTCGAGCTCCTCTTGGGACTTGTCGCTAAAGAAGGGAGTAATATTAAGGATATACACTCTGGAAATTTATAGAATCTTCTAAAATATTCTAGATTCTTCCTAATTTCGTGAAAGTTGATTAAAAAAAATTTTATTTAGTAGAAAGAGCTCAAAAAGCTTCCTAATTAGTGGAAGGAGCTCAAGTAGCTTCCCGGTTAGTGGAAGGAGCTCAAAAAGCTTCCTAGTTAGTAGAAGCTACTCGAAAAGCTTCTTAGTTTGATGGAAGCCACTCAAGAAGCATCTTAGACAAGAGTATATATAAGAATTGAGGCTGAAGAGTTCTTTAGTCTCGACAACACATCTTTTGGAGTTCTAACTCACCTTTCTTGATGTTGTTTGTGTACTCATTTATTTAATTCAAATTCTTGTTGGTTTCTTCTGGAAAGCTTGTCCTAGTTTCAAGTCTCTTATTCTATATCCTTGTGTCTTTAACACTAAAAGCCCACTTTAAGTGACTATGATTCAAAAACCTTATTAAGATCTCATACTTGGTGAAAAAAAGCCCTTCTTTCAAAGCATTGTCCTTTGGATATAATATAAAGTAAGAAGATATTATAAAATGGACTAAATCATTCTTTTATTATAAGTCTAAATATGTCTATCTGTCACAGACATAAGATTTACTCCAATAAATTATCTAAGTAATAATAGACCAATAGAAATAGGTAAAATAAGTTGATTTGATAATATTTGATAGATTAGCTTCCTAGAAGCTTTATAGACGCGAAATCACCTTTATACATGTCTATAGGTGATTGGCAGGTTAGAAACTTGGTCAACAAGCTAACCACATGGTGCACATGTTGGTAACTTGTAGAACAAGCTAGCCATGTGTCACACATGTTGGTAGCTTGCGGAACAAGCGAAGTACGTGGCGCACATGTGAGAAACTTATTGTGCAAGTTTGACACATGTCTTGCAAATTAGACACGTGTATGAGGTCCTATAGAATACCGCCACGTAGCTCTTAATTAGATAGTATTTATAGAGACAAGAGTGAAAGCCCTCTTCACTCTTGTGAATTCCTTTCATGGTTCTAGTCTAGTTTCAAGAGTCTTCATGTTTCTAGTCTTTGGCAATAGCCATTCCAGTTTTCTTTGAATATACATACTTTTTTAATTCCATTTTGTGACTTTTATTTTGATACAGTTTTCATTAGATTATGCATCTCTTTCTAGTTCATGTCCTTGACACTATCTACATCTTGATTCAAATAATTATAAGAAGTATAAAAAAAACTTAATTTTTTATTTTATAATGGTTATTTTAAGTATTTTTTGACATGACCTTTCAAATTTTTCTAAAAACCACATCTTTTAGATGGATCCAATAGAAATTCCAATGGACAATACTATTTATGCTATATATAAAAAAATACAATCTACGTTATTTTTTTCTTGTTAAGGCCTTTGGACTTATTTTTTTAAATATAAAGTCAATTCAAAAAGGCTTCTCAATTTCAACTAATCAAAACGTTTAAAAGTTGGGGCCTCTCATCTTATTCCAAAAATTTAAAGTATCCTTAAATCTTCTAGATTATTAAATAATACTCAATATTTTGGCTATTCAATGGATGTTGAAAGTCTTAATATCCATTGGTGCATCTATTTAAAAATTTATTAAATATAAAGCCTATCTAATTCAATTCTTCAACAACATACATCATTGGGCCTCAAACATATACTAGATTACAAAACCATTGTCTAAATGTACTATTAGCTCAAAAATGTAATAAAAAGTTAATAGATCTTAGAAGCTATTGGCTAAAGATCTCAAATACAAACTATTAGATAAATTCTATTCAATATTCAATTATTTTCTTTGAAATGAAGCAAACTTAAATTTAATTGGCACAATAATTTTTAAAAAAATAAGTGTAAGACTCTACAAAGTGGAATCCACCAAGCCTAAGAGCTATAAAGACACCCAATTAATAATCTAAGACATTAAAAAGATGTATTAATCAAAATCAACATATTTCCCTCACATAAATAAATATAGGAATTTATGATATTTTAAATTCCACAACATTGGATTACCTCACTATATCAAGGTCTTTCTTTATTCGAAGACATATACTAAATAGATTTCAATTATAATAATAATTTAGACTACCTCAATTACTTATTCCAAATTCCGAAAGGTAAGAGAGGAGATGAAAGGGATTCCATATTTATAAGATATAATAACATACAACATATTTATATTATTAACAAACCTAGTTATATGCCACAAAAACTACCGAAGGCAATTACTCTAAATGAACTTTATACATTAATTGATATAGATAATTAGGAATCAATGTCTATGTATTTATATAGAGTACTTATTTGGCAAGGGATACAACAAGGTCACAAACCCTCTCACATTTTCTTCAACTAAGTGGACAAATTAGATTTTGACCTAATGATTTTGACATAATAATTGTCTTCTTAGAGAATGCAATACCAAAGAAAGGAAATAACTTCTATGACAATAACTTTCTTTTACACCAATCTAAATCCCAAAATAGAATAGAGTTTCAACAAAGAATTTGAAATAAAATGGAACAAACTATGGAATTAAATAAGAGCCAAAAAAGAATCAGCTCTCATTTGGCTCCTTTGGCATAGAAGCATTGCTGTCAAGTTTCAAAGAAAAACTAATGGTATCAACAATGGTTGCTCCATTTGCACCCTTGAAATCATAAAAACAATCCTTCATAGGTTTTGAAAGTGCCCAATATCTCAACATGTGTGGAATTGGACTATAAAATTTTTGGACTACCTTAATAAACAAAGAACTAAACATAGCACTTCTACATCTTTAAAGCTTTAACAAATAATATTTGGAGACAACCTCTCCTAATTTGAAGATATGAAAGCGCTATGGCCATTCATTGTTGGACCATGCTTTTGGACCATTTGAAAAAACCTCAATGAGAAGATATTTAGAGAAATAGATTGGTTAGAAGGCAAAATAGAAAAAGTACTTTGGTTTAGATTAATAGACTAAAAAAAAAACATATTTGAGTGAAACAATAGAGTGGATCCAAAAAAAGGCCTTTGAACAAACTAAAACTCTTTAAACAATTTGGACATACATGGATAAGAAACAAACTAACATGCATCAATATTGATTTTACCATAAGTTAGAACTATATACCTCAACATCTTTATACTAAGCCTCAACTTCAGTTCAACAAAAGAGTTAACCCCATTATGTTTCAAATTAAAAGACAATGTATGATAAGTAAATAGCTTGGTCAATTAATATAATAAATCTTACATATAAAAAGCCAGTTGAAGTATTTGTGACCGCATTTACTTCCATGTTTTACCTTAATTTCATCTTCTTTTTGAAAATGTTGTAGTGAATCAATCTCTTCATTGCAGACTAGGATTAGCATATTATGAGTTTGCAAGACTTGGTATTGACTTAATTCTAGTTGTTATGCCACAGTGATAAACCTACCACCCACTCACCATAAACAACTTCGGGCGCACATTTTTCCAAGTTGATTCACTTAGTATTTTGTAACACAACTTCGTTAATAGATGTGAGAAAACGTGACCAATGCACTGCCAGGCATTGAGATACGGTAAGTATTCACAAGACAAGGTTAAATTCTGACTGAATCTCAAATCCATCTCAGAGTAGAACGGAACCTGCATTGAATAACTGTCTTACCAAATTCCATCTCCCTTAGAATCATCTATTATACACCACAAGACTACCACATTCGGGTAGCTGGAATGTTATCAAAATGCATAACTACGTCTGCAGTAGACTTTCTTCCATCGATGGAACGCTTGCCAAGCATGTGCAAATACTGAATCACTTGTAGCTAGTAATATTGGCACTTACTTTGCCTAACAAATCTCTAGTTGCTAAGTAAATGGATGGAACTCCACATTCTAATGAACAGGGAGATGCTACCCTTCCATGAACTGGCCAGGGTAATGTGCGCTGTGTTGCCGGGATTAACTCCATTAATCAAATTGATGTGTGTGAGAATTAAGTAAAATACTTCACCTGGTCTAAATGTCACCTCAGAATTGGCACTTCACAGCTTTGTCCAGTATGAAAAAATGCAGAGAAATGAGCAAGTCGCCAATATGTCAAGTCGCACAATTCAGATACTCATTGAAATAAGGGGCACTAGACATGAAGAGGGAGCAATCCATCTCTTCAAGGAACGCACAAAATCGCATCATGTCCAGGAGCCCAAGGAACTAGATTGATTAGTTACAATATAGCCTCACGAGAGAATCAGCTCCTGAAGTGAATAGCCATGGCTGCTTCGGATGAAACAAGCAGTCCATTACACCTGTTACAAATACAGCAGTGAGTCAATAACGTCAGCCCTTCCATCGTAAATCAGTACAATACCCAACCGCATGTGCACAACAATTACCACAGGTCAAACCATCTGGATTTCCATGAACCGTAAATAATTAAAAGACCGTGTGAAGGACCATCATGTAAACTTTGGTTCACAGATTTGAACGGTTCAACCGAAAAAAAAACTAATAGTTGCACGATTGCCACTCACACCATTACTCCAAACACGTCAAATCTCGCTGGAAATACAAGAGTTTCAGGTTTCTGGAATTGTTCTCTACCTTTGTGATTGACTGTTTCGTGGCCGGTTAATATTTTCAGCGGGACAAGTAGAGGATTTTGAAGAAGATCAGAATAAACCATGCCGTGAAATACACTAGTTGTGCCATCATCAGAGCAGGAGGCAAAGAGAGGGTATGTCTTATGAAATGCTACAGCCCTAATATCCTTCGTATGATTCCTGCATTCCAAGAAAAGGTAAACAGATCGACTTAGGATTGGACTACTGAAAAGATGAGGAGTGGGAGAAAATTCCATGTCGTGAACATGTCATGAACATATATTAGGTGAGAAATTGAGGTCTAGGAAATCTAAAGGACTAAAAGGGCCTGGCATGGGAATAATTCTTACTTAAACGCCTTGTAGGGCTTCGTTGAAAGATCCATGTCAAACCACACCATCTTTGACTCTTGACTTCCCAAAATCAAATTATCACCTGTAAATATGATGAATAAATATCTCAATTAATTTTCAATCAGGTGCAGAAGTTTTGTGATATCACTTTAACAACTTTCACAACCAATAGATAGAAAAAATGCAGGCTACAGCTCACTGCAGCTTCTGAGGGACATCAACCTATATCAAAACAACATAATCATGAAAACGTTAGATTGAGGTGAAGTTCCAAAACTAACCTCCGGAATGAATAGCCATTGATGATATTTCATTTAGCCCAGTCATTAGCTTCTTAGCAAGTTGTTGCTTGGCCAAATTATAGACCCGCACGTGCATTTTTGTTGCGACAAACAAGAAAGGGCGTTGAGGATGGAATAATACTTGCACTACGCGTCCATGGTGTTTTCGGAATGGATTTTGAGACATTTGTTTAGTGAGTTGATGCACTAACACCGATTTCGAATTACGTGCTGAAATTAGTTAAGGGCAATTCTACACAAATCCTGATAAAAGTTACATTCTACTTCCTATCAATTCACTAACTCAAAGAAATAATTGAAACGACTAGATGAAAGCCACAATGGGAAAGGATATCATCAGGAGCAACAGTAGCAAAATAGTCTCCCTTGTGATGCCAGGCTAGGGATTGAACTACCTGCACAATCACACAAAGAAGAGGGTCAGGCTAGTGAATTAGTGACAAATCCAGACGACAAAAGCTCTGAAAATATACATTCTTTGCATTAAGTCATGTTATATAATTGAAATGGTCAGTCACTTCAAACAAGAATTAACACTAGTACGCAAGAAAGAAATGATGTTTATGTCAACGAAAGATCGTACAAATGGCTGTCGAAGTTTTAAACTTTTAAATTTCGAATCCATACTCCAGGTTGCCAGTGGTGACGATTCTGCAATAGAGAAACCCACACGTCAAAATGTAACACGTAGCATACCACACAAAGTATGAGAAAGATTGCACTCTCCTTAACATAATTGAGAACGTGACACTGCACCTCGCAGGAGCCCAGAAATAATTAACAATAAGTGCTTCGTATGCTAAAAACTAAGTACGTACTAAAGCATGGGATGAGATAAAGACCAACCTGGATCTTTTTCGGAGAAATCCTGGTTTTTGAGTGCCAACAAGGAAGCCACATTACCAGTAACTTCTTCTCCACCCAACTCTGTTGGTAACAGCACTACATCTTTGTCCCTGAAAGACACAGAAATAGTTCAAGATCATCTAGTTTAGAATAAAGCATCAGAACAGACACTAAAATGATTTCGATGAAATTAAGCGTACACTTCAAGTTTGACAGGACCACAACTTGAGCAATGGGTTCGGGACATACACTGCAACACCCAAGATGTTGATCTGCGGATTAGGATTCCATTGCACATGGTTGACCTTAACACCGAAGTCCCATACTTTCCGACACCGACCTGATTGTACGTCCCAGAGCCGCACAGTTCCATCCAAAGAACCTTCGCAATTGAGACCATTCCAACAGTGTTAGAGGATGTACGTCTGGAAACTATCACAATAGGAGGCATTCGGGTTACGAGGTAAACCACACAAAAGCAGTCACAAGCTCAAAATATAGAACTGCTCCACATTGTAGGGTTACAAATAGAATGGAATGGAAGGTCGAAATGGCTACTATAGAAACATCACAATTGGTAAAACCAGTAAGTTCCCAGTCTATCACAGCGAAATTGACAGCAATCCGCTATACGCAACCTCAATTGATCGAATCACGAACCGCTTATTACGAATTTGAGGATTCTGAACAAAACTAGGATACGACACAAGGCTAGTTTTAATTTAGTACTCAAATGCCTACGTCAGGCATCATGTTAAGTTTATCACCTCTTGCTTTAGAAACAACTATTCCCGGCAATCAGAAAAAGAGAGTCTGACTAAAAGAATAAAGTACGGACCATATCAGACACCACATCACACCAATCACAATGTAAAGCATCAGGTTACGCTTAACTTGATATCAAATAGTACTAATATATGACAGATTGAAAAGTTTGTCAATTTTTGAGGTGGAACTCAAAAGAGAACATGAAACCCATTTATTGACAACAGACCAAGAAGCAAATGTACACAACCGTTACAATCGAAAAGCAGCATGCGCACCTGTTGCAAGCCACTCCCCGGAACTGTCAACGGACATCGAGGTAACAGCAGCACCATGGCCTCGGTACTCCATATAGCACATCGATGGATAGGGTTGCAAATCTTTCGGTTTGGGAAGCTTTGGTATGAGCGTCTCTGGATCGAAGACTTTCTGAGGAATGCAGCAACACATTTCAGTCCGAAACTGATGATTCTAGGATTTTTTGTTTCATACTCAAATGAAAATAACTTTTAATCAAATACAGAGGATATCTAGGAATACTGCGAAATAGTTTTAAAATACTAAATACACATCCAATCTCACATATGCCCAAAAACCAGAAAGGGACTGAATACCATAGCAGACGGGAGACACATACCCTATCTTTCTTTTGACGCGGACACAAATAAAGGTCCAAACACCGCTCGAAAATCTCCTTAATGAAGTTAGGATAGGCTGGGACCTGACGAAGCGATGGAAACCTGCAAAACGAGGAAATCATTGAGGCCATAATTATATCTGACTTACAATTCGAAGTCCGAGTATTGCTGCAGATCAAGCGTCATAAATCACAAACCAAAAAATTGCTACATAAATGTAATGAGCAACAACACACAACAATGATACCTGGGCAACACGATAAACATCCAGACAAATGAACCACGAGTATAAACTTACCTTTTGGGAATAAATTTAGGTCGATCTTCTTCATACATGGAATCATAAGACTTAATTTCTTCAGCTGTAGGGATGTACTCGATCGGGGGATTGTATGATTCTTCATGTCCTGTGTCACAATACAAGCCAGTAAATAGTGCGAAAAATAAGATGACAAGATAAACGAACAACGAACCTTCGGCGACTCGCATTGCTTCCAGCCAAATATTGTGCTTACAATAGAGTCACAGATGTGGACAGCACCATACCTGGTAGTTTAGGTTTGGGAGCTGGAATGTACGTGAGTCCATTAGCGCCCTTATCAGATGTTTTTAAGTCATCACCCCACATGAGATAGAACTCTGGTTTTTCTTTAGGCTTATCCAGTTTAATCCATCCTTTCCTAATAGCTCGAACCAGTTTCACGACCTGCAGTACATTCCAAAGATTTATTGTGATGAATTGGCCACAAAGGGCAATTTAGAATCCACTATACCACAATACCGATCCTATTATGCATACGGAATTTCAACGATCTCATAATATCAAGAACAGAGGACAGTGCTAATAATACCTTCTTAGCCTCCCACTTTGATGGAATGAATCTTCGCTTGGGCTCCGGAGCACTTGATAGAGGATGTCCTTTGTCCTCATACTCAAACCAATCAACGTATGGCTACAGCACAATGACGAGCTGAGTCAGTAACAAGCTCATGTACTGAAACCGTACATAATCATCTAAATAGCATGTTAAACAAATCTCTTGGTAATCAGGAGTTTGTTGGATCAACATGAGGGATAAATATCAAGCACAGATAATATAGGTCAACGTTTCTAACCTCGTAAGGATTGACATCTGCATGAGGAATCTTGCCCTGCCGCAGCCGCCGAATCATGTTTATTTCATCTTTAGTTAGCTCTACTTCCTCGTCATTGTACTCATCATAAACCTTCCTCCTGGCAGCCAACATTTTTGAAGATTGTAAAAATCTTGAAATTTATTTAATTACCATATATGATTTTAAACCAAACATGGAAACTCATATCCAAGGCAACATGAGAGACATCTGAAATCATAGTACTTCACAATCCGCACAAAAGGCCACTCAGCATCCTTTCACACGTCCTTCATTGGCATAGAGTTTAGGCTTTAGACTATTCCCCTCGGAAAACCCTTTTAACTTCCTCGCTCACTATCAGGGCAATACAATGAATTTATATCATCTTCACCATACAAGGACTCTCGAAATAATGAGGAATATAATGGACATCCTTAGTACTCTTCGTCGAGAATTCATACCATCAAAATAACGACGTTTGTCTGGAAGGGCGCACGGCACAGCAACTTGGACCCACACGAGTTCCTATATCCTTTCAACTTGTCACCGATATGTATTTACACTTATCGTCTAATTCAAACAAGGAAGTAATATCTTACCATTCATTAGCATCTTCAGTGCGCGCTAGAAAAGTGTCAAGCTGGTCACGCTTCGCTTGCTTTTCGATTTTAAGACCGTCTTTTGTGTAACCAATATGATCCTCGTTTTTGTACCACTCTAGTGGTACATCTCCAATTGTGTTTCTGTCTGGTACCTGCAAGAGGTTGAGTAAAAAATAAAAATAAAACTGTAAGAACAAAACATGAGAAGCTAATACTAAGACTACATGACTTTATTTTGAGACGCAGATACAATTATCAGTATGTATACAAATGAGAATAGTTTACGCGCCACAGAAAATGCACTATTCAAAATGGAGGCAAAGATTAATTCGCCTAAATTGTTGCACACAGGTGTGTCCAGAACTAAAACGTGTGATGAACTGCTAAAGCCTCCAGTTCAGGCTCAGAGCAATGTAAGGTCAATACTCGCATCACGAAACACAAGCTTCGCAGAGAACAATACAATATTCGTACCTCGTCTTCTGAAGAATCGCTTTCCTCGGCTATGGTCGGATTTCCAGACTGACCATCAGCTTCACCGGCTCCGTTTCCTTGGTCTTCATGCTTGACGGCTTCCTCAACATCCCGTGGTCCAGCACTTGCTAAGTAATCTTTCATGACATCAAGGACGTAGTTGCGCGCTTCCTCGTCTACCTCTTCGTCATCGCCGCTAGATTCATCTCCTTCATCACCACTAGAATACTCACCCCTGTTGCAGCTAAAACCTTCCCAATTAATATGCAATTCAGTGTGTGGCCAAATAATATATCAACCCACTGAACCGTCTCCACAAAACCAAAGCAGTCTTATAAAGCACAAAAAAATATGCTCACTAACCCCTGCGAATCACCATCCTCCTCGTCATCGCTCCCCAACTCTTCTCCGTCCTCCTCCTTGTCATCCATGCCCTCACCATCATCATCTTCACCACTTTCTTCTCCATCTGTAGAAATCTCTGGGTCAGAATCACTCTCGTCAGCGGCCAATATCACTTCGGGAATAGAGCCCTCGTCTTCCGGCACCGCATTCTGCTTCACAATCGGCGACGGAGGACCCTGAGACCTCAGCTTGCGCTTGGGCACAAGCTTAGCCATTTTACCTCTGCGAAAAAACCCACACAGAGGACAACCAAAACTTAAATTCTAACAATTCTAACAGCCTACAGGTGCCGCGAGAAGCAAAATCCTGAAACACAACTTGGGGAGTCTATGTGCAGGTATTCAAACCTCCTTGCATCTGTGCCCTAAACCCTGAAACCTGATGGATGGATGAACAGAGGGATAATCAAATGACCTTGATAATGAAAACAATTATATCATCCATTATACGTTCGACTGTTCTAATCCGGAACCTGCTCCATCTCGGTCCTGGATTCCGGACGGAATCGTCCTGCCAATGCTTACATTCTTCTCTTCGTCTCGCCCTCAACTGTTTGTCAACCAGCTTTCAGCCTGCGCGATTCTTGTTGTTACTTGGGTTTTTGGCTGATTACAGCGGAAGAACTCCAAGTTTGTTGTCATGAAAGAATGGTAGAGTGAAGTCCATGTTCTGTAGATGCATACTCGAAGGAACCAACGGTCGCTACTAGAGTTCAGCAGATTTAGGTGGTTTAGAATGGCAGTTAAGATAAACCGATTAACTTCCTTTAATACCGGCATCTTAGAGCATCAATGTCTTCCCCACCTTCTGGATCTGGACGCCTGGTCGATCGGTTCAGGTGGTGAAATCGACCTTCGATGCCTATCCGCCACCGGTTTGACCATCCCTCTTCTCAATTGTGGTTATCGCAAGTTTCAGGATGTGTTCGCGGAAGTTTTTCGTTGGTGGCAACTGGAAATGCGTCAGTCTTCATGTCCCGTTTCTCTTTGATGATAGACTTCATTTTTGCCATTGTGAGCAGAGTATTCATGCATTTTTGTATCTTCGGTTGTGAGAATTTTCAAGATTAGTCAGGAATGAATATTTGTTGTGAAGGTGATCGATGTGTGTACGCGTTTTGTCATGGTACCTACACCGTTGTGATGATTGACACGCCCAATTTTTACAGAATGGAACCGTTGATGAGGTGAAGAAAATATGCTGCATGCTAAACAATGGAGAAGTTCCTTGTCCAAATCATATCGGTAATTAATTTCTTCTAATGCAACACCAAATTTAGGAACTAAGCTTAACTCAACCTGTCTTAACAGGTTTTCTGAGCCTGTCCAACGGGTATTTACTTCAAGTTCTCAATATATTGTGATCTTTTAATGACAATGATTGACAGTTACGTAGGCTAATGCAGAGACGATCATTTCGCCTCCGTTCGTGTTCATTCCCCTAGTGAAGAGTATGCTCCGGACGGATTTTCAGGTAGCTGCCCAAAACTGTTGGAAAGGAAAGGGAGGAGCTTTCACTGGCGAAGTCAGGTACCGCTCACAGCTTCTATGTGTTCGATGCATAACTTGATCGAGTATGAGGGAGGTGAGTATCAGAGCCATTTGCTAACAGGATACAAGGGATGATTTTGTTGATATTCTCTATTGAAACTTATCTGTAATGAATAATCTTCAAGAATGCGCAATAATTTGAAGTTGTGTATTTTGGTTTAGTGCAGAGATGCTGGCAAACTTGCACGTTCCATGGGTCATCCTAGGTCACTCTGAAAGAAGACAGTTGTGTGGAGAAACTGATGCAGTAAGTGTGGTTGAATTTCTGGTAGACATTAGCACCCCAACAAAGATACACACAAACACCCATTTAAGTATAATGATTTGTTTCACGAGAACAGAACAACGTTCGGTAACGGAATAAAGGCGAAGTTTTGCATCCTCCCACAACGTAACTATCTTATTGAATGGCTTGTAATTGAGCTGGAGATGATGGCAGATAGTGGCAGAAAAAACAGCATATGCGTTGGATAATGGATTGAAGGTTTGCCTTTGCGTTGGTGAAACTCTAGAAGAACGAGAGAGGAATGAGACGGGTGCTGTTGTTGCCAGGCAAACAGCAGCAGTTGCATGTTAGCAGATGTCCTTCACATTGTCATTATTTCAATCTTCTTTCTGATGGTTTATGGTAATTAGTATCTTTTGCTGAATCAAGTATGTAGATCTGATTGGGATGCTTGTTTTGGTTTTAATAATGGTACAGCAAAGATTTGTTGCTGGGCAAACGTGGTAATAGCATATGAACCTATTTGGGCTATTGGAACTGGCAAGGTGGCTACTCCTCAGCAAGCACAAGAGGTAAGCCTATTTAGTCTTTTCACTTGATTTATGTACTATGTGATCATTGCATTAAATTGTAATCAATTGTTGAAATTTCTGTACTGTAGGATCATTGTTGAACACACTACCGTGCAATTCAATTGAATCTTTGCAGGTTCACTACAACCTTCGAAAGTGGCTAGACTTCTATGTAAGCCCTCATGTAGCAATGAACATGCGAATAATTTACGGAGGTACCTCATGTCTTAAAGCTTTCTTGATAGATGTAACGTTGCTTTCCATCTGTTGCTGCAATTAATTGTATGTGGAACTTATAGGATGTAATTGTTTTCTTCATTCCACAGGCTCAGTAACAGCTGCAAACTGTAAGGAGATCGGGGCCAATCCGGATGTGGATGGCTTTCTTGTGGGAGGCGCATCTTTAAAGGTTTGATGAAATGCACGTCTTGGAACTAATATACATGATTTGACGTGATTGTAGATACTTAGTACTAAAATTGTTCAAGTAGGTTATCTTGTTTGTACAGTGACCTCTGCTATAATGGTTCTGAAATGCAAAATAGTGAAACCCAGGGATAGCACAAACGCATGTTTGAGGTTTTATTTTTACAGGTTTATTAGTCTGACATCATACATGCACAACCTCAAATTATTATTTCTGAATTCTCTGAAGTCTCGAGTTAATGCAGGAGGATTTCATAGCTATATTAAATGCAAGAAACTACCAGCATTGAAGAAAGGGCGACTGTTTTCGTGCAGTCCTCCGAAGCAGTGGTTAGAGAACATGTGTCCTTCTAATTTAACATGTGTCTCATCCACATCTTATTTTTAAGATCGAACTCATTAGGTTCACAATATCATTTTTATTTTGTTGTAATACTGCAACTAATGTGAAATATAAAATTGGATTGCATTTTCATTGAAATCAGGTCTAACGCTAATATATATTCTCAACACACTTGAAGTGGGCATGGATGTTGATTACATGATAATAACACATGATTTGTCCACACTGTATAATTATTCAACACTAGTTTAGTTAATACATCATATGATTATTTCAGTGCTTTTCCAATTATATGAAAAACCTATTCGCATAATTCTTTAATGTGAGTTCCATTATTACGTACTTCAGAGACAATTTAGACTACACAAGTATGCAAGTCGTGATGTGAAAGTTAATCAAAGTAAATTATTAGGAAACAGTCATTAAGAGAGCAGAATATTGCCAATCGATGTATTCTCCACGCGATACGAGTCTGGTTATGTGCGTTTGATCATCATATCAGACTCACATAGGAAGCCCCCAGTTCAAACTTATGTTGCCGAAAACATGGGTGTTTGTCCGGTACCCGGGACATCTCACTCCACAATGCTTAAATTTCAAAGAAGCATGTTCACCATACTATCCACATCTGCTAATCTTTGCATGACTGTTTGCACTGAAATTCATTCCCACTAGATTGATTTTTTAATCGGTTGTAACAAACTGATGACAAAGACCCGACGCAGGATATTACTGTAAGAAACAACTAAATAAGAAAGAATAACAGTACTGAAACACCAAGTCTTAGCTTTTTAAAGAACGATCTACAGTGCAGCCTAGTTTACCAAACAAGGCCCCACAGTAAAATGTTTGAAATTCAAATATTCAAGGTCAAATTGAGTTCACCACTTTTACGATAAATATATTTCTAGTGACACGACTCTTCAACAACAATGTCAAAAACTGCAACAACGGATACTCACACTACTCTAGTCCCATGGCATGCTCCATCAAGGACATATTGATGGAGGGCTGAAGAAATTTCACGAAAGATGTATTGTGAGGAGCAAGAAATGGTCGGAATGATCTCGGATAATAAAATCGTAAGACCACTGAAGGATATCTGAACATTTTGATGATTGTGCTATCTAAGAAGGCTAAGAATAGCGACATATATTTCAAAAGGCAGCCATAAATACCGCATCAGCAGGAAGGCCTTAAGTGAGATCGTCCTCTACATCTTCTTTAGTCTTCAAAGCATTCTTTGCTCGCAACAGCAAAGTGGTTTTCCATTGGTCCTGTATCCATCGCGTCAAACATCAGAATTGGTGAACAAACCCGTCAAACATTACATCTAGATGTTTCCCAATAAAACCCCCCATGTCCTTACGTCAAACCATCGTTCAGAAATATAAGGATGCTCAAGCAATTCACGAGTGTTGTCAACTCCTCATCTACAAGCGTGGACGACGTCAATCATGTTACTTAACTCTACGTGAGACCTTCAGTGAGATGTTGAGATAAGTTATTCAGTTCCCTAAATGACACTCAAAGATCCCTTGGACTTTCTTGGCGATTATTATCATGTTTCCGAAACCTAAATATATCATGAGGCTCACCAGACGACTCATGCTGTCGAACTCCTTCACAACGTCCGTGAATGCCACAACATCCATCTCATCAATAGCAGCGGCTAAATCCTGTGAGAAGACAATACAAAGTTTATACTTCAGAATAGAGTACACATCAAACCCAGGATAAAACAACATAATCTTTCAACAGTAAGATTATCCAAATTGGAACTCAATCATAAGTGACGGATAATGGTAAAATGGTAAAAGCAATTTCAAGGTTAATAAGTTACCTGCAAAAACTTGCATTCTCTAGTACCAGAGAACGTAGGGTCCAGCTCCTGCAGTGGCAATCAACAGTTTAATAATCTCATGTTTGACACTCAAAGGAACCTGATCTGGTTACACTGAAGACCCTATTATGAATGCAGACTAAAAACTTCAGTTGCAGAGAACCGACCTGATAAATTTCTATGGCATTCTGGACCGCGACAATGTCCTTCCCACAGATCTGACACAAACCAGCATTCAAAAGATATCCTTTTACACTGTACTTCAACAAGTTGTTATTCATTGAGTTCTTGGCCACCTCTTCGTAAATTTGAATAGCCCTGTCATAGCTGTCAAAATAACAAATAACATCTCCATTAGAAAATACTCTTCGGTTTAACAAGCTGAAGTTGAAAATGGTTTAAGAATATGAGCTAGAAAATGAGATAATTTATACAGGATTCGTAACACCACATCTGTGGCCTGAATTGAACAGGCACTCTAAGCTATCATTTGATGGGTGCACATCAAAACCATAAATACAAAAATGAACCTCACACATGACTCTCAACTACTCTTTAGAAGAGAGGAGTGATGGAACAGAACACATGCTAATTTCCTATTTGGTTGAGTTCTGAAACTCATACTTTAATCAACCCAGGAGAAGCGCGACCTGACATCTGTTGTTTGATGTCATGAGTGCATCTCTATAGAATTTCTGTTGACCTTTAGAGCTCATTAATGTTTACATTGTAATAGCTTTTGTAATACCAATGAGGCAGAAACACACATACCGTTCCGTTTGCGCCGCATACTGTGCAACCTTGAGCTTGCATTGATTGCTAGTACTCTCCACGTTCTCTCCTGAGTAAAGATCAGCAGCCTTCTCGTAGTATTCCATAGCTTTTCCAAAATCTTCCTCCGTCTCGTAAATATCCGCTATGTCCTGTGCACGTATTCGTAAATTAACAAATTATATATATATTCCTGATTAGTTGAATCCTCTAACATGTAAGTGGCTGAACTCCTACAAACACTGTCAAGGTTCAATTTATTCAAAGATATACGTCCACCTGATTAGTGGCAAGAAGCCACTGCACAAAATATTTTCTAATCCTACCAAAATTATTTAATATTTGCAACTGCTGCAAACCCAAATGCACTTGGACTCTGACATGCTTCATTACAAGCAAATTCACAATACTTAAACCATATTATAATGACAACGCAAAATAATAATCATCGGCGCACCACTAACGAGCTCCGATTCTCTACCATCAAAAAAGGCCAATAAAAAAAATTAAGGAAAAATCACCTTATAATGCTTAGCTGCCATAGAGAGTCGCCCAATGTCTTCGAACATCTGAATTGCCATGTTCAGCATCTTCACAGCTTCTGCATTACGAAAACAAAGCTTCGGTGGGTAACAGGTGCAAGCTTACACAAGAATCCAAAACTCAACACCTCCATATTAAAATAACAAAGAAAAAAGAAAAAGACAAAAAGAAGTCACTTGAGCTTCAATTCCACCTCCGAGAGCATTACCGTGAGAGTTCGGCTTCTTCTTGTAGGCATTCGCGGCGTCAACATAAGCTGCAGCTGCTTCATGCTTACTGTCCAACTGCGGTCCGAAACGGCTAATATAAGGATATTTGAGGAGAAACGGTTCTAGGGTTTACCCTCAAACGTAGTAAATAGAAAAAACAACATACAAAGCAAACAGATACGTATTCCAATCCCCCTACAACCCTCACAAACCACAGCATCAAGTCTTGAGATACCCATACCTTCAAGTGACACTCCGCCAACTTAATGTACACATTAGCTGCTTCGTCCCCTGCAAACCAAGAATTCGACTCCTCAAAAAACCCATCAGGAAAAAAAAAACTGCAAACCCATTAATCCACATGGAAATTCACACCCACAGGCTTTGGCAAGTTTGTAGGCGTTGCCGGCCTTCTCCAGCAAATCGGCCGCATCTTCGTATTTGTTACCGAACAAGGCCCAGCTGGTGAGCTTCTTCTCCGCCTTCTTTTCAAAATCAGCCCCCTTCGCCCGATTGTCCCCCATTGCAATCAATCCCTAGGCGCTCGATTCTTCAATTTGCAATCCCGCATACACAGATTGTGGGTTGCCAACAATTCATCAGATCGTTCTCCCGCACAAGGCCGTGGATCCCCGTTGCCGTACAGACAGAGCCTGGGTCTGGCATTTCTTTCGAGGGGAAAGATTTCTTTTCGCCTTGAAATATTTCTTTCTCCTTCACTTCCCCCTTTGTGTTCGGCTTGATGATGTCCGAGTCAGCGTTTTGTTTTTAACACACACCCAATTCTGTTTTTTTTGAATATGGGATGTTTTCTATTTCGTTATTATCCCAAGCTCGAATTGATTGATTGATGCATAAGTTGGAATCCTATTATGGTAATATCATTTACTTAAGTATGAAATTTGTTGTTTATGGTTCCAGAACAACTCACTTATTAGCTCTATTATTTTAACAAATGTTAAATATACATCCAATAGTCTTTTTTTATTTAATTGCACGTGTTATAAAAGAAATAAACACAATATTTTCAATAGAAATGGACATCTGTTGTATAAGCACATATAAAATCAGTAAATTTATATCATGTTACTGAAAAATTTTGCATTTTTTAAAATGCATACAAATTTTCATTTTTATTCAACTTCATTAAGTTATTCTTTATTTTTTATTTTTTTAGCACTTTATTTTTTTTGTAAAACACAGCTTTTAACTTACAAATTTGATATTGTTATTTTCAACATGTTTTTTTAATATTATATAGGTAAATTTCTATACTCTATATAATCTTTCAAATGCAATTCTTATCATATGTGTATTCTTTTAATGAAAAATCCAATCAATTGAAACATAAATAAACATGTTCAATTTGCATGCATTTTTTGTATTTTTAGTTAAACATATTTTGTATTTTGTAAAATATGTATGTTTTCTCATACATTACAAATTTTTTGTGTATGTCACAAATTTTGATAATGTTGTTACCAAATATTACCAGCCATCACATGGTATTAGATTTACAAATGTTGCACACATGTCACACATATATGTAGTTAGTGTCCAACCAACATCTTATGTTCATTAATTCTTTTTGAACATGGTATATGATTCCAATTTTTCAACACTACAAGCTGGCTAAGTTAAGGCTAGATAATTTTGTATTATTACTCATGTCTAAAATTTTAATATGGTAATATTTTATTTGGTAATCTAGTTAGACTTGGTAATCTGACCATGCAGTGTTCCAAGATTGACCACGATGTAGTGGTGGCAAAGGAGAAACACCTTCTTACTGACATCAAAAATTACTAATCCACATTTACAATAATGTTGTATTAACATATCTACTCAATTTATTTAGAGTGTATTAGAATTATTGGTGACAAGTCTCTAAAAGTAATCACAGAATTTGAAGACATCACAGTTGCAATTGTTTCAATGAAATGAATCTTCTAATTACATATGTTATTCAATAAAACTTCAAATTTACACAAGTGACCACTGTAATATAGTATTGATTTTTTACAAATGCTTAATGATTTTTGTCCATGCTTGTGGAGGTACATATGGCTTTATTGATTAAGATTTAGACATAATGTGTTACAATTAGGCACATATTTGACATGTTTTTAACACCCTGGTAAATTGTATTCATTCTTACAACAAATTTTTCTATATCCAAAGAAATCACTTTGATCCAATATGTTATTGCACATCAATCTTTGTAAGTCTTTATTGTCATCTTAAATTTGAGATAACCTATTAAACTAAAGTTTTTTGTGCTTGTTAAAACTAATTTAGTTAATATTATTTACAAAAATTATAAATAATAAGTCATATGTATTATAATGGTTCAAAGTCTCAACCAATTTGTTATTATATATTTATTATAGTTGTTATAGGAGTTATAGTCGACTATCCCAATAGATTCTAAGAGTGCACCTAAGATTGGGTTGCCCAATTTAAGAAGAAGTAAGCTTTAAAGTAAAGTAGTGACTAGAAATGGAAGAAAAACAAATTGGTAGTTGGATAGAAAGTTGATTTCATATTGCAATGGATAATATTGTAATAGGTAATATTAAAGATTATTGATATTGCTATAGCAATTGTTTTTGCCCAATTTGGTTAAAAAATCAATATTCTAATTTGACATTTAAATAGACAACATAAAGGACTATTCTTCTTTTCAAATATTATTAAATAAACTAATTTAATACTTTATAATTAATTTTTGATTATCTATTACTTTCTATTGAAATTCATGCCTCCATATGCTCAAAATTTGATTAAATAAGTTTAAAGAACCTTTTAGTCAAAAACTAATTCTAAACTAAATAATACATTTCATAAGTTTGTTAAAATTATAATTTTTTTCTCTATCTATAATTGAGCATCTTCTATAATTAATTTATTTCTATTTTACTTAAGGACAACAATAATTTTAAAAGATAAAGAGTAAGGTTTGAAATTAGATATCTATCTATCTATCTATCTATATATATATATATATATATATATATATATATATAATTAAAAAAAAGAATTATAATTGCTATGCCAAATTATAAAAAAATAAGAACTCTTAAGACCAACAAAATCATAAAAAAAGTATAGATGAGATTGAAGATGGCTTTGATCTTGCTTCTATATACACTATTCTAAAACAAACCTATAAAAACTTCTAAAAACTTTTTAAACTATAGAGCACTTTTATAGAGGTTTTTAGATATTTCTAAGGTTTCTAAGCAAAACCTCTATTGTGACATGGCATTCTTAAAAGAATTTGTAGAATCTAGAAGCTTCTTGTAGATAATCTTATAGCCACCTAATACTTCTAACAAAGAAGTTGGGTGCTTTTAAGCATCCCACATACTTCTAAGAACTTTCTAAATCTTTCTACCAATATCTTTTATTCTCCATCCATGACTAATAATTAAGTTAGCCATTGTTGCTAGATTAGTTATTGCCTTGGCTAAAGTGATTTAAGGTCCAAGATGAATATATTTTTATTTTATTTTGCCTTTATAATTTTGGAAATGACATATCACATGTTCTATTTGGAATTATAATTGATTAGTTATGATTTTTGGAAGTTTTTAATGTGTTGTAGTAGTTTATTTATTGGTAATTATTATATATATTTTTGCCTTGGATTCCTTCATTAAAACTTAAATAGTAACAAATTTTCTTTACAATCCTTCTTTATAGCTTTTTAATATTATATTGTATATTCCAATTGAAGTTGTGATGAATTATAAATTTATTTTTAAAATGATAGAAATATTAATAGTTAGAAAAGTTAAAAAATATATAAAAAGTTAAATAAAGATTTTATATAAATTAAATTAAGAAAGTGATATATAAATAATATATTAAATAAAGTCTTGAAGGATGATGATTGATAAGTGAATAAAAATTTGATGGATGGATGGTAACTTGGTGAATGGATGATAATTTATAAATAAATAAAAATTTAATTAGATAGATGGAATTTAATATGTTAGATGAATAATAAATGATTTTAGATGGATAAAATTGTGATTTGATATCACTTCTTAAAAATTTATAATATGTTCATTTTTTAGAATGAGTTTTATATGCATAGGAAGTTCATGAGAAGTAAGATTAGAATACAAGATGTTATACCATCTTTGATATGAATAAAGATGATGTTTTGACCATTACTTAGCAGTTAGATTAATAAGTTATTTTATTTTAAAAATATATTATATATTTTAGTTTTCTTTCTTAAAAGACACTTAATTAAAATTTATGGAGTTAAAATTTTAATATGCTATATACTTGCTTGATGTTTTTTTTTTTTTTTTTTTTTTTTTTTTTTCTAATAATTGAATCTTTCTACCTTGTTATTAGGAATTTTATTTTACAAAGACTATTAGAAAATTATAACAAAGACTACTATGATTTTGTAATCTATCTAAGAAAATAAAGATTAGAATAAGATATAACTATTAAGATTTCTAAAAAATATTCAAATAAGGTTTAAAAAATTATAAATATATGAATTTTTAATTATAATTTAGAATAAAAAAATTATATGTAATAGAATAAATTTTCTTAAAATTTATTTATAATATATAATAATATAATATAAATATTGTTAGACAAAGACATGAAGACAATAGAGGAATGGTAGATAGATGAAAATGAAACTTGGATATTAATTCTTAGAATAACATCTAGTGTAAACCTAAGATGGACATTTGGCATCTTAATTAACACTTCAAAGCCAATGACTTCTTCCAAAAATATAGAAGATTAATATTTTTTATATTAAATTTCATAAAGATATTATAGGTATGTAAAAATATTAAAATATTTATAACAAAATAATATGTCTTTGTGATAATTCTACTTAGTTTAATTTATTGATATTTATAAGTTTTTTTTAAGCATATTTTTTACTTGAAAAAATCCCATTATAACTATTGTATAAGTATAGTTATATTTTGTGCACTTAATTTATGAAAGTTTTATAAATTAAAGATAATTTAAAAGAAATAGATATCTTAGAATTATAATATCAAAGTTTCTATGATCTATATAAGTATTATCAATAATAATTTTGATTAACCATGCTCTTGTATATATTTTTAATTTGTATTATTTTAAATGCCACCATTGTTAATTGGTACATTAAAATATGTCATTTAAATAAATTCAAGTTTAAAAATAAGCTACAAATTAGTAAAAACTATCACAGACATAAGATTTATTTCAATAAATTACCTAAATAATAATAGACCAATAGAAGAAGGTAAAATAAGTTGATTTGATAATATCTGATAGAAAAGCTTCCTAGAAGCTTCATAGATGTGGAATCACCTTTATACATGTCTATAGGTGATTGGGAGGTTAAAAACTTGGTCAACAAGGTAGCCACATGGCGCACATGTTGGTAGCTTGTAGAACAAGCTAGCCATGTGTCACACATTTTGGTAGCTTGTGGAACAAGCCAAGTATGTGGTGCACATGTGAGAAACTTGTCGTGCAAGTTTGACACGTGTATGAGATCCTATAGAATATCGCCACATAGCTCTTAGTTAGATAGTATTTATAGAGACAAGAGTAAAGTCTTCTTCACTCTTGTCAACTCCTTTCCTGGTTCTAGTCTAGTTTCAAGAGTCTTCATGTTTCTAGTCTTTGGCAATAGCCATTCCAATTTTCTTTGAATATACATACTTTCTTAATTCCATTTTGTGACTTTTACTTTGATACAGTTTCCATTAGATTATACATCTTTTTCTAGTTCATGTCCTTGACAAATTGACAAGAGTACACTTATAATATCATAGCTTTGTCTTGTCTTGATTTAAGAGTGGATTATCCCTTTCTCTTGATAAGACACAAGCATTTTAGAAGTTGCGGATTACCCTCTTCTAAACTGATATTATTCCTAGTATTTTCTTTGATCTCCCTATTACTAATCTCGAGTAGTGTTATATATTTTTTGAAGTGTTATCATGGCCGAGCTTGCCGAAATGAAGAGTGCAATGGCACAAATGCAAGAACAAATGAGAGAATTGATGCTTGCAATGCATCAACTCACCGTACCTCCACAAGGAGCAACAAGGTTACCAAATAATGAAGATATAAATATGGTTGGAGTTGCTTCAACATCTACACCAAGCCATATAATTCCTCCTACATTGGAACATTGTCCAAGCATCAGAGAACCAAAAATTGGTCTACCTGAGAAGTTTGATGGCACAAGATCCAAGTTTCGAGGATTCATCAACCAAGTCCAACTGGTGATTGAATTGCAACCGCAAAGTTTTCCAATTCCAAGATCACAAGTCAGATGTATTGGTACACTACTTTCAGGTTCTACCTTATCTCGGTTTTCATCTTTTCTAGAACGACGTGATTCAATATTGGATAATTTAGAAGCTTTCTTAGCAGAATTTCGATCTATGTATGGAGAACATGATGCAACTCGTGTTGCAACCAACAAGCTTCGTATCCTACGACAAGGCAATCGATCAGTGACATTATATGCTTCACAATTTTGACAACTAGCAATTGATATCAAGTAGAACGATGCTGCACTCATCAGTCAGTTTCTCTACGAATTACAATATGAAGTGAAGAAATTGATGTTAAACTTATCCAATCCTCAAACATTGAGTCAAGCAATAGACTTTGCGGTAAAGTGTAATAATCGACTTTTTGAATTTAGATCTGAAAGTCGTACAAGAGAACCTCAGCGACATTATAATTCAGTGGCAGCACCAATGACTTCTCAATATGTACCTTCAAAAGTCGAGGACATGCAAATTGATGCTATACGTTTCAAGCCGCTTACTGAACAAGAAAAGACTCGACGTCGTCAAGAAGGATTATGCTTGTATTGTGGAGAACCTTAATACATTACTCAAAATTGTCCAAAGAAACGACGCAACCACAAGATAAGGAGTACAACTGTCAAAGAAGACAATATGTCAAAAAACGAGTTTGTCCAACCACAATAAGGACCATGCGACTGGGATCTTGTACAATTTCTAATAAAGGTTCTATCCTCTCCTCACAACTATCTCCTTGTTTTATAATAGATATGTATTTAGGACCTAATAATTACAAAGCCTTTACTTTAATAGATTCGGGAGCCTCGACTTATTTTTTAGATGAAGAATTTGCTAAAAGCCATAGAATACAAATAGTACAAAAATCTAAACCCATACACATAGAAGTCATAGATGGTCATCCTTTATCTTCTGGAGATGTTACTCATGAAACACTTCTTCTAGATGTAGTAGTAAATGGTCATAATGGTTGCGTAATTTTCAACATAATTAGATCTCTCTCTATTTCAGTTATTCTAGGTCTATCATGGTTAGAAAAATATAACCCTTGAATAGATTGGACTTCTTGTACTCTGAACTTTTCTAAAAGTATAGCTTACAATATAATTAATCAAATAAGAAATCATAAGTCTAGTAGAATTAGACTTGCATTTGTAGGTGCAAGAGCTTTCTTGCATGCTGTAGAAGAAGGATCACCTTTTGTCATTTATGCTACACCTATTTCCAACGATAGAAAGACTTCAAGTAGCATTCCAAGTCAGTATCAAGATTATCAAGACGCTTTTGAGAAAAAGAATGCAAATATTCTTTCAGAGCATCATCCATATGATTGTTCAATCAACCTTAAAGAAGGAACTCAGCCACCATTAGGACCAATCTATAGTTTATCACAAGATGAATTGGCTCAACTCAAGGCGTATATTGACGAGAATTTGGCCAAGAATTTCATATGTCATTCTAAATCTCTAGCAGGAGCTCCAATTCTATTTGTGAAGAAAAAAGATGGATCATTGCAGATGTGTGTTGACTATTGAGGACTCAACAAGATCACAATCAAGAACATATATCCATTATTTCTAATATCAGGACTCCTTGACTAGTTGAATCAAGCTAGGATCTATACAAAAATAGATCTAAGAGGAGCATACAATCTAGTATGCATCAAAGAAGGAGATGAATGAAAAATTGCATTTCGAACCAAGTACGGACATTTTGAATATAATGTCATGCCTTTTGGACTTACAAATGCACCAGCTGCTTTTCAACATCTCATGAATGATGTTTTTTGTGAGTTCTTAGACAATTTTGTCGTCTGCTACCTAGATGACCATTTGATCTATTCAAAGAACGTAGAAGAACATGAAATATATGTTCGTCAAGTATTACAAAAACTTAGAGATGCGGGATTGAATGCCAAGATGGAAAAGTATGTATTTTACACTACTCAAATTGATTTCTTAGGATACATCATTTCAAATGATGGTCTCATGATGGATCCTAAGAAAGTCCAAACAATCATGAATTAGAAGATTCCAAAGACGGTAAGAGATGTCAAATGCTTTTTGGGATTCGCCAATTATTATCGAATCTACATCAAAGACTTTTCTCGTGTTGTGGCTCCACTTACACATTTGACTTGTAAAGACAAATTCCAATGGAATCAAGGAGCGGAAGCAACATTTGAAGTTTTGAAAACATCATTTGTTTCTACACTAATCCTATATCATGTAGATTTTTCCAAGGCATTTTTTATGGAAACAGACGCATTAGACTTTGCCTTGGGTGCAATTTTGTCACAAATGGGAACAGATGACAAATTTCATCCAGTAGCTTTTCATTCAAGAAAATTCTCAGCAGCTGAGATCAATTATAAGATCCACGACAAAGAACTTTTTGCAATTGTGGATTCTTTTCAAGAATGGCTTTGTCATCTAAAAGGCACTTTAAATCCAGTCACCGTGTATATGGATCACAAGAACCTTGAGTATTTCATGTCAGCACGCGTTGTCGTGGTAGAGAGAATCTGCCTCAAGAAAGCGCTTGGCTTCTGGCTGCCACTAATTACTCAAGCAAGTTCCAAGTATAATAAAAACCCCCAAGTTTATATAAAAGAGATCTTCATAGGGCTATTACATCCAATACATAAGCCTAATTTCTTCAAACCACTCAAAACATAACAAAATACTCTAAACCCTCATTCCCCCGTAGGAAGGGAATTTTTGCCAAACTTCAATAATCCATAATTTTTAATCCAATTGTCCAAATCTACTCCAAATTTACATGAAGTACTAATGTATTTTTTACAACTATCACCATAAATTCCAACTGTCGATTCATTATCCATATTTAGATATCACTAAAATCCTAGCAGTAGCTTTAAACCCTTATTTACAAACACCCATGTATTAAATTCTTTATATCTCACAATCTAAAAGTTCAAATGTTATGAAACTTTGATATATAGCTTTTTAGCATAATAATACACCTTCTTGAAAATTTTGAGACAAAAATTCGTCCAAAAACTTAAGATATAGCAAACTCCATCACTATCAACAAAACGGTCTACTTACTGCCTTGGAATTCGATCTGTTGTCTTTGACTCCCAATAACTCCTTCTTTAGAATTCCAAATGTAGTAATTCTTCCACATCAAGTGTAGAGCTTAAAATCCCCTCTCTAGCCGCACCTCTCGATCTCCAAAAGCTTTCATACAATTCCTCCAATCCTCAAAAGAGTGACAATATGTCTCATATTGACATCTTATCTTCAAATGGCTATAACTTCTTTATCCTAACTCCAAATCCTCTAACTTTTGTACACAAATTGTACCTAAAATCCTAAACTTTAGAACCCTAGTCTTTGTTTTTCTAATGGCCTCCTTGAAGTCGCCGAAATCCTTATTAAGGTCGCGGGCAGCCTCCTCAAAGCCCATTGGGCATGGTATTCGACCAATAGGGATGAAGTTTCCCATTCCTTGCCTTCATCCGACCATGCCTTCATTTCATCCCTCCCAATTAGCCTCCTATTAGCTTATATTTTCATCCTTAGGCTCCCACCTTCTTTCAAGGCTTCATACTAATCATTTAGATCTTATAATTTTTAAATACCATAATCAAAACAAGTAAAATAAAATAAAGTTTCTTCTATCAATCCCTTTAATTTATTTTATTAACCATTCTAACACATATCTAAATTTATAAACATATTATGATTTTTGAGTGGATTTTATATACTGTAAGCAATTTCAGTACAACAGCGTTGTCGCGTGGCGTGAACTTCTATCAAGGAATACATCGGGTACCTAGCTGTAGAGAATTTTATTTAATATTTATTGGCTAAACTCTAATGAGTTATTTTTCCTTAATAAGAAGAATAAATACACACGATAATATAAGAAAAAGGTTTTTTATGATTAAAACCTCTTATTTTTAAGTAGGTTTATACATAAGTTTTCTCTATGATATGTAGAAAATCCTTAAAAACCTTTTTAAAGACTCATCTATATATTAGAATCATATCATGGCTCTATACATCCACCTTTTACATCTCCATACAGTCTTGGCTCCCAAAAACACCTTTAGTATGCACAAAAGTCCAAATTTGCAACAAAAACCCTTAAAATATATTTTTCCGCAAAGGATGTTTTTCTTTCCAAACTTTAGAAAATCATATCTTCTGATCTAGCCGTTCAATCTTCTTCAAACTTTCAGGAAAGGTAGAATTCACTTTTAAGCTTTACCACAAAAAAAATTCAACCACAAATATACTTCCGATCGTTCGATATCTCAAAACCCCTAGCAGGTGCTTAAAACCCTAGCTCAGAGACACCCGAGCACTATTTTCTCTATATCTCACAAATCCAAAACCCTAATGCCACAAAAATTTTGCACATAGTCTTTTGACATAAACATATATACTCTTGAAAATTTTGAGCCAAAAATCTATCAAATTAACTAAGATATAGCTCAAAATATAATCGCTAGTTAAACAGAGTCACTTACTGCCTTTAGCTTACAAGCACTGACTTCAACTCGCAATATCTCCTTGATCCTAGCTTGGATTTTATCGAGATGTATGTGAAAAGTGTAGCCAAGAAATTGTGCTTTCCAACCCTAGTCGCCGATCTTTGATTGCTCTCTGTATGCGTGAGATATACCTAAAAGAGTGATAGTAGGTTCAAAATCAATACCCTAACTTTGAGCGCCTATAACTTCTTCATGAAAAGTCCAAATCATGCAAGATTTGCACCTAAACCATACCCAAAAACCTAAACCTGATGACCCAAGCCTTTGATGTTCAACTCCCCTCGAAAAACAAACCCTAACTCCTAATAAACCCTCGGGCAGCCTCCTTGAAGCCCATTGGGCATGATTTTTGGCCAATTAGAATAGAGATTTTTATCATCTACCTCTATTCATCCACATGGATGGCCAAACTACCCTTTTTACACTAAAAACCCTTTTCTAATCCTTCTTCTTATAAGATTTACATACTTGGTGCTTTAAGCATCAAATATAAGAAGTAAATAAGATCTTAAGGATCACCAACGTCTTACATAGATGACTTAAGATATATACAAGTTACTATCAATATAAAATTAACTTCAAAAGTCACTACTAAAAGGAAAATAAGGTTGTATAAATCTTAATTATAATCCTTTTAATAGATCCTTTCTAAAATACCAACCTAATCATATCCTATAACTAATAAAATCTACTGATATGACTTTCATTTAGTTAAGTAATAAATTGTATATTAAATATACATATACAATTTTTTCACATAGTAGCCAAACCACAACACGACAACATATTAAATTGTTGTCAAGATCGTTGGAGTATGTCTTTGTGAAGATTTGAATTCATTATCACTTATCGGCCAAAAAAACAACAAAGTTTATCCCATGCCCTTTCTAGACGTTCTTATTTTGCACCAAAATAAGAAGATGCAGCTTTTGAGCAACAAAGAACGGTTCTCTTGAAACCAGAGTAGTTTTATCTTCGAGCAATAAAATCAACATTGACTGTTGATTCAACTTTTCTCAAGCAAATTCAGTCAAGTATGTCCTCAGACCCTCTTGTTCATGATATCAAGAATAATTCTTCCAAGTCTCATGATTCTTCTAAATTTGAGTTCAAAAACAATCTACTATATTTCAAAGGACGTCTATATGTTCCAGGAAGGAGAAGCACGTTTACGTGTTCTTCAAGCACGTCATGATTTTCCAGCGCTAGGACATTTTGGATACAACAAGATTTTAGAACTTATATCAAGAGATTTTTGGTGGCCTCAAATGTGGAAGGCAGTCAAAGACTTTGTACAATCATGTGATATCTACTCAAGATCAAAGACTCCTTGTCATTGACCTTTTAGGCTTTTTCAGCCATTACCTATTCGAGAACAACCATGGTCTTCTGTTTCTATGGATTTCATCACAGATCTTCCAAGCTCAAGATCTTATGACTCTATATTTGTGATAGTAGATCGGTTCACCAAGATGGCACATTTTGTGCCATGCACAAAATCTTCCATAGGTGAAGAAATAACTAAGCTTTTCATTGATAATATATATCGCTATCATGGATTACCTAAGGATATTATATCGAATAGAGGAACTCAATTTGTGTCAAGATTTTGGAGAACCCTTTTTAAGATCTTAAAAATAGACATAAAGTTATCTTCAGCTTTTCATCCTCAAACTGATGGACAAACAGAGCACGTGAACTAAGTCTTGGAGCAATATTTAAGGTATTCCATCAACTACCAACAAGATGATTTGATAGCTCTTCTGCCATTGGCAAAATTTACTTATAATAATACGATACATTCTTCTACGCAACAAATACCTTTTTTTGCTAATTATGGTTATCACCCACAACTTGATGCTTTTGACTTTTCAAAAGTTGATAATCCAACAGCAAAAGATTTGGCAAATCATTTGTCAGAGCTACATGCAATAATGAAGGTGCAATTAAAAGAAGCTCAAGAACAACAAAAAATAAATGCAGATGCGTATCGCAAGGAACAACCACAATTCAACGTGGGGGATAAGGTATGGTTATTTCATTGTAATATCAAGACTACTAGTCCTTGTGATAAGTTGGACTATCATAGGGTTAGACCTTTTCCTATTTCTGAACAAATCAATCTAGTTGCATATCGATTATATCTACCGGAGTCCATGAAGATCCATCATGTATTGCACGTATCACTACTGGAGCCATAGAAGATAATGGATATACAAGAAAGAAGACAAATGCCACCGCCTCTTGTAAAAGTGGACAATAATAAAGAATTTGAGGTTGAAGAGATTTTAGATTCAAGGCGGCGCTGAAATCGATTGGAATATCTTGTGCATTGGCACGGATACGATATTAGTGAACGCACATGGGAGCCATCAAAGAATCTAACAAATGCATCAATAAAAGTTAATGCATTTCATCGATGACATCCATCAAAATAAAGATAAATATTCAAGAAAATCTTCGTTATAAAGCAAGGCAGGTTCTATAGAAGTTTCATCCTACTTTGTATCATTGTTTGTCAATAGATTTGTTTGTGCTAAAGAGATGGAGGATCAACCACTAGCGAATTCAGCTTAAGAGCCATCATTTGTTGATTTAGCAGACGAGACATTACGACTATCTGTCAAGGACATGAACTAGAAATAGATGTATAATCAAATGAAAATTGTGTCAAAGTAAAGTCACAAAATAAAATAAGAAAATATGTATATTCAAAAGAAAACTGGAATGGCTATTGCCAAAGACTAGAAACATGAAGACTCTTGAAATTGGACTAAGATCAAGAAAGAAGTTGACAAGAGTGAAGAGGGCTTCACTCTTGCCTCTATAAATACTATCTAACTAAGAGCTACATGGCAGTATTCTATAGGACCTCATACACTTGTCTAATTTGTAAGACACGTGTCAAACTTGCGCGATAAGTTTCTCACATGTGCGCCACGTACTTGGCTTGTTCCACAAGCTACCAAAATGTGTAACACATGGCTAGCTTGTTCTACAAGCTACCAACATGTGCGCTATGTGGCTACCTTGTTGACCAAGTTTTTAACCTACCAATCACCTGTAGACATGTATAAAGGTGATTTTGCATATATATAGCTTCTAAGAAGCTTCTCTATCAGATATTATCAAATCAACTTATTTTACCTATATTTATTGGTATATTATTACTTAGATAATTTATTGGAGTAAATCTTATGTCCGTGACATTATCCCCCCTTTTAGGAACAAGTTCCACGAGGAGTGGTGATTACATAATGAGAAAGTCCAAAATACGTCGAATTGTGCTTGCCACATACTCAGATCAATATTCTCTTTGAAGATAGTTGATAGGTCCTTTCAGCCATCGATAATGTCTCATACCAGGGCGAGAAGACTACCCTATTATTTGATCATTGTTGAGGCCTTCATAACTTCCTTCAAAGAAAACATTAGGAACACCATCAGGAGTAGTTCCTACCTCTAAAAGTATCACCAAAAAATCGAGAGTCTCTTCCAAGGTCGTGATACCAAACACTTTGTATTTCGCCATCAATCCAAGGAAGGACATGTCGTTCTCGAGGGTCTTTATCCCTATTTTGTCGTCTTGAAGGTTGTGATAGTCATAATATCTCGTCTGATAAATCTGCAAATGATGGCTCTTGAGCTGAATTTGCTTATTGTTGATCCTCCATCTCTTTAGCACAAACAAATCTATTGACAAACAATGATACAAAGTAGGATGAAACTTCTATAGAACCTGCCTTGCTTTATAACGAAGATTTTCTTGAGTATTTATCTTTGTTTTGATAGATGTCGTCGATGAAATGCATTAACTTTTATTGATGCATTTGTTAGATTCTTTGATGGCTCCCATGTGCGTTCACTAATATCGTATCCGTGCCAATGCACAAGATATTCCAATCGATTTCAGCGCCGCCTTGAATCTAAAATCTCTTCAACCTCAAATTCTTTATTATTGTCTATTTTACAGGAGGCGGTGGCATTTGTCTTCTTTCTTGTATATCCATTATCTTCTATGGCTCGAGTAGTGACACGTGCAATACAGGATGGATCTTCATGGACTTCTGGTAGGTATAATCGATATGCAACTAGATTGATCTGTTCAGAAAAAGGAAAAGGTCTAACCCTACGATAGTCCAACTTATCACAAGGACGAGTAGTCTTGATATTACAATGAAATAACCATACCTTATCTCCCACGTTGAATTGTGGTTGTTCCTTGCGATACGCATCTGCATTTGTTTTTTGTTGTTCTTGAGCTTCTTTTAATTACACCTTCATTATTGCATGTAGCTCTGATAAACGATTTGCCAAATCTTTTGTTGCTGGATTATAAACATTTGAAAAGTCAAAAGCATCAAGTTGTGGGTGATAACCATAATTAGCAAAAAAAGGTGTTTGTTGCGTAGAAGAATGTATCGTATTATTATAAGTAAATTCTGCCAATGGCAAAAGAGCTATCCAATCATCTTATTAGTAATTGATGGTATACCTTAAATATTGCTCCAAGACTTAGTTCACGTGCTCTGTTTGTCCATCAGTTTGAGGATGAAAAGCTGAAGATAACTTTATGTCTATTTTTAAGATCTTAAAAAGGGTTCTCCAAAATCTTGACACAAATTGAGTTCCTCTATTCGATATAATATCCTTAGGTAATCCATGATAGCGATATATATTATCAATGAAAAGCTTAGTTATTTCTTCACCTATGGAAGATTTTGTGCATGGCACAAAATGTGCCATCTTGGTGAACCGATCTACTATCACAAATATAGAGTCATAAGATCTTGAGCTTGGAAGATCTGTGATGAAATCCATAGAAACAGAAGACCATGGTTGTTCTCGAATAGGTAATGGCTGAAAAAGCCTAAAAGGTCAATGACGAGGAGTCTTTGATCTTGAGCAGATATCACATGATTGTACAAAGTCTTTGACTGCCTTCCACATTTGAGGCCACCAAAAATCTCTTGATATAAGTTCTAAAATCTTGTTGTATCCAAAATGTCCTAGCGCTGGAAAATCATGACGTGCTTGAAGAACACGTAAACGTGCTTCTCCTTCTGGAACATATAGACGTCCTTTGAAATATAGTAGATTGTTCTTGAACTCGAATTTAGAAGAATCATGAGACTTAGAAGAATTATTCTTGATATCATGAACAAGAGGGTCTGAGGACATATTTGACTGAATTTGCTTGGAAAAAGTTGAATCAACAGTCAATGTTGATTTTATTGCTCAAAAATAAAATTGCTCTAGTTTCAAGAGAACCGTTCTTTGTTGCTCAAAAGCTGCATCTTCTTCTTTTGGTGTAAAATAAGAACGTCTAGAAAGGGCATCAGATAAACCTTGTTGTTTTCTTGGCCGATAGGTGATAATGAATTCGAATCTTGACAAAGACATGTTCCAACGAGCTTGACGACAATTCAACATGCGTGACGATATGAAATATTTGAGGTTCTTGTGATCCGTATATATAGTGACTGGACTCAAAGTGCCTTCTAGATAATGATGCCATTTTTGAAAAGAATCCACGATTACAAAAAGTTCTTTGTCGTGGATCTCATAATTGATCTCGGCTATTGAGAATTTTTTTGAATGAAAAGCTACCAAATGAAGTTTGTCATCTGCTCCCATTTGTGACAAAACCGCACCCAAGGCAAAGTCTAATGCGTCTGTTTCCATAAAAAATGCCTTGGAAAAATCTACACGATACAGGATTGGTGCAGAAACAAACAATGTCTTCAAAGCTTCAAATGCTGCTTCTGCTCCTTGATTCCATTGGAATTTGTCTTTACAAGTCAAACGTGTAAGTGGAGCCGCAACAAGAGAAAAGTCTTTGATCAAGATCCGATAATAATTGGCGAATCCCAAAAAGCATTTGACATCTCTTACCGTCTTTGGAATCTTCTAATTCATGATTGTTTGGACTTTCTTAGGATCCATCATGAGACCATCATTTGAAATGATGTAACCTAAGAAATCAACTTGAGTAGTATGAAATACACACTTTTCCATCTTGGCATACAATCCCGCATCTCTAAATTTTTGTAATACTTGACAAACATGTATTTCATGTTCTTCTACATTCTTAGAATAGATCAAAATGTCATCTAGGTAGCAGATGACAAAATTGTCTAAGAACTCACAAAAAACATCATTCATGAGATGTTGAAAAGTAGCTGGTGTATTTGTAAGTCCAAAAGGCATGACATTATATTCAAAATGTCCGTACTTGGTTCGAAATGCAATTTTTCATTCATCTCCTTCTTTGATGCATACTAGATTGTATGCTCCTCTTAGATCTATTTTTGTATAGATCCTAGCTTGATTCAACTAGTCAAGGAGTCCTGATATTAGAAATAATGGATATATGTTCTTGATTGTGATCTTGTTGAGTCCTCAATAGTCAACACACATCTGCAATGATCCATCTTTTTTCTTCACAAATAGAATTGGAGCTCCTGCTAGAGATTTAGAATGACATATGAAATTCTTGGCCAAATTCTCGTCAATATACGCCTTGAGTTGAGCCAATTCATCTTGTGATAAACTATAGATTGGTCCTAATGGTGGCTGAGTTCCTTCTTTAAGGTTGATTGAACAATCATATGGATGATGCTCTGAAAGAATATTTGCATTCTTTTTCTCAAAAGCGTCTTGATAATCTTGATACTGACTTGGAATGCTACTTGAAGTCTTTCTATCGTTGGAAATAGGTGTAGCATAAATGACAAAAGGTGATCCTTCTTCTGTAGCGTGCAAGAAAGCTCTTGCACCTACGAACACAGGTTTAATTCTACTAGACTTATGATTTCTTATTTGATTAATTATATTGTTAGCTATACTTTTAGAAAAGTTCAGAGTACGAGAAATCCAATCTATTCGAGGGTTGTGTTTTTCTAACCATGATAGACCAAGAATAACTGGAATAGAAGAAGATCTAATTATGTTGAAAATTACGCAACCATTATATCCATTTACTACTACATCTAGAGGAAGTGTTTCATGAGTAACATCTCCAGAAGATAAAGGATGACCATCTATGACTTCTATGTGTACGGGTTTAGATTTTTGTACTATCTGTATTCTATGGCTTTTAGCAAATTCTTCATCTAAAAAACAAGCCGAAGCTCCCGAATTTATTAAAGCAGAGGCTTTGTAATTATTAGGTCCTAAATACACATCTATTATAAAACAAGGAGATGGTTGTGAGGAGAAGATAGGACCTTCATTAGAAATTGTACAAGATCCCAGTCGCACGGTCCTTATTGTGGCTGGACAAACTCGTTTTCCGACATATTATCTTCTTTGACAGTCGTACTCCTCATCTTGTGGTTGCGTCGTTTCTTTGGACAATTTTGAGCAGTGTGTTTAGGTTCTCCACAATACAAGCATAATCCTTCTTGACGACATTGAGTTTTTTCTTGTTTAGTAAGCGACTTGAAACGTATAGCATCAATTTGCATGTCCTCGACTTTTGAAGGTACATATTGAGAAGTCATTGGTGCTGCCACTGAATTATAATGTCGCTGAGGTTCTCTTGTACGACTTTCAGATCTAAATTCGAAAAGCCGATTATCACACTTTACCGCAAAGTCTATTGCTTGACTCAATGTTTGAGGATCGGGTAAGTTCAACATCAATTTCTTCACTTCATATTGTAATCCGTAGAGAAACTGACTGATGAGTGCAGCATCGTCCCACTTGATATCGATTGCTAGTTGTCGAAATTGTGAAGCATATAATGTCACTGATCAATTGCCTTGTCATAGGATACGAAGCTTGTTGGTTGCAACACGAGTTGCATCATGTTCTCCATACATAGATCGAAATTCTGCTAAGAAAGCTTCTAAATTATCCAATATTGAATCACGTCGTTCTAGAAAAGATGAAAACCGAGATAAGGTAGAACCTGAAAGTAGTGTACCAATACATCTGACTTGTGATCTTGGAATTGGAAAACTTTGCGGTTGCAATTCAATCACCAGTTGGACTTGGTTGATGAATCCTCGAAACTTAGATCTTGTGCCATCAAACTTCTCAGGTAGACCAATTTTTGGTTCTCTGATGCTTGGACAATGTTCCAATGTAGGAGGAATTATATGGCTTGGTGTAGATGTTGAAGCAACTCCAACCATATTTATATCTTCATTATTTGGTAACCTTGTTGCTCCTTGTAGAGGTACGGTGAGTTGATGCATTGCAAGCATCAATTCTCTCATTTGTTCTTGCATTTGTGCCATTGCACTCTTCATTTCGGCAAGCTCGGCCATGATAACACTTCAAAAAATATATAACACTACTCGAGATTAGTAATAGGGAGATCAAAGAAAATACTAGGAATAATATCAGTTTAGAAGAGGGTAATCCGCAACTTCTAAAATGCTTGTGTCTTATCAAGAGAAAGGGATAATCCACTCTTAAATCAAGACAAGACAAAGCTATGATATTATAAGTGTACTCTTGTCAATCTGTCAAGGACATGAACTAGAAAGAGATGCATAATCTAATGGAAACTGTATCAAAGTAAAAGTCACAAAATGGAATTAAGAAAGTATGTATATTCAAAGAAAATTGGAATGGCTATTGCCAAAGACTGGAAACATGAAGACTCTTGAAACTAGACTAGAACGAGGAAAGAAGTTGACAAGAGTGAAGAGGGCTTCACTCTTGCCTCTATAAATACTATCTAACTAAGAATTACGTGGCGATATTCTATAGGACCTCATACACGTGTCTAATTTGCAAGACACGTGTCAAACTTGCACGACAAGTTTCTCACATGTGCGCCACATACTTGGCTTGTTCCACAAGCTACCAAAATGTGTGACACATGGCTAGCTTGTTCTACAAGCTACCAACATGTGCGCCATGTGGCTACCTTGTTGACCAAGTTTTTAACCTCCCAATCACCTATAGACATGTATAAAGGTGATTTTGCATCTATGAAGCTTCTAGGAAGCTTCTCTATCAGATATTATGACATCAACTTATTTTACTTATTTCTATTGGTCTATTATTATTTAGATAATTTACTGGAGTTAATCTTATGTCCGTGACACTATCACAACCTTCAAGACGATGGAATAGAGATGAAGATCTTCAAGAACGACATGTCCTTCCTTGGATTGATGGCGAAATACAAAGTGTTTGATATTACAACCTTGGAAGAGACTCTCGATGTTTGGTGATACTTTTAGAGGTAGGAACCACTTCTGATGGTGTTCCTAATGTTTTCTTTGAAGGAAGTTATGAAGGCCTCAACAATGATCAAATAACAAGGTGGTCCTCTCGCCCTGGTATGGGATATTATCAATTGCTGAAAAGACCTATCAACTACCTTCGAAGGGAACAAAGATCAAAGTATGTGACAAGCACAATTCAACATATTTTGGACTTTCTCAACATGTAATCACCGCTCCTCGTGGAACTCGTCCCTTTAAGAGGGGATAATGTCACGGATATAAGATTTATTCCAATAAATTATCTAAATAATAATAGACCAATAGAAATAGGTAAAATAAGTTGATTTGATAATATCTGATAGAAAAGCTTCCTAGAAGCTTCATAGACATGGAATCACCTTTATACATGTCTTTAGGTGATTGGTAGGTTAGAAATTTGGTCAATAAGCTAGCCACATGGCGCACATGTTGGTAGCTTGTAGAACAAGCTAGCCATGTTTCACACATGTTGGTAGCTTGCGGAACAAGCCAAGTATGTGGCGCACATGTGAGAAACTTGTTGTGCAAGTTTGACACATGTCTTACAAATTAGACATGTGTATGAGGTCCTATAGAATATTGCCACGTAGCTCTCAGTTACATAGTATGTATAGAGGCAAGAGTGAAGCCCTCTTCATTCTTGTGAATTCTTTTCCTGGTTCTAGTCTAGTTTCAAGAGTCTTCATGTTTCTAGTCTTTGGCAATAGCCATTCCAGTTTTCTTTGAATATATATACTCTCTTAATTCCATTTTGTGACTTTTACTTTGATACAGTTTCCATTAGATTATGCATCTTTTTCTAGTTCATGTCCTTGACATAAATTCATCGAATTTGTAAGACAATAGTCTTTAGAGAGCCTTAGAGCTTTAGATTTAATTTTTAGTCAATGAATAAAAATATTACCGAAATAAAATCTATCCAAATCTTATTTAAGTTCTTTAAATTAGGATATTTTTAAAAAATATGATTTTAACTAATATTTCTCTTTAAACTTTTATTATTGCCAAAATTACCAAATTAGATGTTTAAAATTTATCTTTCAATATTTAAATCTAATTATTATAAATATTAGATAATTAAAAGAGAATACAAATAGACTTTAAAGATTTTGCTATGTTTAAAAGTACAAAATTACCAAATTAGATGTTTAAACATGAGACTCATAACCACCTTCCTAATATCAATTATTTCTAATTCTCTAAATGGTTCTATAAAATTATATTAGAATTAGTAAAATCTTATTTCACAAAGTCCAATCAACATAATAGAGGTTCAATCCATCTTTCCAATCATTTCTATCTAATAGATTATTTTTCTAGTGATTCTATGTTAAATTTTCAAAAAAATTCTTCATCTCTAAGAAATAATGCAGTAAGCCTTAGAACCTCATTAAAATTTCTAAAACAAATTGTTAAAATTCCAAGGCTTTGTTCTCAACTAATTAATATGTAGAGATTCCAATTCCAAAGCTTTTTTAATTAAAAAAATCATTGTAGTTTTGGTTTAGAAGATATCTAACACCCTAGTTGCTATCTTTTTCTTCTATGTTCTCCCAAAAATCATTCCTATTCCAAAATTAAGAATTGTTTTTGTAAAATAAATCCAATTCTCCAAGTTTAAGATTTTCATCAATTTTTTAATATCATTGCGATTTGAACTTAATTCCTTACAAGCATTTGGTGATTGCAATCGCTATATTAAAATGCACACAGATTCAGAAAACTGCCAAGGTGGCGAATTGATGAACTCCGTAGGGCGTTTTTTGCATGGCAGAAAATTCAAATAGGGGGAGACTTGGACTTATTTGGGGTTTGCAGCTCCACTTCGTCAGCTGGCTATCCACTGTTGTCTTCTCTCCCTTCCCCATTGTTGGCCCTGCTCTTCCCTTCTTCTCCAGGCTTAGTTAAGACCTTCCCACTAAGCCTGCTCAGGGAGTAACGATACTTCTCACCTTGGACACTGACCCACTGCTCACTCTTAACACTCACTCCTTGATCCTCCTCCCTTGCACTCTCGATCTTCACATCTTTCCCCAAATTCGCTTCCCAAACTTTGCATACCAATCCCGCCTCGCTGCATCTCCGCAGAAACCACAAATCTCACACCCCTAAACATCAACGCTGTCTCTGCAGATCAATCCGTAACACAAGCTTCCACCCTCGTTGCTCCCCGACTAGCTGCTGCTCGTCTTACCAACCTCTCCGGCGACTTGCCAGCTCTGGTTCAGTCAGCACATTGCTGGAGATTTTGCTCAAAAGTCGTGATCAACCAACAGGCCGTATCATTGTGGCTGACTACTGCACTACGCTGCTCCCTCCTGTAGTATTTCAGCGTCTAGTGTGGGTTCCTCTTTTGTCGACCTCCTCTCAAATCTACATCTTGCCGGTTTCACCTCGGCTTCACAGTCCTCCACTTTGTTGCTGGGCACCCATGACTCAACCCGAGAGTGGTAGGGTCTTCACGTGGGTCTGGCAGCACCTGAAAGACCATCGGCCAGGAATTCAGCATTGAAGCTCCACGTATCACCTTCACTTTCGTCAGAACATATTCGTAGTCAAACCCGACAAGAATCAACCAACAGATCGGTTCGGACAAAAAATAGAACCTTTGATAGGTTTGTTTATATGATTTGTCGTTCGAATTTGAAAAAAAAAAAAAAACAGAGCAGTCGTCGAATCTCCAGCTGGTGGCGCAAAATAGCCCAGCCCTGAACAGAAACCAGTCAGACCACTCCACTTCGGCGGTACACCTCACAACGCTCTTGCAAACACAGAATTCACCAACATCGTCACTATTTCCTCAGTCACATTCGACAGGCCCTTCCAAAACCATTGGACTACCGTACACTTGTAGTGCTCTTTAATTTGTGCCCCAACAGAAGAACATCAAACTGAAAATAAGAATACAACAAAAAAAAAAGGTCAAATTTCAAAAAACATCCAATGTGGTCACAATCTACAAAGTAACAAACTCTAATCATCAAAATCCTCGACTGTTGCCCACTCAAGCAAACCATTCAAGCAATAACTTGCAACTTTTTCATGCAACAATCAAGCCACGACCTCGTAGCCCTTAGAGTAACGCTAATGAGAATCTCCAACGGACCTCGCAGCTGCGACCGGTACCTCATGTGGTGTACCCGCCGCTCAGCGTGCAAATTAGAAGAAGGTGTCGTCAAGCACGTCATGAGCGACTCCGGCACACCACAAGATCCGAGCCCACGACCGCGAGGGAATTCCGCAGGCGTTCCTTCCAATTCAGGGCGAGAGCCACGAAAATGACGAAACTAGATGCAAGTGCGTACGGGGAGGCGCGTACTCCTCTCGCGGTTGCAAGGCCTGCTAGCAATGCTCTTAGCATTGACAATATCACCAACACAACATTACCTGGTCTAACATTCGGCAACAAGACTAACACTTTCCTAAATCATACCTTCATACCCAGTTGTACCTCGCCCCCTTCAACCAAATTCCCGCGCCAAAACTGAACATTCGATTGCAATACAGCTTGGCTCCATCCGTCCAAGTTCTCAAATTATTTCCCAGCTCAACCTTCGAGATTCTCATCTTGCACACGAACCATAGCCGGCTACTCAACCTCCAATTTTCAGCCCCACTTCATGATGAGACACAGACAAGTTACCGAGGTGGTCGCCTTCAATGGCCTCCGCACTCCCTGCATGTATGTAATCTTCTGGTGCTTATCATCACACAACTCCACATCTGGATATGCTTCAAACATTGAGCCCGCCTCCATCTCGTTGCTCGACTTGATATGAAAAATTGCTTCCGCTAGACACCATCTCTGCATATCGCTCCCAATTCCGCTTCCACTTCCGCATTATCAATTGAAGGACCTAAAAGAAAAGAGACAAAAACCCAGGAGAAGACAGAAAGAAGCGAAGAAAAGAGAGGATGGAATTAAGCGACTGAAGGAATGAAATAAAAAGAGCCGAGAGAAGACATTGGGGAAGAAGGAAAAGAGAAAAAAGAAAAGATAAAAAGAAAACAAAAAAGGGTGTCAAACGACAAAAAAAAAACGGACGAAGAAGAAGAAAAAGAAGTTGACCAAAATTTACACAGAGAAGGAACAAACAACCAATTCTCAAGACAAAGTCTGAAACCAATCTACACGAACAATCCAAAAAGAATTACAGAAAAAACTAGATATCAAACCAAATTCAGTAGCTACTTTGAACCAGTGTTGGACCGGTATATGAGCATGCACTCTACAATCAGAACCCCGTCAAAGGTTCACTTGCATTTCACTACAATGCCCTCCTGCTTTGGTATACTGTTTCCATCTACTGAGGCAAAGTACAATATATACACTCCCAACAGTGGTTCGAACCCCTACCTCAAGTAACTTCGCACCATACACCAATATCAGGCCATGAAGATTCATCCGCAAATGTGATCAATCAAAATAAGGTGCAAGGTAAAATGACCAAGACGAAGAATTGCGTCCAAAACAGGACTGAAAACTTTTGAGATAGTTATTGCACAAAGCCCTCTCCCTCAATAAAGTCGAACATAGAAATTTATAATCAACACAGTTTCATCCTTCACGCTCATTCGTCATCAGAACTTTACCTTTGAAGGATGAGTATATTCTTGTAGCTACATGCCCTGGCATGTATCTATCCATACAAGCATGCACAACATCACCTCCAGTACCATAGCATTGGATAGGAAACATACCACTACTGCAATTGCCCTCAGTGGTGTCTCACTCTGGTTTGCTTCATTACTTGTTATCATCAATTTTGTAGACTCTGCATCAGGATAGTGGAACTCGTCACTCAGAAGACCATGCTCACCCAAGGATCCAATCGACACTGAGGTTGCGACTGGGTTACAAGGTGATTGACGAGCTCAAAGTCGACGCAGTACTCCAGTATTACAAGACAACAACAGCCTAAAAGGCATCGGTCCAGAAATTGAACAAAAGTCACGCATGTATGCCATACAGGAGAGAATGACAAGCTAGGGTAGTTGTGTTACCGGACGTTGACGAACCTGAACCAAAAGTAACCCAGTTCTCTACCGGATTTCCACCTCCTTCTTCTTGTTTGATCTGGGTGGGCAATACTCGCGTACACAGTTATACCAACTTTCTGTAATGCGGGTTGCCAGCTTCATGTCTCGGAAGTCCTCTTGCGTCAACTGCCTGAACTCCTTCTTCTGGTTCTCACAAAGTTGCTCGATTGCCTTGTACGCTTTCGTAAGCGTATCTATCCTCATTCGACACTCATCCCCTGTCCTGCCGGGTACGTTTTCCGCCATGACCTCCCATGACCGTTTACTGCCGAAACGCTTGTCAAATCGACTCTCAACATTCGTCATCCGAGGAACTACTTCCAACAACCTCTCCGTTTCCTCGTCAGTCCAGTTCTTTGATCGGTACTTTCGTTTCTTTTCGCCCCCGGTTTTCCTAGTTGCTACCCCGTCAATCTCTCCAGTTCCACATCTCCTACGTTTCTGCGGCCCTCAGCTTTCCCTTTCGCTTCCTCAGCAGTCCCTCCAGTTGCACTCTTCAACGAAGAATTCACATCACATCCTTCGTGTTGGAGCTCAATGACCTGATCTTTCCCGTGCAGTTTTGTAAGGGTAATAGGCCCTGCTTCTTGAGCAATTTGAGCTTTGAGGCGGCCTCCGGGCTTGCTCGTCGCATCGTGATCACCTGAGTCACATTGATCCACTGCTGCGGCCTCCATGGCACCCATTCTGAGACATATACAATCAATAATGCACTCCAACACGTTAGCTCCACGGAAGACTAGCCAATGCAAGATCTGCAACATGAAATCCTTCAAACACAGGATTTTCTATCTCGCAGTAAACTGACATCTTCTACATGCCAGCATAAAATACGGATATGCATACTCGATGCAAGAAAGCAAGCCTAAGAGCAAGTCTCCATATGCACCAAAAATTAAGCACACTCACAACCAAATAATTGCCACTACACTAGCTATCGTCTCTTGTGCCTGCTTATAGCTTCATGGACCACATTTCTCGCTTGTCTACAGCCCTAAGAAGCGCTGAATCACGACAGCCTTGTCCATTCTCCCGGATACCTGCTGGAGGTGCAACATTGTTTCCACCGGCCTTACCTCTCTCTGTCACGTCCCTGTAACCAGAAGCTGCGTCAATACCATTCTCGGCAACGGCATTTTCTGGCAGCTCTTTCTGAATCTCCTGAGCTCGAGCTGCCAAAACGGATTTGTCCAGAGTCTTTGGATATGGAAGACGGCTCTCTCAAATCATGGGATCGTCCATCACAGAATGCATTTCCGCTGTTACAGCAGTTTGGATACAACTCCGTCCTCTTCTCAAATTACTGTATACCGAAGCAGTTCTTGAGCTGTCACAGTGAGTATAAACCTGAAACGAATCGCTCTGAAAAAGCACACGTGAGACATGCGAAAGCCGAAGCCACCTTCAATGCACTCGGTGATCAGTCACGAACTATACATAACTGATCCAATCTTGTGTGGCTCGGAACAAACATGTACACATCCGATTTTGTGTCAAGCAGGGGCACTTGGTTTTAGTCTCTCAAGTCACAGCCAATCAAACCCTGTCACTGTTGCAGCCGTGTTTCGGTACAACGATGCAAACAATCGAGATAATATAGCTAACGACGACTGCAACTGTACCCGCAATAGTGAAGACATGATTGAGACTTCACTACTGTTATCAGATGCAATTGTGTGAAGAAGTTGCCACTTCCTTCCAGCTAAAAACAAGACAGAATTCCAAGTCCACGAGAATTCAACAGGCAGAGTGATGGGATGTGCACCTTAGTGTGTTGACCTCATCGATGCGACAATCGTGTGACGCCCTCTTTCAACAGTCGCTCATAGCGCGAAAGTACGCCAAGGTAAAGTGCTAACCACCGAGTTGGTTACTGGTTCATGCATTCACTTCTTCTCACCATTTCCACATCAACCTTGACGTCCGTGCTTGCATGCGTGCCTGATTCACCATATTTGCGAGCAACCCTACAACTCTAATTCTCGGAATGCCCAGACGTGAGGCAAGAATCACCGGCCCAAACGTAACAAAATTGGAGAAAAACCCCACATCGAGCTTCAGATTCTCGTCAGGGCTCCGGCTGGTGAATATCGGATTTGCTACAGTTCCAAAACACAGAAGAACAATCGCTAATTCCAAACGAGAGAAGTCGTTACCATCGATCGGACCCTCGTCTGAGGCGCCATATCGAAACCTGTGATGCCACTCTGAAACCATGATCACAAGTTTCCGCCCTCACCGACTAGTCGGGGAGCATATCGGATCTGCTACAGGAAGTCGGAGGCGCAACAGTGCTGGGAAGATGACGTGTCCCACGGCAGAGTCTCCGACCAACTTGTCAAGACTGCCAACCAGTATTTTATGTTTGCTCAGTGAATCCCTTGTTTGGAGGCATTAGTATGACTAATCTTCTTGGCCAACTAGTGGGTGGTGCTTTACTAGAAGTGCAGTAAATTAACATTACAGATTGAAAAGCAACTCCAATATGATGTTCACCTTTCAAGGATAATGAAATTAGCACACATGTGTACAATATAACATCATTTGGCCTATTGCAAAATTTGTTGTAATTTAATAGGCACTAGATGCTCTAGAATAGAGCCTTCTCCAAGTAGTGTGCCTCTCTACAAAAGTGCTAGTTACCTAGTCATTAAAAGCAAAGTCAAATTAAATTTAGACTAACCACTTTGTGTAGGCTTCTTTCTTATTTATATTTTTTATGGGTAGGGAGCAAGCTTTTAGTCTAAAGACTCTTGCATGGCTACAATGATAAAAACACACTACAGTGTATAGAAGTGATTCAATGATGAGTGTTTTGCATGATATAAATTCTATCAACCACATATGGTGGTACATTGTCAATAGTGGTGTTTTAAAATGCCCTCATAATCTTGTCCATCCTAAGTTAAGAGTTTGTACAAGTGGATCCTACTAAGATAACATTTTGGATTTTTAGATTTTGAGGTTTAGGATATAAAATAAAATCTATATATGTGTAAATAAGTTTATATGAAGGGTTATATAACAATCAATTTTTCATTCAAAAATGTTGTTATAGACAACCAATTGGATTAAAAAAACATAACAAGCTTAAAATATTTGTACTTATTAGTATCAATTTGGTCAAAATCATTTGTAAAAAATATAAATTCTAAGTTATATTTATTATAATAATACTAAAAAGGCTTAACTAATCAATTATTATAAATTTTTTTATGGTTGTTATAACAATTATAATTAATTACTTTAAAGCTAACTATCCCAATAGATTCCAAGACTATACCTATAATGAGATTGTCTCTAATAAAAAGCATAGTTGATATCTACTTGGAAATTAATTAATGTATTAGTTTTTTTATATATGCTTGTTAGTACTAATAGAATCTCTTGTGATTATATTCTAAGTTATCTTTGTTTAGAACAAAGGCAATACCAATTGGATATTAAGTTAGACAAATAAAGAACAAGGTTGTTTGTTTTGAATGTGTTTGTTGTTGTACATCAAGTTGCTAATCTAATTAATCAAGCTTTGTGGAAGAATTGAAAGAGAAGTTACAAGCTTTAACAAAAAAATAAGCTTTAAGGTGAAGTAGTGAATAGTAATGGAAGAAAGATGAATTAATAGTTAAATGGAAAATAGATCTCACATTATTATAAGTATTATATTAAAGATCATTTGTATTACTATAATAATATTGTTATCCAATTTGGTTAAGAAATCAATATTCCAATTTGACATTTGAATAGACAAAAAGAAGACTATACTTCCTTTCTACCATTATCAAATTGACTAGTTTAATACTTTATAACTACTTCTTAGTTATCTATTACTTCTTACTGAACTTCATGCTTCCAAATGTTCAAACCTTGATTATTTTTTTTTAAAGAACTAATTGTTAAAAAACTAATTTTATATTTGGAATTGTTATTATAGAAATATTATTATAGGAAGCTTTATCTTTAAGAATGAGTATTAAGTAATGATACAACTTAATTGAGGAACAAATGTGCTCACAAGTATTTGTATTTGCAATGGGTTGTAGCAATTAGGCAAAGTTTTAAAGAATTTGCTCTTTCAAATAGAACTAAAAAAAGACCAAAATATTGAAAAAATCCCGAAAACCAACCAATCTATGTTCATACAAATTAAGTATTTTGAAAAGGTACCAATATGATTATAATATTTCAAAACCTACCACTAACAAAAAATTTCAATGGTTATATGACCAAATAACAAAGAAGATTGACTCTATTTGTTAGTAAAACTACCAAAGTATAAAAGAAAAATTGACAATGATCATACTAGGCATGTACATGAATTTTTTATAGATTATAATACCAACAACACTTAAATAAAATCGTATTGGATAAGTTTATTTCTAGTAACTTTAGATAATCATGCCTAATTATGGTTCTAACAACAACCACAAGGATATTTCTAAAGTTGGATAATATTAAAAAAAAATTCCTTTGCAACAATTTTTGGCCAATTTCTTATGAGAAAAGATTGAATGAACAACTTACAAACTTCCATATGTATATAGGCAAGGCAATAGATTTGTATTATGGCCATATAGAAAATTTAGTGTTGCATCTATCCAACGGTTTAAATTTTGATGATATTAAGTTCATGATTTTTTTTTATATAAGATTTAATATCATTCCAACTAAAAACATATATTTAATCTTAATAGCATCCTAATAGAAGAAAAAGCTATAGAAAAAAATATACTATGAAGAAACTTAAAGAATGGCCTTATATAATCAAAATGCATAGTGTAAATTCCAAGTCCACAATTTACTTCTATTTAAATCAATATCTTATGATATTATCAAATTAATTGATTGGATTAATTTTATGGTATAATTTTCCATCTTTAAAATCCAACCAATAAATTGTAAATTTATTTTAGCATAAACCATCAAATAGAATTTTATACCTTTAAAATTTTTGGGATATTAAATTATATTTTATAATTCATCCAAACAATTAGACAAGTTATTAGTAAATCTAACCAACTCAAGGAAAAAAAAACATTCACCTTTAAATATAAGAACAAATATTTTATATATCAATTATAGAGAGTAATGTTATTTAATAGTTGATTGTCTTTCTTTTCCTAATTTATCTAAAAAATATCAAATCTATAAAAGATATTATAAATTATATTCTTATAATCAATTATAATATAATTAAATAATTTATTAGATTAATTAATAATTATAATCAAATTAAACAAATTATAATTATAATAGCAATAAGAGACAATAATCTAATAATCCACTATAGAATTATAATTTTAATAATAAAAAATTTAATAATAAATATATACTACAAAATTATATTCTATATAATGAAAGTTGGAACCAACTATCTTATAATAATTATGATTAGAAAAAATAAACTTGAAGAAGACAACTACTCAAAATTAATGGATATAGACTAAGAGAGAATGTTATTTGCAATTGGTATTATCAACCAAGATACTTTAGCAATCAATATACAAATGCTAAAGCTAAAAAAACTTATATTCTAATTTGTAAAAAAATTATGAACAAAATAGGCATAAATCCAAGAAGTGTAATGCACCTAAAGTGTTGGGCCTTAGAAAAACAAATTGTCTTATAATATATCTAAAGCATAACTTTAAAGTTTAAAATCCTAATTCAAACCATCAAAGAAATTATAGAATAGTAGAGATATTTTTTTAAAAAATAAAGTCAAACTTCCCAATGAAACTAATTTTTACCAATTACAAATGTATATATTTAAGGATAGTTAGCAAAACTAAATAATTTAAAGACAATAAATACCATTAAAATCAATATTATTTCTTCTTAACAACTTTAATTTTAATAATTATTACCAAAAAGATCACTACTAGTAATAATAAATATAAAAATTTTAAAATATGATAATTATAAATACTTTCAAATTTTCATATTAAAAAAATTTTAAATAAGAAAATAATAATAATTAGATTTAAAAGATTTTTTTGCCACATGCCAACTAAAACATTGGATTTGATGAAGGATATACTTTTCTATAAATTTATTATAAGATCTAATCAAATTAAAAATTAATATTAATATAAAATAATTATTTACTTAAGTATACTATTATTATTTGATTTTATAATGAAACATAATTTATAGAATAATATAAAATATATTAATGCAATACAAACCAATGTAGATCTTAAAGCTTTTTGTATTTGATATTATTATTAATGACCTATTTATGAAGTCTATATTGGCAAATAATTCATTGTTAAGTTAATAGAAATAGAAACAATATTAAATCTTAATTTTTATAATTTAGAAGAGACAAAGGTAGATTTCTTATATGGCAAATCAAAGTTATAGAAAACTAGTAGAAGTCTAAATGAGTGTTTCAACTAAAAAAATTTATATAACATATTTAATTAATTATATAGTTTTTAAATTCTCTATTATTACTAAATAACAATAATGATTTGTCTACTAAGATAATAGTAGGTCTATAAAGGTAATAGTAGGTCTATAAGATAATCCTTACTATCAAATTAGAATCATATTTATCATCTATTAAATTGAACTAACATAATATATATATATATATATATATATATAATTTCTTATTATTTTAAAAACATGTATTTAAAGAGATTTATTAAAAATTAAATATTGGTGATTCTAATGTATAAAAATAAATAAGTATAAATTTCAATCTATCTTCATCAAAACTTCTTATATAAAAGACTTTCTTTTCTAAATACCTCTAAAAATTTGCTTATAATTATAAATATTTATTTTAAAAAATTCAAAAGCAATATGTGCATTGAAGTTAAAAAGTATGAATTTATTTATTTATTTATTTTTTAATAAAGATAAATAAAAAAATTACATTACACTCATATCACATCTATATTATATCATACCAAGGTATAAATAAGTATTTGCCCTCGGCAATAAAGAGTCCATTGCTTGTAAGTTCTCTTACATCACCAACAATATATCCTATACAAACAACACTATATCTACCTTCACCCATGAATTAATTCTACATATCTAAAAGAATCTAAAAATCTAATCCACATCCAAAAGTAATTCCTTAAAGTATCATAAAAGCAAAGCCACTCCAACAATATCTCCAAAACAAGATGATTTTTTCAATTACTAATAAACAAATTCACTGAATAGTACACCTTCAAACAAAACTGTCCTGTTTACATCATTTTTGTTCATTACTCTAAATGCATAAAGCCAATACAAGCAAATGAACATGCAACCGGTAGGTGCCTTCATGAGGATAGCAAATAAGAAAGGAAGATGAAAGAAAGGAAGATGAATGTGGACGGATGAAGACACAGTGAACAGACGAAGACACAGCTAATGGATGAAGAAAAAGTGGATGGATGATGTTTTTAAGGGCAGATTTCGCCGGGCAGGCCCCGACATCGAAGGGGTTAACTCGGGCAGGTGTGCACGAACGATGCATGCTCCTCCTCAAAACACACACACACGAATCCATCGCAATGCTGCAATGCAATCGAAGTCGCTAGCCAGTGTCTGGGATGCGTTAGTGAGCTTGTGAGTCCAGGAAAGTTTTTGGATAGTTTGGATCTTGTGTTGAGGAGACGAGTGCGAAGGAATTTGAGGTTTAGGTTGGGTCATAGGCTATGGACGGCCGGAGGGGTTACAAGAGAGCCAGCGTCACAGACGACGAGGAGCAAACTCCAAAGAAGAAGCGAGGTCGCCCACCTGGGAGCCGAAAATCTCTTGCTGCCGAGCAAACACCTGAGAAATCTGTTTCGGCGAATCAAACGCCGGAAAAAACGCCCAAGGTGAGCAGGTGGCTGCTTTGAGCTTTACCTCATGTGCGTGCATTGGCTGCTTTGATGAGTAAGTGCATGTGGTGATGATCAGGAGATTGAATTTGGAGTATTCTTACTTCAGCTTCGATAGTGGAGTAGGAGCTGGAGGTTGTGTTGGAAATGGATGTGAGAGTTTGAATTGGCTCGTGGTGCAGGTTGTGAGTTTTTTGGAGACGTTGGATGAAAATGGCGAGGCTTCTCAACATGCTACTCCTCAGAGTTTCTTTCGGGTGAAAGAAGGGAGTGGGGTTGGGAAACGAGTTGCCAACAAAATTGCGGATATTGGAATTGTAGAAGAGCAGGTACGTCTTGTTCACCTTCTATCTCACAGCATCCGCCTTTTGTCCAATTACACCTATTTCTTAAGTTAGTCGGGTTGAATTGAGTATTTCAATGTTTTCAGGAGATTGGTTTCCTTGCAACGTCGTATTGATTGCATCTTTTTTCTTTTTTTCCTTTTATTAACAATTATCGAGGCTTTCATTCTTAGGGTTCATTCACTTACTCTAGAAATGTTGAGAGCATCTACATATGGAAACTTTATCTCCAGCTTTATGTAAGTATAGGGTGTTGACATTACAGGAGCTTCGAGATGCAATAGTAAAACTACCTCAAAAGCATGAGAAGGAGCAAGCTGCACTTCTGGAGGGCTATCGTGCCTTCTACCACAAGTGGTATTTTCAACTGAGGTTAAACATCGGACTCCTCTTTGGCACATACTGCCTAACTGTGCATGCAAGTCATGATCGGAGTTAATTGTTGCATTCCTGTTTGTTTAACTAACAAGACTGAGCTTTTGGAGAGGCATTGAAGAGTTGTACGTGAATATAGAGATGCATTCGTAAGTTTTGACAATCATCTTTCAGAAAACCCTGAGAGTCTTGTTCTTCTTGTGTTTCCAAGATTGGCTGTAGGTGATGTGTGCGACGATTAAATTTTTACTCTGTTTCAAACTTCCGTGCAGTTGTGGATTTGGGCTTCTGATGTATGGGTTTGGCTCCAAAAAGAAATTGTTGGAAGATTTCGCCAGTACAGAACTGAGGGATGGTGCTGCCGTCGTCGTTAACGGATACCTTTCGAATGTTAATATTAAACATGTAATGACCTGCACCTTCGATCTCTTTGAGTGTTAATAACACATATAAAATTAGCCAAATGTTTCATTAAAATGACTTGCCTTGGCTTCAGAATTATGTCAAGTGACATGCTAACGCAGCAGTGCAGTGTGATTGGAAAGTGCCGAGCATGCTCTCAACTTCTGGTGTCAGTCGCTAAGAAGATTTGACATAGATAATAGTAAGAGATGTACCAATTTTTATGTACTAAAGAGTGTGACTGACGGTGATGTCTTATATAGGTGGTACATACAGTAGTAAATGCTCTATGGGAGGCAAGGAAGAAGGGAAAACCGAGTAACAAGGTGAAACAAGATGCACCGTCCAGTTCGAACAGTTTGGTGGATCTCCTGGAATTTTTGACCGACGACGATGATTCGACTCATATTTATGTCGTTGTCCATAACATTGATGGGCCAGGTTTAAGAGATGATGATGTGCAACAAACTCTTGCAAGTCTCGCAAGTTGTAAGCATGTCCGTTTGGTGGCCTCCATTGATAACATAAATGCCCCAATCCGTGAGTATCCTAAAACACAGCTTGTGACATGGAACATGTAAAAGAAATCAGTGGTTTTGGCTTTTCGATTCTTCAGAAATTAATAGTACGGATTGCACATTTTGATCATTGCCTACAGTTTCTAGATTCTGTCATACCTGCAGTAAAGCTTTTAGAATAATGGTTTGATTTCTTTTGAATATCCTGCACTGTGCCCCTGAAAATATTTTATGTCGGGTAGTGTTTAGGAAATTGGTTGGGATAATAATTCTAAAGCAATGAATTTCAGTAAGGTGAAAAGATAAACTATTATATGTTATGTTCATGTTTATGGAGGCTACATATGCAGGAAGTCTTGTAGTAAAATCTGAGAAGCTTTATTGACAATAATGAAGTTCACGTAAAAAGAAGTCTTGGCAAATAGTAGCGACGTCTTTCTGTGTCTCAAGCCTTTCTTGTCTAAAGCAGTCTCTATGGTATGTTTGTGCAGTGTGGGACAAGCACATGGCCCGCAACCAGTTCAAGTGGTTGTGGTTACACACTCCGACTTATGCAAATTACAAAGTAGAGGGAACATGCGTGCCACTTCTGTTGACTGCTGGTGCTGCCACCAAAAGTGCTCGAAGTGCTATACTTGTGCTGCGAAGTTTAACTCCCAATGCACAGAGTGTCTTTCGAGTGCTTGGGGAGTTCCAGATTAGTCATCCTGATGATCAAGGTATGGAAGGATTTCGTTGGCTGCATGTTACGTATATCAGGCTCTCAGAACATCCGGGATTGGGGCGTTCTAAGCTTGCGATGAGTTTAAAAAGTTGGTTTCATCTATCACAATTGGAGAACTATTGATTATGTGGTTTGTTGATGTGTGTTTTGCAGGACTTCCTTTGAATCGGCTTTACACAGCATGCAGAGAGCAGTTCTTAGTGAGTAGTGAAGTGACTTTGCGTGCCCATCTTACTGAATTTAAGGACCATGAGCTTGTGAAGTTTCGACGAGGCGTAGACGGTCAAGACTGCATTTATATACCTTTGCCTATTGATGCTCTTACGAAGCTTCTAGAAGATATTACCAGTTAGGGTCATAATCGTGTACACTTCAACTTGACACAATTATTGGTTCGAGTAATTCCAGAGTGGGATGCATCATCTTAGTTTCTATTGGCACTCATTATTTGTACACATTGTTTATTATTAATTTTTATTTTAACGATAATAACGGTTTTAGCAATGTTGCACTTTGAAGTTTTGACAACCAACAGCATCGGATCGGTTCACACTTCAGATAGGAGATTTGCATGGGGTCTGGCAACAATCTTCAGTGACGATTTGCTTAGGTGGATACGATTCATTTCAAGGTGCACCTAGCTGTTTATCTTAAAACATTATCAACACACGTAAGTGTGTTGCACATATCAACACATACGTGTGTTGGTATGTGCAACACTCATATTCTACATGAAAAGAATTTTGCTTAATATCTGACCCCAACTCTTTGTATATGGCGATGATTCCAAGGGGCTGCACATCCACGTTCTCAAAAATGAAGCCCCAAGAGGAATCTGCTGATGGTTTGTACTCATGCTGAATTCAGTCTGCAGGTATTACTATCACCACTGTCTCTGGACAGTCTCAAATCTTTTGTGAGGTCATGTCAGCACATTCTCTTAGTTGCTATTGTTAAGTCATACAAATTCTCTTGTAGAACTTTAATAATATAGATTCAAAAAAACATGGGAATTGTTAGCTGGACACTGCTCTTTAATTGTGTAGACACTCCCCTTTTACTACATGGACACCCTCCTTTAACCACATGGATACCTCTGTGTTTGTTACATTAACAGTACACCATTACTATAAGTTTTTCAACAAGTTGGACACTAATTAGGCTAAAAGATATAAAAACAATGATAACCCAAAATACAAGAACATCATCAACACAAAAGTTAAACAAAGCAAATAAATAAAGGGAGGTGTCCACCTAGTGGAACCGCTATAATAAAATCAATGATTTTGTTGGATTTTGGTCTTATAAAAAATATAAGATGTGTTTTTTGAAAACTACTAGGTAGACACTTCTTTTTTATTTATTTGTTTTGTGTAGCTTTTGTGTTGTTGATGTTCTTGTGTTATGGATTGTTGTTGTTTTTATACCTTTCAGCCTCATTAATATTCAACTTGTTGAAAAACTTGTAGTAGTAGTATATTGTTGATGTGGCACTAGAGGGGGAGGGGAGGGGGTGGGGTGTCCATATAGTAAACATGGGATGTCCATATAGTAAAAAGAGGGTGTCTACATAGTAAAAGAGGGATGTCTACACGATAAAAAATGGTCGTCTACCTTGTGATTATAAAAAATATATCTTATATTTTTTTTATAAGGCCAAAATACAACAAAATTGTTGATTTTATTTATTTGACCAAACATTATAGATTACTAGGTATATAATTAGCTTCAAACATTAAGGTGTATAATTTCTTTTGAACTATCAAATATTTGAAAGAACACAATTTCTTTCAAAGTTATTATGGATACAAATATACATATATACACACACACACACACACACACACACACATATATATATATATATATATATATATATATATGTATATAAAATCTATAATGATTTTTTTAAATAAGAATATAAAAATAATTTTATTTTTTTTTTATTTGAAATTTTATCAAATAAGATATAAAATTTAAAGATCTAGAGGACTCTAAGATAAAATTATATTATTTTTAAAATAAAATCTTAAAATACATGTTTTAAAAAATCCTTTAAGATTTTAGACAAAGGTGATTTCATATATTTTGGAAGGTTCAATAGAGCTAGGACAAATCCACATCTAAATTGGAACTTGGAGAGATGATTAGTGAATTTTTATTTGTATCTAATGAATGACTTTGATTATGTTTTTTGCATGTCTACTTGCACAATTTTAGATCCTAGAATTGATGGGGAGTATAACTGTAAGAGGGTCTATGGAAAGACAATGGAAAGAGACAAAAGAAAGAGGGTGAAAGAGAAAAAGGGAGTAGGGGAAATTTTTTGCCAAATTAAATATTCATAAAAATCAACTGTCTTATATGACTATCTTGATTTAAATTAGTTACTTCATAAAATGCATAGTTTAGCTTCAACTACCTCTTCTAATCTTTGTAATCGATGTCAAATCCTTAAAACTTGGTGGTATCTATTGATAAAAGAATTTTGCCCAACTCTCTACTTGTTAGCTATCTTGGGACAATAGGTAGATAGTAGGTTGGGCAAAACCCTCTATGGATAATAATCTATGGTGCAATATTCATCTATAATATTAAATTAGATGTGATTTTTTCCAATCCAATCTAAAAAAAGGTTTAATTTTTTTTTCCCACTCTTATAGATTATTATGAGTTTTTTAAGAAGTTAAAAGAACAAAGTTAATTTTTAAGCTTCTAACTTTGTGGTATATAAAAGTAGACTTTTATAATGTATTAAATCACAATTTTTTTTTTTTAATATTAATTTGGTACTAACTTTGTACTTCAATAGCATAAGTAAAATTGGTGGCATATTGTAATTATAAAGATTTGGTACTAAAACAAAAATATATATATATATATATATATATATATATAGATTATGGATATATTTTATTAATATTTTTAATTATTATAATAAATAAATAACTAAATATAATATTAATTAATCATATAAATTATTTAAATATTAAATAATCACATCTTAAGAATTTTTTTTGAAAAAGGTCTTGTGCATTTATTACACAATGTTAATATTATGTTTTAAAACAACATAATTCATGGGTGTAATTTTTATTTATTTATTTATTTATGCTATAGTATTTTGTATTAATATTTATTGATTTAGCTTATTTTATATCATTTCCTGTATTTTTCTAATAAAATTATTTATTTAAACTAATAAAAATTACTTGTTTATAAGCATTATATTATAAGTTAATAAATATAACCAAAGAATTCTTTCTATTAAAAATTACAACTATTTGTATAAAATATGATTTAAGAAAATATAAGAATTATATAATTATTACATTTATAATAATATATATTATTATTTTACATATTATTATTCTTATTATTAAAATCTTAGTTGAGGAGACTAAAAACAATCAATTACTATCGTCATTTTTATTTTCAGAATTAAAATTATCATTTGAAATTCGTTCTTAGATCTACAATAGAAGCTTCATAATTTCATTTTTTGTTTGTTTATTTATTTATTGGTTTGCAAAATTAAAGTAAATGTCTACTAGACTTGATACCATTACCTACTACAAAACAATTATTGTTGTTAAATTCTTGTGTTTTAGAATAGAAACATGTATATTTAATATTCTTAAAAAATATATTGCACTTTACTACACAAAAAATATATAATTAAAAAATATATAATTAAAAAATATGTATAATCAAATAATATGCATGTGTATTTGTATATATGTGTCTGTGTTTGTGTATATATACTTATACACATATCATGAGTGAAATCTAAACAATAATATGTTTCTTTATAATATCACATAATAATTTTAATGTTAAAATGGAAGAAAAAAAATACTATGGTAGTTTCTAAAATCTTTTTTTATGAGGTAATAAATAAATATATTTTTACAGCTTTTTTTTTTAAATTAAATTTTTTAATAATATGTCACAAATTAAAACCATAAGATCTGTGTTGTTGTATTTCATGGTTATTTTTTTTGTTGCATTTTACATGTATTAAACTTTTATTTATTTATTTATATATTTATAAATTTTTTGAGTAATTAGTAAAATATATTCACACAATTCTTTGTTATATTATTTGTATTTTGATTCGTAATTCCATTGTATGTTGTTATACATGAATAACTTGCTTTAACATATTACCATTTGAAGCAAACCAAGGGTCTTCCAATATCAATATATATATATATATATATATATGGGTGTAAATTTGGTAACACAAAACGAAATGATTTTCAGTAATAATAATATTTTTTATTATTTAAATTTAATTTATATAATCAATAACACTTACAATACAATGAACTATTCAAGAAGGTACAAATTATAAGCATTTTATTTATTTTTGTTTTATTTTCTTGTGGAGATTTATTCACTTTTTTTTAATTTTAATTTTCAAAAAACATTTCATAATCTTGTGTGAGTATGAAGCAATACTGTTCAACACATATTCCAACACTATTATACCCATACACCTTGATACTTATCTTGAAATAAATACCCCGCATTTTAGGGCTTGGTATTGATATTAGGGGAGGTATTTGGTACGAATACCCGGGGTTCACACCCTGGTAGCAATACCTCAGACATTTTAGGGCTTCGAGCTCCATGTCCCTGCGCCTAGTAGTAGTTGCAATCCTCTCTTCCTGTGTCTTGCGCGTCAATTGTAGGTTTTTCCTTCACCTTCTTTGAACATCTATCGATCGTTGAGCGTTGAGCTAGAGAAAGTCACAGAAGGGCGCAATGCCAGGAGCTCAAGACCCACAGCAGATCTTCACTATCGAGCAGCTGGTTGCTCTGAACCCTTACAACCCTGAAATTCTTCCGGATTTGGAGAGCTATGTTGAAGAGCAGGCGAGTGTGTTATCCCTTCCAGATTTCGATTATGCATCATAATTTTCTTTGGCTGTGCGGAATTGGCTCCTTTCCTACGCATCACAGCCTCAGAGGGGTGATGAAGTTGGCCTACATCGTTAAGAGTTTGTCCTGTACATGTGTTGGATGCTGGTTGTGACGATATTTCTATCACGAGTAGGTGTTCAGAAGGTGATAGAAGAGGTTCTTCTGGAGTTACCTGGAGCCCTAACTTTACAACCATCACATGATATTGGGTTCGTCCAGCAATGGTCACGGGAGTTTAAGATTCAATGACCCTGAATTCCCTGCCCTAAAGATTGCTGAATGTGTGTTCTCTTGTGTTACTGTAGGTTGCGACCCAAACTTACAGCCTGGATTGCAACCTGTGCCTTCTTCGTCTTTACCAGGTCTTTCCCTCCTCCCCTTGTCGCAGTTTCCAACTTGCATCGTAATATTCTTTGGCTTCAGTTTCGTCCGTTTCTGGAGACTTGTCATATTTCTTTTGCTCATCATAATTCATCATAAAAGATTCCGGTATCGGCGCCCTCCATGGAGTTGTTGAGCCGAGTTAGGAGTTCTTTCGGATACAATGTGTGAATGTTATTTGCAAGCGTGCTGGTGGCAGTAATATCAAATTCTTCTTACTGACTGCTGGATTATTCTGAGTAGGGAGCGTTGTAGTTATTCTAAAAATGTAGCAGCATTCGCAAGCTTAACTGTATCGGTGTGTTTTCCTGTTTGCTTTGAAGTGTTGTATGAAATGATTTCGAAAATTTTTAGGAGTTGCATGAGCTAGTGTTTGTTATTGTTAGTTCCAAAAGAGAGACTTTTGCAGTAAGCTTAATGTACGAGGCTTACAGTCATCGATACGTTGGCATATGTGAACGCTTTCACGGGTCCTATAGCAAATTCTGAAGAAGAGTGTCAAGAATGGATACTGAACACTTCGCTTCTGGTTGTTGCAGTTTCAACCAGCTCGCATGAATGTTCATATCATAATCAAGATACTTGTGAAGGTGAGTATGATGAATTTATTTTCACAGGTTGGGCTGCGCTTGGCTTGCCTGATGTCGATGGCGTTTTTGTGAAGTCCTACATTTGTTCTTCATGGACGCATTTGAGCTTGTTTCTGATAATTCAGCTGATATGCAGCAATCTGGTTGGCAAGGTCTTTCTTGTTCATGTAACATGAAATTCGTGTAAAAGTACTTCCGTTCCTTCCTTTTGCTAATGCAGTGAATTCTTTCCGCAGGCATTGATGGCACTACCTGCCACAGACTTCAGCTTGTGCATGTTTCTGATTCCAGAAAGACTTGTATCCTTTTTTTTTCACGATTTCTAGAGAAGTGTTGTATCCGTTGCAGACGAGTATGTCAACCTTTTTTTTTAGTGTATTTTTTACAACGATTCCAAATTAAAATAAGTTTCTGGTCACCTCAATATCCTTTGTTCATATTGTTTTTCAGTCCTCTTCATGAGTGCTCAGCGAAGTGAAGTGATCATGACAACTGTTCTTTAGATCCCTCTTTTGTTACTTCTTAACTGCCAATATCTCAGCAAATGGAGGAAACCTTTTTGACTCTTGCTACTCTGGCACACTTTTTGGAGGTATGGTTTTTCACATCTCTCTTTTTATTTTTATTTTTTATTTTTTATTTCCGCCCTCTCCTGCTCTCTACCTCCCTCCTCTGCGCGTCTGTTTGCATTCTGCCACAGATGTACTAACTCTTTTATTTTCTCCGGTTTTGAAGAACCTGTTGTTTGGGGCTGTTTCAAACTGTTGAACTACACCACATCAAACTTCTCCACATTCGTTTCCAAAGCATAGAGATTTTGATTCAATACATCCATTCTTTGTATAGTGGTGCTGAAGGGTCTCATCAAAATAGGGGCGGTTGTAAATAATTGAGCGACTTGTCTCGGGCTTCCAAATTGTTTTCATAAGATTTATGGCGGCGTGGTAATTTTTTTGTGCAGACGTCTCGATTCCGGGAGTTCTGGGACGAAGCCAACAGAAATAGAGATATTCTTGAAGTAGTTCCTGGTAAGATATATACATTGTATTACCAGATCCTGTTCTTATCTGTGCTCCTTGACAAATTTTAACCTGCTTTTCTTTGTGCTAGGTACGTGAGAAGGTTGCGTGGGAGGGTGTTTGATTCAACTTACTCTGTTTTGATGAAGCTGGACTGTTCTTTCAATTTCAGGATTTGAGCAAGCCATTCAGGGATACGCTATACACGTGCTTTCTATCACTTATCAGCGTTTGCCTCGAACAATTTTGGCTGAGGTGAGTACGAAGGGGATTTTGCGCCGCGGTCTTTATGATTAGAGCCTGGAAAGAGTGTATTGTTAGGAGAGTAACAATCTTGTAAGACCGCTACTGATTTGTTCACAATTGTGCAGGCTATTAATGTGGAAGGACTTTCTTTGGATAAGGTTTTGGAACATCAAGTTAACAACAATGGTTGGGCACTTGAAAAAGGTGGCAAGGTAATTATTTTGACACAACTTCTAATCTGCTAATTCAGTGGATATGTTACAGATAACACTCTTAATTAAGTGTTTGAATATGGTCGAGGAAGAGAAAGGTATTGAACGTGTAGTGAATTTGTCAATCTGGTTCATCATATTTTTCTTGTGCAATATTTTTTGGCTTGTGTAGCTACCCGACTGCCATATCTAGATTATTCAGTGTTTTTGTTTACAGGTGGTCGTTTTGCCGCTGAATGAAGACAACCAGCCAGTATTGAGACGGAACACTGCCGACAGCATTCCCTTGGAACATGTTGCGAAGATCCTCCCTGTTTTAGTTTGAAAGGTCAACGCCGAATATGATATTCAGGAGAACCTGCACATGAAAATTTGACTTATAATTGATTTCACTCGGAGAATTGACCTAGGTACTCTTAGGAAAGAATTCCACACTGTAGACGATCACTGTTGGAGTTTGAGACGAGGGGTTAGTGGTTGTGTGGTTGTTTGTAGTCACCCAATGAATTACCGCCTGTTTTTGGCAGTCATCCTTCGAGGTCTCCAATCACGAATTGGAGGCCTTAACGGGTATTTTGTGATGATGTTGGGTTGTATTGAAGTGCCGGCAACTGCGTTCACTTGAATTGGTCCATGTCTCCGTTGTTTTGCACAATGTCTCTGAGTTGTCAGTGACCATAGTAGTGTGTTATATTTATTGAGGCGCTTTCACATGTCTATGTTTTTCATCTTGTACTCAACACTCTAGTAGAAAATGACGAAATGAGGGGAGTGTTGTCAAATTGTGGAGATTTTACATCGATGTGAAAGATCCTGGAAATAGGGTTTGAGCTGTCATGCCTCTCTTTGAAAAGGTGGACAGAATCAACATTGTGATTCTCAAGATCAATAGATTTCCTATGCTCTGGACATTTACAGCAATCTGATGTAATGTCTTGCACGTAGAATTTGACTATTATCCGTCCTCTCCTAGTGAGTGCTGGAAATGGTATGTGGATCCTATATGTACCCTATGCCTCATGTGGACGACCTGGTTTCTGCTTTGAATCGCAGCCTAAACAGATTGAACATTTTTTTTTCTGATTGGATCTACCGACATGATTCGATTGGATCTACCGACAAATTTGAAAGTACTTGCATAATCCCAACAAATCACCCTGTGCGGCAATTTCGCCTATACGAAGATTAACCCAAAGGATCCTGCAAACTGTAGAGATCTCCGAATCTGGAGTATACGCAGATGCTTTGGTGGATTAGCTTGTTGAAAAGCCACAAAAGCTCTGCAAATTAGCCGAGTAGTATGCAAATTCAATGCATTCGCAACTGAAACTTGGATATTATATTAAAAATATTATATTTATTTATCTACTTTTAATCTTTTAATTAATTTATTATATGCATATAAATTATAATTTTTTAATTTATAATTTATTTATTGTATGTATATAAATTATATATATATATATATATATATATATATATTTTATGAAATTATATTTGATCAATTAAAAAGATTGATTTGGTTGATCCAATTTAATAGAGTTGATTAAGATAGGAACAAAATTTATTTATATCTAATAGATGATATTTAGGTATATTGAATATCATCTTTTATAATTCAAATTTAGTTAAAATTTTAGTATTTAAGTGTTAGAATCAAAGACAAAAGAATTGTTTAAGTTGTTAAGGTAAATAGTTGTGTAAGAGTATAAAATTTATTATTGTGAGTTAATGTTTTTTTTTCTTGAAAGAATAGAAACAAGTTTGATTAGAACCTCTTAATCTTGTTGATAACTAAAAAATTGAAGTCAATAATTGGTAGGTAATATAATTTTTATTTGATCCATGTATATAATTTATAATATTATATTCAAAGAAATCACCTTTTTTGTAGAATCAAAATCAATTAAAATCAATATCTTTTATTAAAGATATTAAATAAGTTCAAGTCAAATATTATAAGCAAAAAACTATCTTTGCTTAATATGAATTCTTTTTTTTACATACTATAAATATGATTTAAGTAAGAGTTTATATCTGAATTATATTAGTTTGATAAAAGATTATTCCTAAAGAAAGGTTGTAGATGAGATTGACTCTCTCTAACAAACTTATTTGCAACTATAAACTAACAAAACATGTAGTAGTACTAAGTCAACTTGTTTTTATTTTGATAATTTATTATTAGCAAAGAAAAGAGATAACATATTAATATTTGATAACCATGCTTAAGTCTATATATCAAAACATTACAAAAAAAATCTTAAATATATGTCTATGATTTTTAATTCATATTTTTAATTCTCTTTCTTTCAACACATTTTTTTAGATACATGTTACAAAACAAATTGCAAGCTTTGGATCTTCATTGAGTTTATTGATATCAACTTCATAAATCCTAAAAAAATAATCTATCTTTAAAAAATCATTTTTAATTTTTAATTTTTTTTATTATAACCAATGTGCTACTTTTGTTTGTATGTAAAGCATTTATAGACACATCTTTAATTTAAATATCATTCTCCACATCTAGCACAAAGATATATGTGCATAGATATTTATTTATTTAATAAGTAATTATCTTATTATTTCTTATGCTTCTTCTAAGTTCCTTAGTTCTTGTATTTTTAAATGGTTTAGAATTTTGTAAGCTATTAAATAGCTATTGCTATTATTTTGGATACTATTAACAAAAATTGATACATTATATACATATATATTTAACATTATCAAATGTAGTCTTTATTAATATAGTCTTTTTAATACTACCCTTATTAATGTAGCATAATGCATTCACTTCTTTATGTATTAAGTTCCACCAATAATATATATATATATATATATATATATATATTTTATACCTAAAAATATTATTTGGTATTTAAATTAATTATATAAATATTTTTGATCTACATAATATAACACTTGTGTACATTCAATCTTATAAGATCTTTACATCTTAGGATTGCTTTAAAAACATACATAAAATTTAACCAATTATTCATCTATTTATAATATCATTTTTTTTTCTTTTGATATTAATAATGGTTTATTTATGTAAGATAAATAAGTACTATTATATTAAATTTTTATATAAGATTATGCTTTATATAAAAAAAAATTTATAATTTATATTAAAGTTTTTTTTATTTAATTTTTTCATCTATCTATTTTTAATATATTTAATTATAATTTACTTATTTGATTAATTCATGATATTTTTTTTATATAATAAATATATAAATAATAGATTATATATTTATATTATATATAGTTTATTTTTTCTAATAATACCAAATTCTTTTAATTCGACTTTGTATCATGGATACAAGATTTATTCTAATAGTTATCTAAGTAATATGGATAGGTAGAAATAGGTAAAAGTAGATTAATTTGATAATATCTTATAGAAAAGCTTTTTAGAAGCTTCATAAATATAATTTTATCTTTATTTATGTATAGAGGTGATTGATAGATTAAAAATTTGACCAACAAGTTAGCCACGTGTTGCACATGTTGATAGCTTATGGAACAAGTTAATTATGAGGCGCATATATAAGAATCTTATCTTATAAGTTTGAGATATGTCTTGCAAATTGAACACATGTTGGAGATCCTATAGAATGTCGTCACGTAGCTCTTAGGTAGATAATATATATAGAGATAAGAATGAAGCCTTCTTCACTCTTGTCAATGTTTTTTTTGTTCTTAGTCTTGTTTCAAGAATCTCTACTCTTCTTGTTAGAAACATATACTTCAAAAGTTCACAGAATCTTCTAAAATATTTTAGAGGTTTTTTAGTTGGTAGAAGTTGCTTGAAAAGTTTCTTAGTTGGTGGAAGTAGCTCGAGAAGCTTTATAGATAGTAGAAGGAGCTCAAGAAGCTTCGAACTTGGTAGAAGGAGCTTGAGAAGCTTCCAAGTTGGTAGTAGAAGCTCAAAAAGCATCCAAATTGGTAGAAGTTACTCAAGAAGCTTCCTAGTTTGATGGAAGGCTCTGAAGAAGCTTTTTAGATAGGGATATATATTGAAGTCAAAATTGAAAAGTTCTTCAATCTTGATAATATATCTCTTGGAGTTCTAACTTTTTTTTTTTTAATATTATTTATATACTCATCTAAATAATTCAAGTCCTTGTTGATTTCTTCTTAATTTTTATTTATTTATTTTAAGTCTTTTATTTTATATTTTCATATCTTTAACAATTTGTCAAGACTTCCTTCATCTTAAATATGAAAGTTGAATCTTTTTTATTAAAGAGTGGATTACCTATCCGGACATAAGATTTACCCTAATAACTATGTAATTAATATAGATTAATAGAAATAGGTAAAATAAATAAACTTGATAATATCTTAGAAAGTAGCTTCTTAAAAGCTTCATAGACACAGAATCACCTTTATACATGTCTATAGGTGATTGGTAGGTTAGAAACTTAGTCAATAAGCTAAAATGAAGAGTACAGTTGTCACAGAAGACAACATGACAGAAAATGAATTTGTCCAACTACAATAGGGACCGAGCAGCTAGAACCTTGTACAATTCCTAGTGAAGGTCCTATTCTCTCCTCAGAACCTTCTCCTTGTTTTATAATAGATGTATATTTAAGACCAAAAAACTACAGAGCCTCTGTCTTATTAGATTCAAGAGCCTCAGTATGCTTTCTAGATGAATAATTTGTTAAGAATCATAAAATATCTTTAATACAGAAAACTAAACTTGTACATGTAGAAGTCATAGATGGTCGTCCATTGTCTTCTGAAGATGTCACTCATGAAATCCGTCTTATAAAAGTAACAATAGATGGTCATAATAGCTACGTAATCTTTAACATAATTAAATCTCTGTCTAATCTAATTATTTTAGGTTTATCATGGCTAGAAAAATATAATCTTCAAATAGATTGAAATTCTCATAGACTTGACTTTTCTTAGAATATTATTAAACATCCTGTCGAGCAAGTGAAAAGCTATAAGTCTAATATAGTAAAACCTGTACTTATAGGTGCAAAAGCTTTTATACACGCAGCAAAAAAAAGATCAACTTTTGCTATTTATGCCACATCCGTTTCGGATGGTAGAAAGACTTTAAGTGGCATTTTAAGCTAATATTTATATTATTAGGATGTTTTTTAAAAAAAGAATGTAAATATTTTGCTAAAATATTGTCCGTATGATTGTACAATTGACCTCAAAGAAAGAGCTCAGCCTCTATTTGGACCAATCTACAACTTATCATAAAATGAGCTGGCTGAACTCAAGGAATATATTAATGAAAACTTAGCCAAGAATTTTATACGTCATTTGAAATCTCTAGCAAGAACTTCTATCTTGTTTGTAAAGAAAAAAGATAGATTATTACGGATGTTTGTAGATTATCAAGGATCCAACAAGATTACCATCAAGAATAAATATCCTCTACCATTGATATCTAGACTTTTGGATCAATTGAATCAAGCTAAGATCTATACAAAAATAGATCTACAAGGAGCATACAACTTGGTCCACATTAAAGAAAAAGATGAATAGAAGATTTCTTTTCAAACAAGGTATGGACATTTTGAATATAATGTTATGCCTTTTGGACTCACGAATACACCAGTTGTTTTTCAATATCTCATGAATGATATTTTTTATGAGTTTTTAGATGATATTTTAATCTATTCTAAGGATGTAAAAGAACATGAATTACATGTTCATTATGTATTACAAAAACTTAGAGATATCGGATCATATGCCAAGATAGAAAAGTGTATATTTCACACTACTCGAGTTGATTTCTTAGAATACATCATTTTGAATAATGGTCTTATGATGGATCCTAAGAAAGTCCAGACAATCATGGATTGGAAGATTCCAAGAATAGTAAGGGACATACAATGTTTTTTGAAATTTGTCAATTACTATCAAATCTTTATCAAGAATTTTTTTCAAGTTGTAGCTCTACTTATATATTTAACTTATAAAATCAAACTCGAGTAGAATAAGGAAGCAAAAGCATCATTTGAAGCGTTGAAAATAGTTTTTATTTCTACACCAATCTTGTATCATGTCAAATTTTCTAAGGTATTTTTTATGAAAATAGACGCATCAGACTTTACTTTGGATGCACTATTGTCACAAATAGGAATAGATGACAAATTCCATCTAGTAGCTTTCTATTCCAAGAAATTTTTAGCAGCAGAGATCAATTACAAAATCCATAATAAAGAATTTTTTGCAATTATGGATTCTTTTCAAGAATAGTGCCACTATTTAGAAGCCGCTTCTAGTCTAGTCATTGTGTATATAGATCACAAGAATCTCAAATACTTCATGTTAACATGCATATTAAATTGTCATCAAGCTTGTTGAAATATGTCTTTGTTAAGATTCGAATTCATCATCATTTATTGGCCAGAAAAACAACAAGGTCTGTCTGATGCTCTTTCTAGATGATCTTATCTTGCACCAAAAGAAGGAGATGCAGCTTTTGATCAACAAAGAATGATCCTCTTGAAGCCGAAGCAATTTCATATTCGAGCAATAAAATCAACATTGACTATTGATTTAACGTTTTTCAAGCTAATCTAATTAAGTATGCCCTCAGATCTTCTTATTCATGATATTAAAAATAATTCTTCTAAATCTCATGATACTTAAAAGTTTGAATTCAGAGTCAACTTACTTTATTTTGAAGGACGTTTATATGTCCTAAAAGATGAAGCACGACTACATGCTCTTGAAGCTCGTCACAACTTCTCCATAGTTGGACATTTCAGATACAATAAGACCTTGGAGCTAATTTCAAGAGATTTTTGGTGGCCTCAAATGTGGAAGGTTGTTAAAGAGTTTGTATAGTTGTGTGATGTTTGCTCAAGATCAAAAACTCCTCGTCATCAACCCTATGGACTTTTTCAACCATTATCTATATCAAAACAACCTTGGTCTTCTATTTCTATGGATTTCATCACGGTGTCGTGTTGTGACACGATTATATAGTGAAACTATGACTAAAAATGATTTTTCAATTAATATTCTATTATCTTAGTTCAACAAAAATTCAATATATTTTAACAAGGTTTTTATGAAAGCCTCTTAGTTTATTTTCTTCACTTAATAGCTAGTACATAAGAATTAGTTAATAATTTTATCTTCTAAGCTGTAATAATTCTTTTACTACTTTAAAAATACCATAAAATAATAAAAATATAATAAAAAAGATAAATTACTAGCATGATTGATATTAGGATTAAGTTGAGGGTAGGGTCAGGCTATAAAATTCCTAGGATAGGTCAGATTGATACCCGGGGGTTGGTCGTTTGTAGGACAGGGTCAAAATCAGACCTCTAGCCACAAAAAGCGCTGTCTAGGGCAAAATATGGAGGCTTTTTCAGATCGGGTTTTTAGATTGGATAGCTAGCTTGAAGCTTATTCTAAAGGCATTAAGCTTGTTTCCATAGGATTTTAGATGACTTTGCAATTATTATTCAAAGTCAGGGTTTATATTGGTGTTTTGGATTTTATATAAGACAATGATGGCTTGCATTCTTGATTGATTTGTGTAATCTGTGTAGCATCTATGGTTCAAAATTTGATATTGTCTGGATTGTTAGATGTGCTAAGTGCATACAAAAGTTTCTATTAATTTAGTAATGCAATCAAGAGATATTTGAGCTTTAATACAAAGGGTTGTTGGAAATTGGCAGTTTAGGGTTGGATAGGATTTCTAAGATAACTAAAGATCTACTAATTGGATCAACATAAATTTTGGCATGGTGATAGAAGACTTAGAGATCAAGCTACATATCAAATTTGAGCTTAAGTTAATAATGGAAGGAGGAAAAATCACCACTAGAATTTCTGTATCAATTTTCAAGTTGGTGGCTGAGTGTCATCAATGTGGTTTTTGGGCATTTTCTTACAATTTGTAAGTTGGATTGGGCTAAATTTTTTTTCAAGCATATAGAAGGCTTATACCAACATTTGTGTATAAAATTTCATACTAAATGGATGGTTGGATTAAAAGTTATAACTTGTTAAAGCTCATTGATTAAGATTAGGGCTTATAAACAAAAATAAAAATTGCTTAATTATAAAAGAAACGAAGCTATTGGGATATATGTATGGTTGATGTTACTAAGAGAAGTATTTTTAAACACTTTTGAATTGAACTTTGAATTATATTCTTCATATATGGATGAAACCTATTAGGATTTCTTGATTATTTGCAAACGTAATTTTACCTTCTACAGCCACGTGCCCGATGCATTCTCAAACAAGACAGCACATAATACGACAATGAATCTTCCAAATTCAAGTTCATATGATTCTATATTTGTGATCATAGATCATTTGACCAAGATGGCATATTTTATACCATATATAAAATCTATCACAGGTGAAGAAATAGCTAAATTCTTCCTTGATAACATCTATTGCTATCATAGATTACCAAGGGATATTATATCAAATAGAGGGACGCAATTTGTGTCAAGATTTTGGAGAACACTTTTTAAGATTTTAAAGGTAGACATAAAGCTATCTTCGGCTTTCCATCTTCAAACTGATGGACAAACAGAGCGTGTAAATCAAGTCTTGGAGCAATATTTGAGGTGTACCATCAATTACCAACAAGATGATTGGACAACTCTCTTACCATTGGTAGAATTTGCTTATAATAATACAATACATTCTTCTATGCAACAAACACCTTTCTTTGCTAATTATGGTTACCATCTCCAACTTGATACTTTTGATTTTTCTAAAGTTGATAATCCAACAGCAAAAGATTTGGCAAATCGTTTATTAGAGCTATTTGCAATAATGAAGGTGCAATTAAAAGAAGCTCAAGAACAACAAAAAATAAATGCAAATGCGTATCACAAAGAACAACCACAATTCAACGTGGGAGACAAGGTATGATTATTTCATTGCAATATCAAGACTACTTGTCCTTGTGATAAATTGGATTATTGTAGGCTTGGACTTTTTCTTATTTCTGAAAAAATCAATCTAATTGCATATAGATTACACCTATCGGAGTCCATGAAGATCCATCCTATATTCCACGTGTCTCTTCTTGAACCATACAAGATAGTAAATACACCAAGAAGAAGACAAGTGCCACCTCCTTCTATAGACGTGGACAATAATGAAGAATTTGAAGTGAAAAAAGTCTTAGATTCGAGGCAGCGCCAAAATAATTTGGAATATCTTGTTCATTGGCACGGATACAATATTAGTAAATGCACATAGGAACCAGCAAAAAATCTTATAAATGCAACAAGAAAAGTGGAGGCTTTTCATCAACAACATTCATCAAAACCAAGATGAAGACCTTCTCTATAAAAGAAATATGATCTAGGCAAGATAACATTCTACTTTCTATCCTTGTTTGTAGCTTCTTTGTATTTGTGATGTTAAAGAGATGGAGAACCAACAACCAACAAATTCAATTCAAGAGTCTTTGTTTGCTGATTTACTAGACGAGATATTACAACTATCACAACCTTCAAGACGACGGAATAGAGATGAAGACCCTCAAGAATGACATGTCTTTCCTTAGATTGATGGCAAAATACAACGTGTTTGGTATCACGACCTTGGAAGAGATTCTCGATGCTTGGTGATATTTTTAGAGGTAGGAACTACTCCTAATGGTGTTCTTAATATTTTCTTTAAAGGAAGTTATAAAGGCCTCAATAATGATCAAATAATAGGGTGGTCTTCTTGCCCTAATATGAGACATTATCGATGGCTGAAAGGACCTATCAACTATCTTTGAAGAGAACAAAGATTAGAGTATGTGACAAACAGAATTTAATGTATCTTAGACTTCTACAACATATAATCACTACTCCTTGTAGAACTTGTCCCTAGACAAGGGAGTAATGTCACAGACATAAGATTGACTCCAATAACTATGTAATTAATATAGATTAATAGAAATAGGTAAAATAAATTAATTTGATAATATCTGAAAAAAAAACTTCTTAGAAGCTTCATAGACACGAAATCACCTTTATACATGTCTATAGGTGATTGTTAGGTTAGAAACTTAGTCAACAAGCTAACCACATGTCGCACATGTTGATAGTTTGCGGAATAAGCTAAGTATGTGGCGCACATGTGAAAAAATTATCTTACAAATTTGACATGTGTCTTGCAAATTAGACACATGTAGGAGGTCTTATAGAATACTGCCATGTAACTCTTAGATAGATAGTATAAATAGAGACAAGAGTGAAGCCTTCTTCACTCTTGTCAATTCTTTTCTTGCATCTAGTCCAGTTTCATGAATCTATAGTTTTTTTTGTCTTGTAGCAATAGCCATTCTAATTTCTTTTAATATATATACTTCCTTACTTCTATTTTGTTATACTTCTTAATAGAAGTTTCATATATTTATTTGCTTTCATTGAGTTCTTATCCTTGATATTATACATGCCTCCAATTTTTATACTTGAAGATGCAGTACTACTTATACTGCTTCAAAGAAATCTATTTCTTCAATAATATAAGGAACCTTGAGTTAATCTTTTGGAGAAATATGATGATGCACGTTTGAAATTTTGAAGATTTGTCAACCAAATTTGATTGATAATGTTTCTACAATTTGATACTTATTTGACAAAAGAATCAAGGATTAGATTAGTTGGCAATTTGCTTATAGGACAAGCATTATTGTGATTTGCTTCTCTATTTAAGAAGAAATCATCAATTTTAAATAACTTTGAAACTTTCGTAGAAATATTTACGAAAGCATTTGGAGACAATAATAAGACTTATTGGACAACATCTGAGATCTGAGCATTGTATTAAAAGGTGCATTTTGCATCAATCTATATATCTAATTTTAGGCAAGTAACATGCAATATTAATTGGGATGAAGAAGCTTTAATGAATCAATTCTATTGAGGATTAAGAGACAATGTGAAGGATTTATTATTATTGCTTTTGAATCTATAATTACTCAATGAAGCCATCAGTCAAGTCTTCAAATGTAATAATTGACTATTTTAATGTCATCAAGATCAACGTTTATGGACTTTAAGGAGATAATACACAATCCAACACACTTCTATTATATTGGCAAATATCCTAAATTTATATTTAAAATTAAAATATATGCAACTTGATGTAATACATTTTAAACCTCTTAGTCTACAAGAAAAGAAGCATTGGATGGAAAAAAATTTATGTTTGTATTGTAGCTAAGAAGGCCAAAAGGCTCACAATTGTCTGAAAAAATAAAATCAATATATTATCAAAATTAATAATATAATTTTTTTTTAAAAAAAAAGATATTTAGCTACAATAGAAACTATGTAGCTAGATAATTTAACATTGCAAAATTATTTAGGTTCTTCTCTTTTTATTCAGCTTGCTTGTTACTTCACAATTTCATTGTGTTTTGGCCCTTAAAAGCTTAAAGCCATTCTCTTGTTAGATTCCAAGGTGTCGACTTGTTTCTTAGATAAGGCATTTGCTAAGCTTTGTGAAATTCTTTTAATATAAAAATCTAAATCAATTCATATAGAAATAATAGATGGACAATTTTTATCCTTTAATAGTATTATTTATGAAACAATGCCTATAGAAGTGGCATTTTAAAACCATAGCAATCAAATTGTATTCAATGTTATTAAGACTCCTTCAAATCCTATTATTCTTGGACTTTCTTGGTTGAAAAAATATAATCCATATATAGATTGGAGGTCATAAAGAATAATATTTTTGATAAAAATTCCTATAAGAAAACTTCACAAAAAGTCACAAGTTGGTAAACCTTTATTTATTAGAGCAAGGACCTTTATAAGATTGGCCAAAGAAGATATATCATTTGTTATTTATGCAACTTCAGCTAAAAAAGATATAACTTTGTTGGTAATTATATTAGAACAATATAATAAATTTTAAGATATATTTTTAAAAAATATTAATATATTATTAGAGTATTAATCATATAATTGTGCTATAGATCTCTAAGAAGGAACACAATCACTTTTTAGTCTAATTCATAATCTTTTTCAAAATAAACTTTTGATATTAAAAGATTATATTAATAAAAATTTGTAAGGATAAATTTCACCCTTCAATCCAAATTACAAGATGGCGTCAATTAAGAATTGGTTGTAATAAGTGATATAAAATGAAGGAAGCAAATAGTAAGAACAAAAGAAGAACATACAAAAAACAAGTGAAATAAATGAAATCAAGCAATTATACAATCTAAAACTAGATCATAATCTGTTCACTATATTTTTATCTAGTAAAAAATAAAAGTAAAAAAATAAAAAATAGATTTTTAAATAGATAATTTTATTATTTTTTTAATGATATAAAAAAAATATAGATTCAAATTATTATGATTAAGTTATGAAATTTTTAAGATATGTAGTAAATAATTAAAAAAATAAATTAAAATATTTTATCTTAAAAATAATTTGCTTATAGATTAAAGATTTAATAATATATATATTTAAAACTTTAATCTATATATTTAAATTTAAATTTATAGATTAAAGATTTATAAATATCCATTTAAAACTAAAATTTCTTACTTTGGTGATTTTTTATAATATTAAAATCAATTTAAATCCACTAAAAATCTTATTTTTTTATATAATTAATTAAAAAGATATAAGATTCTTTTTCATGTTGCTTCTAACTACTAATTAATCATTGATAAGATTTTTATAAGTAATGCATATAGATAAGAGACCAATATAGATATTAATTTCAATAATTAATTATTAATATTTAATAATAAATAAAAATACTAAATAAATTAAAAAATATATCTCTAAGACTTACTAATATTCGATTTCTTTTCTATTAATACTATTTTTCTTCATTTAACATCCTCTAAACACATTTTCATCTAACAATTATAATTTTGGCACTCTAAATATATTCTTTTGTCCTAAAACAACTAGTGAGTTAATTTGATAATTCACAAAACCTTGCAAAGAACTTCATCAAGCATTCAAAGTCTCCAATACGTGCACTTATATTCTTTGTGAAGAAAAAAGATGGTTTCTTGCCTATGTGTGTTGATTATTGAGGATTGAATAAGATAACAATGAAGAATAATTATCTACTCTTATTAATCTTAAGATTTTTGGGAGAACTTGGCCATGACAAGGTCTATACTAAGATGGATCTTTGTTGTGTATAAAACTTGGTACAGATTAAAGAAAGAGATGAATAAAAGATTCCACTTCAGATAAGATATGGACATTTTGAATATAATATCATACCCTTTGAATTAAAAAATACATCTACTATCTTTTAGCATTTAATAAATGATATCTTTCAAGAGCATCTAGACAAGTTTGTGGTAATCTATCTTAATAATATCTTGATTTACTTAAAAAATCTAAAAGAATATCGAGAGGATATAAAGTTGGTATTACAAAAGTTACAAGATATAGGTCTGTGTGCCAAGTTAAAAAAGTAAATATTTCATCAATCAAAGATAGAATTTTTGGGATACATCGTATCTATTGAAGGTTTGATGATGGATTCTAAAAAGGTAGAAGTGGTTACATAGTTGGCCATTTCAAAGATTGTAAGAGATATATAATATTTTCTTGGATTTATCAACTTCTATTAGATCTTCATCAAAAATTACTCTCAAATTATTGTCCCTCTTATTTGATTGACATACAAAAATAAGTTAGAATAGAGACCTTAAGTAGAGAAGGCATTCCAAGATCTCAAGATAGCATTTACCATAGCTCCAATTTTAGTACATCCAAATTTTACAAAGATATTTTATATGGAGACTAATGCTTTGGATTTTGTACTACAGATTATACTTTCATAAGTAGGTATAAATGATAAATTCTATTTTATTATATTTTATTTTTAAAAGTTTTTTATTATTAAAATTAATTATAAAATCCACAATAAGGAATTTTTTGCTATTGTGGATTCTTTTTAAGAATGGTGTCATTTTTTCAAAGGAGCAATACATCTTGTAATTATATACAAAGATTACAAGAATTTTGAATATTTTATATCAATTTGGATTCTTAATTATTATCAAATTTCATAGAATATATCATTATTTCAATTTAACTTTGTTGAAAAGTAATAAGAATTATCTAATATTTTATCAAAGAAATCATATCTTGTATCAAAGATAGGAGAGGCTGCATTTGATCAATAATATGCTACTTTGTTGAAGTCAGAGTATTTTTGTCTTTGTACCACTATTATATTAGTACCTATTAATTTTAATTTCTTTAGTGAGGTGCATACTGCAACCACTAATGATACTTTGGCCTTTGATATCAAGCATTGCTTCAATGAAAATATTGACAAGTTTAAGCTTAAAAAAGACCTTCTATATTTTAAAGAATGTTTATATATCCCAAAAAGACCAATATGATTGTGCATCTTTCAATCTTGTGATGACTTTTCAACTGCGGATCATTTTAGATTTAACAAGATATTAGAATTTATTTTTTAAGATTTTTAATAGTTTTAAATATAAAAGGCTATAAATGACTTTGTATTCTCTTGTGACATTTGTTTAAGATTCAACAATCTTCAACATTATCTTTATAAACTCTTATAGCCTTTGCCTATTCAAAGACGGTCATGGTTTTTTATCTCAATAGATTTCATAATGGATCTATTATTATCCAATTCATTGGACAATATTCTTGTAGTGGTTGATTGACTAACAAAGATGGCTAATTTTATTCCTTGTAAAAATACTACTTCTAATGAAGAAATAGCAAGGCTCTTTCTTAATAATATAGTCAAGATCAGATCCTTAGATAGAATGTTTCAACAATAGAGGTATTAATTTAAGGCTATAGGCAATTTTTTTGAGGACTAGTAGAACCTATTACCTAAGAACAGAGATCAGAATATATAGCTTTATTAGTGCAATATATTCTTGATTTACATATGTAAAAAGATTTTTGAAGGTATGAGCTCCTCTTGAAATTTGTTGCTAGAGAAAAGAGTGATATTTGGAACATACACTTTAAAAGTTTATAGAACCTTTTAGAATATTTTAGAGATTTTTTAGTTAGTAGAAATTACTTGAAAAGCTTTTTAATGGTTGGAAGTAGCTTAAGAAGCTTCATAGTTAATAGAAAGAGCTTGAGAAGCTTCCAAGTTAATAGAAGGAATTCAAGAAGCTTCCAAGTTAGTATAAGCTACTTAAGAAGCTTTTTAATTTGATAGAAGTTACTGAAAAAGTTGTCTAGATAAGAATACACATTGGAGTCAATGCTAAAGAATTCTTTAATCTTGGCAATACATCTTTTAAAATTCTAGCTCACCTTTCTTGGTGTTGTTAGTATATTCATCTAGATAATTCAAGTCCTTATCGATTTCTTATTGAAACCTCTTTCTAGTTCAAGTCTCTTATTTTATATTTTTGTATCCTTAATATTTCTTGTCTTTGGCAATAGCCATTCTAATTTAATATTATACTATCTTTGAGTGATTCTTTATTCTTTTTAAGTGACATAAGAATATTTTGATACTTTGGTTGTTTGTATTTCATATCCTTGGTAATTTGACAAGAGTACTAATTTATTATTTTTATTTTGTGTTTTAGAAGTAAGTGGATTATCCCACTTTTATTTTTATAATTGAAGGTTATAGACTATCCACCTTTAAAATAATATTCTTTGCTTTCTAATCTTGATTTTTTTCTTAAAGAAAGTAGATTATCTCTCTTTGTAAAAAAATTTATTTGATATTAGAAGTTATAGATTATCTTCTTTTAATTTGAATTATAAATTTTTTAAGTTATCTAAGATAGAAGAAAAATTATAGATGCTACACTTAGTGGAAGTGAAAATAGATTTATAATTATTGTAGATCTTCAAAAATTTGTCAACACTCTTAAGATAGAAATTTTATGTATTACTAATATCAACCATAGAAGCACTATTCTTACATTTATTGAAGAAGTCTAGAATCTATGCCAAAAAATTATAAATTAAGAAAAATAAGTAGATTGGTATCACAATTAAATTAAAAAATTATTGCTTTTATAAGCATAAAGAAGGCAAAGATTAATATACTTAAGAAGTTTAATGGAACAAGATCAAAATTTTGAGGATTTTTGCATTAAGTCAAGTTTTATTTAAATTTGTATCTTTTTTAATATTCTAATGGATTTACTCAAGTTGGATTCATAAGCACACTTCTATCTAGAAGTGATCTTTTATAGTTTGCACCTTTGAATGAAAAAATTCTTGACTTCTTTATAATTTGAATTCATTCCTCAAAGTCTTTATGACCACATTTGGAAAAATTAATTGAAAAAAGATAGGAGAGACTAAGTTCTTATCTATACAAAAAAAAATCATGGTCAATCATAATATATGTTGCTAAATTCCAAAACCTTGCTTAAGATGTCGAGTAGAATGATAAAATCATTTCTAATCAATTTCATTATAAATTAATGGATAACATCAAAGATTTGTTAATAACAATATCAATAGTGGATTCTTTATAATAATTTATTACTTAAGCCATTGTATGCAACAATCAATTATTTGAAAGGCATCAAGAACATATATTTGGTTGAAAAAGAATAAGTCAATTAATAATAGTAGTTCTTAAGTTTTCAAAATTTTATTTAATTAAGCCAAAATCAATGCAAATTGATACAATATGTTTTAAAATTCTCACCAAATAGAAAAAGATTCAACATTGTCAAAAAGATCATGCTTATATTATAGAGAAATTAAACACACTACTCAATATTGTCCAAAGAAGCAACACAACTACAAAATAAGGAGCATGGTAATTAAAAAAGATAATATATCAAAAAACAAATTTCTTTAGCTACAATAGGGATTGTGCGACTAAAATCATGTGTGACACTTACTAAAGGTCTTATTCTCTCCTTAGATCCCTTGACTTGTTTTACAATAGATGTGTCTTTAGGACCTAAAAATCAAAAAGCCTTTGCCTTATTAGATTCAAGAGTGTCAACTTGTTATATAGATGAAGATTTTGTCAAAAAATAATATCTTTAGTTAAGAAAATTAAATTTATATACATAAAAGTCATAAATGGTCATTTGTTGTCTTTTAAAAATATCACCTATAAAATTATTCTTTTAAATGTAGCAATTAAGGAATATAATAGCATAATAATATTTAATGTGATTAGATCTTTTTTCAATCTAATTATTTTAGGATTATTGTGATTAAAAAATATAATCCTCAAATAGATTAGACTTCTTATAACCTTTATTTTTTTAATAATTTAATCCAAAAATTTATTAATCAAGTAAAAATATATAAGTCTAATATATCTAAATCCTTACTGATAAGTATAAAAGCTTTTATACATATTGCAAAAGAAAGATCATATTTTGTTATATACACCATATCTATTTCTAATTCTAAAAAGACTACAAGTAATATTCTTAGCCAATATCAAGATTTTTAAGATATTTTTAAAAAATATATATAGATATTCTTTCACAATATTAATCTTATGATTTTTCAATCAATCTTCAAGAAGGAGCTTAACTACCATTTGGACCAATCTATAGTTTATCACAAAACAAGTTGGTTGTATTGAAGGAATATTTTAATGAGAACTTAGTTAAAAACTTCATACATTATTTAAAATCCCTAGCAAAAGCTCATATCTTATTTGTGAAGAAAAAAAATAGATCATTGCAAATGTATATAGATTATCAAAGACTTAATAAGATTATCATCAAGAATAGGTATCCTTTATTTTTTATTTCAAGACTTCTTAATCAAATTAGTCAAGGAAAGATTTATACAAAAATAGATTTATGAAGAGCATACAATTTGATCTACATTAAAAAAGATGATGAATAGAAGATTACATTTCAAACTAAGTATATGCATTTTGAATTAGGTATGGGCATTTTGAATATAATGTCATACCTTTTGAACCTACAAATGTACCAATTGTTTTTCAATATTTTATAAATGATATTTTTTATGAATTTTTTGATGATTTTATTGTTTATTATTTAAATAATATTTTAATCTATTCTAAGAATATAAAAGAATATAAACTTCATATATGTCATATATTATAAAAATTTAAAGATATAAAATTATATGCCAAGATGAAAAAATATATATTTTGTGTTATTCAAGTTGACTTTTTAGGATGTATCATTTCTAATGATGGTCTAATGATGCATCCTAGGAAAGTTTAAATAATTATAGATTAAAAAAATTTAAAAATAATAAGAAATGTGCAATATTTTTTAGAATTTGTCAATTATTATTGGATCTTCATCAAAAAAAAAATTCAAGTTGAAACTCCATTGACATGCTTAATTTGTAAAAAAAAATTCAAGTGGAATAAGGAAGTAGAAGCATTATTTGAAGCTTTGAAGATATTTTTTACTTTTGTACAAATCTTAAAATATGTCAACTTCTTCAAATTATTTTTTATAAAAACAGATACATGGAGCTTTGCCTTGGATGCAATATTATCAAAAATAGGAGTAGATGACAAATTTCATTTAATAGCTTTTCATTCAAAAAAAATTTTAACAACCAAAATTAATTATAAGATCCACTACAAAGAATTTTTTATAATTATGTATTCTTTTTAAAAATAATGTTATTATCTAAAAGATACTTTCAATTCAAACACTATATATACAAATCACAAGAACCTCAAGTATTTCATATCAATACCTATTTTGAATTATCATCAAGCTTGTTGGAACATATTTTTGTTAAGATTTGAATTCATTATTACTTATTAACTAGAAAAATAATAGGGTTTGTCCATTATTCTTTTTAAACATTCTTATCTTGCACCAAAATATATATATATATATATATATATATATATATATATATATATATAGATTTTGGTCAATAAAAGATAATTTTATTAAAGCTAAAATAATTTCATCTTTAAGTAATGAAATTAATATTGATTGTTGATTCAACTTTTTTCAAGTAAATCCAATCAAGTATGTCTTCAGACCTTCTTTGTTTATGATATTAAGAATAATTCATTTAAATTTCATAATATTTTTAAATTTGAATTAAAAAATAATCTACTTTATTTCAAGAGATGCTTGTATATTCTAAAAAGTGAAGTATAAATACATGCTTTTAAAGCTTGTCACAACTTTTTTACAACAAAATATTTTGAATACAATAAGACTTTGAAACTAATATCAAGAGATTTTTTATAGCTTCAAATATAAAAATTAGTTAAAAAATTTGTGCAATCATATGATATTTATTCAAGATTAAAAACTCCTTGTCATTGACTTTACAAACTTTTCCAACCATTACCTATATTGGAACAACCATGGTCTTCTATCTCTATAGATTTATATTAGATCTATTAATTTCAAGTTCATTTGATTCTATATTTTTGATTGTAGATTATTTCATCAAAATGGCATATTTTATATTATGTACAAAATTTATTATAGGTGAAGAAATAGCTAAATTCTTCCTTGAAAACATCCATTGCTATCATAGATTACCAAGAGATATTATATCAGATAGAGGGATGCACTTTGTATCAAAATTAAGTTTTTGAGAAATTAAGTTTTTGAGAAATATTTGAGATATACCATCAAATATCATTAAAATGATTGGATAACTCTTTTGCCATTAATAAAGTTTTCTTACAATAATTCAATATATTCTTTTATTCAATAAATATTTTTTTTATCAATTATAATTATTATCTATGATTTGATACTTTTGACTTTTCAAAAGGTGATAATCCTATAGTGGAAGATTTGATAAACTGATTATTAGAGCTACATGCAATAATAAAGGCACAATTAAAAAAAACCTCAAGAATGATAAAAGATCAATATAAATATTTATTATAAGAAACAACCTCAATTCCATGTTGGTGACAAGGTATGGCTATTTTGTCATAATATCAAGACCATTCATCTTTATAACAAGATGGATTATTGTAAACTTGGACCATTTCTTATTTATAAACAAGTCAATCTAATTGCTTATTAATTAAACCTACTAGAATCTATGAAAATCCATCATGAATTCTATACATCTCTATTTGAGCTATGTAAGATAACAAATATATAAGGAAGAAGACAAACGCCATTGCTTTTTATAAAAGGGGACAGCAATAAAGAATTTGAAGTGGAAGAGATTTTACAGTTGAGGCAACGTCTAAATGGATTGGAATATCTTACACATTGGTACAAATATAATATTAATAAATATACATAGAAGCTATTTATAAATCTAATAAATAAATCAATTAAAATTAATATATTTATTGATGACATCCATCAAAATCAAGATGAAAAAAATCTTTATTATAAAGCAAAACAAGTTCAATAGAAATATTTTGTAAGATTATTTGTTATTTTTTTTGGATTTTTAGCACTAAGAAGATGAAAAATAAATAGCTAATAAATTTAACTCAAGAGCTATCATTTACTAACTTACTAAATGAAACATTACGACTATCATAACATTTAAGATAATAGAATAGAGATAAAGATCTTCAAGAATAATATATTCTTCCTTGGATTGATGGAAAGGTACAATGTGTTTGATATCACAACCTTAGAAGAAACTCCCAATATTTAATGATACTTTTAGAAGTAAAAACTATTCTTGATAGTATTTCAAATGTTTTCTTTGAAAGAAGTTATGAAGGCCTTAACAATAATCAAATATCAGGGTGGTCCTTCCATCCTAGTATGGGATACTATTAATGGATGAGAGGACCTATCAACTATCTTCAAAAGGAACAAAGATCAAAATATGTAGCAAATACAATTTGGCTTATCTTGGATTTTTTCAACATATAATCACCGCTCTTCTTGGAATTCATCCCTAAAAGAGGAGATAATATTATAGATATAAAATTTATTCTAATAATTATTTAGATAACATGAATAGATAGAAGTAAATAAAAATAGATTAATTTTATAATATCTTATAGAAAGGCTTTTTAGAAGCTTTATTAATGTGATTTCATTTTTAATCATATTTATAGATGATTAATAGGTTAAAAACTTAGCCAATAAATTAATCATGTATTATACATATTGGTAGCTTATAGAACAAGCTAATTACATGGCACATATATAAAAAACTTATTTTATAAGTTTGATACATGCCTTGCAAATTAGACATATATTTGAAGTCTTATAGAATGTTGCCATGTAGCTCTTAGATAGATAGTTATCAAGAATATGAAAATACACAACAAGAGACTTAAGCTAAAAAGAGGTTTTGAAAAGAAACCAATAAAGACTTGAATTATCTAAATGAATACAAAAATAATATCAAAAAAGATGAGTTAGAATTCCAAGAGATGTATTGTTGAGAGTGAAGAACTCTTCAACCTTGACTCCAATATATCCTTATCTAAGAAGCTTCTTGAATGACTTTCATCAAATTAGAAAGTTTTTTAAGCAATTTTTATCAACTTGAAAGCTTTTTGAGCTCCTTCTACTAATTACAAAGCTTCTTGATCTCTAAGAAGAGCTCATACCTTCATAAAATTTCATACTTGCATAAAAAATCAAAAATATGTTGTATCAATAAAGCTATATATTTTGATTTTTATTCTTGGATAATAAGTTCTATTAGTCTTTGAAGAAATTACCTATGGCTTTGAGCTAGTACTTCCATTATTGAAACATCCCATTCAAGGATCTAAATTTTATTATAGCCTTCACAACATCCTCCAAACAAAATCTCAGGTCCAAGAAGATTCATCTTTTCAAGCTCAAATAATATCATTAAAATTTGAGCATTAGAATCAAAACTTATATGATTGGATGTTGTTCCTAATAGCTCCAATTGTGGTCATATTTGGTATTAAAATGTATTATCCTTAGTTTGCTCAATTGAAGGCTATAAAAATTACATTGATTTGTTCAAAGCTTGCATAGCAAGTGAATCTTCTTTATCTTGTTCTGCTAAATCTTTCAGCACTTGAAAGTTTGATATAGTAACTAACTTGCTTCTACAATTCTATTCTATCTTACAAAAAATAAGTGCATATTAATAAAGGATTTAATTTGACTCTTTCTTTCTTACAAACATTCTTCAAATCCAATCTTCATCAAGAGATTATCATCAAATACGTTTGAATTTTTAGGAATAGAATTGATGAAATTTCTATATTTTTTAAAATATATTGGAAAGATTTTTAGACAATTTCTATGTACACTCATTAATATTATAATCATGCTAATAAACAAAATATTCTAATTTATTCCATCTTCACTATGAATCAAATATCTTTTTGACCTCATATTCTTTATGATTTTTGATTTTGATATTAAGCGGTGATTGTTGTAATCTTTTTAGAATATATGACTCTCTATAAGGCTCTAAAAGAGGAATATAGAAAACTAGATGTATCTTCATAGAAGATAGTAGTTCCAAATAATATGCCATTAGATTAATTTATTTTTGGATAAAAAATGTTCCTAATCTTTGATAGTCTAACTTATCACATGGCCATTTGATCTTAATATTTTATTAAAGATACTATACTTTATCTCTGATATGAAAAATATGTAGTTGATTCTTGAATTTATTTATAAATATTCTATAAATATCTTAAATTGCTTACAATTGAAGCATCAAGGTTGTTTGGTGTTGCAATAGATGCTTTGCAAATCCTTCACCTATTGGATTATTATTTTTGGCTTATTCCATAGATCAAACTTTGGATAATATCTATAATTAGAATAAAATAATATTTATTGAATTGAAATATAAATAATATTATTATATATAAATTTTATTAATAATAGATATAAGATCCAATCATCTTATTGATAATTGATATTATATTACAAATATTGTTCCAAAATTTGATTAACTTATTTTGTTTGGTTATCAACTTGAAGATAGAAAACCAAAAAAGTTTAATGTCCATCTTTAATATTTCAAAAAGAAATCTCTAAAACTTAGATATAAATTGGAATCCTTGATTGGATACAATATCATCTAACAAGCCATGATATCGATATATATTGTCAAGAAATAGCCTTGCCATTTCTTCATTAGAAGCAATTTTTTTACAATGAATAAAATAAGCCATCTTTGTCAGTCAATCAACCACCATAAGGATATTATTTAATGAATTAGATGGTAATAGATTTGTGATAAAATCTATCAAGATAGAAGACCATGACCATCTTGAAATAGGCAAAGATTGTAAGAGTCTATAAAACTAATGTTGAGGATTCTTGGACCTTGAACAAATGTTATAAGAGAGCACAAAGTCCTTCACAGCCTTCTACATTTGAAACCATTAAAAATCTCAGAAAATAAGTTCCAAGGTCATGTTAAATCCAAAGTGATCCGCAGATAAAAAGTTATAGTAAGATTGAAGAATATATTATCCTATTGTGATTCAGCTATTATATATATATATATATATATATATATATATTTTTAATATATGATTTACTACACAATTAAATGAGAGCCATATTAGTGGATTTTTATTAATTATAAAATGTGATTAGATTATTAATTTAAAAGCAATCCATTTAAAAGAGCTATTATTGAAGTATATATATATATATATATATATATATATAACAACTTTAGAAGTTGATTTTATATTGATAATAACTTCTATATATCTTGAGTTATCTTTGTTAGACATTGGTAATGCTTGAGATCTTGTTTATTTCTTTTTTTTAGTGTTTAAAAAATATATTATATAAATCTTATTAGAAAAAGGATTAGAAAGGAATTTTTAGTATGAAAAGGAGTAATTAGATTATTCATGTGGATGAATGGAGATGGATAATAGAAGTCTCTATTCTTATTAGCCAAAAGTCATATCCAATGGACTTCAAGGAGGTTACTTGAGGCCTTATTAGAGATTAAGATTTATTTTTTTAAGGCATTTGAATATCAAAGATTGAGATTAATAAGTTTGGATATGGTTTTGGTACAAAATTTGTATAATTTGGACTTTAAATGAAGGAAATATAGACACTCAAAGTTAGGATGCCAAAATTGTACCTATTGCCACTCTTTTTAGTATAATTTGTACATACAAAAAGCAATAGGGGATCAATGATCAAGATTGAAAAAAACACTTTTTTGGCTATATTTTTAATGTATAGCTTAATGAAATCCAAGTTAGAATAAAGAAGATAATAGGAGTTGAAGTCAATGTTTACAATCTAAGGGTAGTAAGTAACCCTGTTTAATTAAAGATTGTGTTTTGAGCCATATTATAGACAATTTGAAAATTTTTTGATTCAAAATTTTTTAAAATATGTATATTTATATTATAAAATTATGAGCAATTTTTTTTTGAAATTAGGGTTTTGGATTTGTGAGATATAAAGAAAATAGTGCTTAGATATCTATAAAATAGGATTTTAAGCACCTACTAGATATTTTAAGATATCAAATAATTAGAAATAAATCTATAGTTGAATTTTTTTTGTAATAAAGCTTAAGAAATTGCCTATACTTTGGAAAAATTTAATAAAAATTTAATAGTTGGATTAAAAATTATTAAACTTTAAAGTTTGAAAAGAGATAAATCTTTGCGAGTGAATTAAGTTATTGAAGGTTTTTGTTGCAATTTGAGCCTTTTATACAAATTGAAGGGATTTTTTAGGAATCAAGATTTTATAGAGGTGGAAAAATAGATATATAAAGCTATAATAAATTTTTGATATAAAGATGGAATTTTGAAAAGATATTATGATTTTTCTTTAAAATAATTAACAATCTAATTTATCAACAATTAGTTAGTTGTGATTTTATAAAGAAAAGAATGTTAAGGATTTTATATGCCATAGAAAGATTTTATATATAAATCTACTTAAATATAAGAAGATTTTATTAGTATAATAATTTTTTTCATAATATTATTATATAATTTGTCTTTTTTATTAATGACAAATCAATTATTAGAATCTTGTCAATAAATTATAAGTAATTTTCTACAACCAGATATCCAATGTATTCTTAGATTGAAGATCATACTATACAATAACATAGTCATGTTGGTCCTTTTGGGACATACAAACGTTTTTTAAAATATAGAAGGTCTTCCTCAAATTTGAATTTATCAATATTTTCATTGAGGCAATGCTTGGTATCAACGATCAAAGCATCATTAGTGGTTGCAACACATATCTCAACGAAGAAATTAGAATCAATAAGTACTGATGTAATAATATCATAAAGACAAAAATACTCTGGTTTCAACAAAGTTGCATATTATCGATCAAATGCTAACTCTCTTGTCCTTAGTACAAGATATGATTTCTTTGATAAAGCATCAAACAATCCTTATTGCTTCTGAGGTTGATAAGCGATAACAAAGTTAAATCAAGATAATGATATATTCCACTGAGCTTAACAGTAATTAAAAATTTAATCTGGCATAAAATATTCCAGGTTCTTGTGATCTATGTATATAGTCAGAAGATACATTTTTCTTTTAAAAAAAATAATGATATTTTTAAAAAGAATCTATAATAGCAAGAAGCTTCTTATTATAGATTTCATAATTAATTTGAAGAATAAAAAAACTATTCAGAATAAAATACAATAGGATAGACTTTATTGTCTATATCCATTTATGAAAGTATGGCCTCTAATATAAAATTTGAAGCATCAATTTCCATATAGAATGATTTTGTAAAATCTAGATACATCAAGATTAGAGTTGTAGTGAACGGTGTCTTAAGATCTTAAAATACCTTTTCTGCTTGAGGCCCCCATTTCAACTTATTTTTACATATCAATCAAAAAAAAGAGGCAATAATTTCAAAATATTTTTTGATGAAGATCCAATAGAAGTTGATAAATCCAAAAAAAACATTATACATCTCTTACAATCTTTGAAATGGCCCATTGTATAATCACCTCTATTTTTTTGGAATCCATCATCAAATTCTTAGTAGATATAATGTATTCCAAAAATTCCATCTTTAGTTGATGAAATATACATTTCTCTAGATTGGCATACAAATATGTATCTTATAGCTTTTGTAATATAAACTTTATATGCTCTTCATATTCCTCTAGATTTTTTGAGTAGATCAAGATATCATCAAGATAGATCACCACAAACTTGTCTAGATGCTCTCAAAAGATATCGTTTATTAAATGCTAAAAGATAGTAGATGTATTTGTTAATCCAAAAAATATAATATTATATTCAAAATATCCATATCTTATCCAAAATATGGTCTTCTATTCATCTCTTTCTTTGATTTATACTAAGTTGTATGCTCCATAAAGATTTATCTTAGTATAGATCTTAGCTTGGTTGAGTTGTTTCAAAAGTCTTGAAATTAATGGTAGTAGATAATAATTTTTCACTGTTATCTTATTCAATCCCTAATAATCAACGCACATAAGCAAAAAAACCATCTTTTTTCTTCACAAAGAATATAGGTGCACCTGCTAGAAATTTTGAATGCCTGATAAAATTCTTTACAAGGTTTTTATCAATATAATCCTTCAATGCCAAAAGCTCATTTTGAAAAAAGTTATAAATTAGGCCAAAAGATCATTCTTGAAGATCTACAACACAATTGTATGGTCGGTGTTCTAGTAATATATCAGCATTTTTCTTTTGAAAAATATCTTGAAATTTGCTATATTGCTCTAAAATAATTATCAACAAAATCATATCTTCCTTAGTTGAAGTAATATAAATAATAAATGATATATTTTCTTTGGCCAATCTTATAAAGGTCTTTATTCCAATAAATAAAGGCTTACAAATTCATGACTTTTTATTAAGTTTTTTTATAAGGATTTCTATTAGAAATATCATTCTATATAATTTCTAATCTATAAATAGATTATACTTTCTTAATCAAAAAAATCCAAGAATAATAGGATTTGAAGGAATCCTAATAACATTGAACACAATTTGGTTATTATGTTCTTCAAATGATACTTCTATAGGCATTTTTTCATGGATGATACTATCAAAGGATGAGGGTTATCTATCTATTACTTCTACATGAACGGGTTTGGATTTTTGTACTAGAAGAATTTTATGAAGTTTAGCAAATGCCTCATTTAAGAAATAAGCGGCTGCCTTTGAATCTAATAAAGCGATTGCTTGAATCTTCTGAGGGCCAAAACACAAAAGAATTATAAAGCAATGAGTAAGTTGAATAAAAAGAGAGGAATTTGAATAGCTTTGCAATGTTAAATTATCTAATCACATGATTCTTATTGTGGTTGAACATCTTTGTTTTTTTGAACAATTGCACTTTAGATTTTAGTAATATATTGATTTTATTTCTTTGGACAATTGCAAGCCTTGTGGTCTTTCTTACCATAATATAAACATAGAATTTCTTCCATCTGACGTTTTTTTTTTTATAAACTAAGAAATTTAAAATGTATCATATTAAACTACATATTTTCTATTTTTAAATATAAATTGAGACTATCTATTGATATAATAAAAATGTATCAAATTACATATTGTCTTATTGAAGCCTATGAACGTTAATCTTGATAATGTTAAAATAGTTGATTATCTTATTTTACGACTTGGCTGATAGTTTCATTGAGCAATTATGGATCAAAAAGCAATAATAACAAATCCTTCATATTGTCTTTTAATTTCCAATAAAATTAATTTATTAAGGCTTCTTCATCCCAATTGATGTCATACACTAGTTGCCTAAAATTGGATACATAGACTAATGTAGAATATATTCTTTATTATAATGCTCAAATCTTGGTTGTTGTCCAACAGGCCTTGTCATATTTTTCAAATAATTTTGCAAATGCTTCCATGAAAGCTTTAAAGTTACTTAAAATTAATAATCTCTTCTCAAAAAAGGAAATAAATCATAATAATGCTTATCCCATAAGCAAGGTGTTAATCAATCCAATCCTTGATTTCTCTATCAGATAAGTATAAGGTTATAAAACTATTATCAATCGAATTTGATTGACAAACCCTCAAAATTTTAAACATGTATCATTATATTTCTTCAAAAGACTAAATCAAGGCTCTTTATATTACTAAACAAGTAGATTTCTTTAGCATAACATAGGTAGTACTACACCCTTAAGTGCAAAAGTTAGAGGTTGTGATATTCTAGATGTTGCATTATTATGAAGTTTTGTAACAACTCCTTCAATTTTCACAGTCCTAGTAGATAAAGTAATAAGAGTGCTTATAATAGTATCTAGCTTAGTTTCAAAAGATTTGGTCATATTAATGTCTTGACCTCCAACTATTCTAAAAATTAAAATTAAAAAAATTAATCTATAAAAAAATAATATTAATCTAGAAGAAGATAATTTGTAACCTCTAAAATGCCTTAAGACCTTCAAAGAGAGGAGTGATCTACTCTCTTATTAAAAAAATAAAATTCTAATATTATAGTGCAAAAAAATATCAATTTAGAGGAGGATAATCTGCAACCTTTAAAGCACTAGTATACCTTCAAGAAGAGAGGTAATTTACTTTGTAATAAGAAAGATCCAACTTTGATATTTAAGATGAGGTTAATTTCAACAAATTATCAAAGACACAAGAATATACAATAAGATATTTGAAGTAGAAAGAGATTTCAAGGAGAAACTAATAACAACTTGAATTATCTAAATGGGTATACAAATAATATCAAAAAAGATGAGTTAGAATTCCAAGAGATGTATTTTAGAGATTAAAGAATTTTTCAGCCTTGACTCTATTATATATTATTATCTAGGAAGCTTCTTGACCGACTTCCATCAAACTAAGAAGCTTCTCAAGCAACTTCTACTAACTTGGAAGCTTCTCAAGTTACTTCCATCAAACTAAAAAGCTTCTCAAGTGACTTCCACCAACTAAAAAATCTCTAGAATGTTCTAAAAGGTTCTGTAAATTTTTGAAGTATATATCCCTAATAATAATATATATTTAGATAATATTGAAGCCTTCTTTATTCTTGTTAATGCCTTTCTTATTTCTAATCTTATTTCAAGAGTCTCTATTCTTCTTGTCTTTGGAAATAGCCATTGTAGTTTAATATTATACTATCTTTGAGTGATTCTTTATTCCTTTCAAGTGACACAAGAGTATTTTGATATATTGGTTGTTTATATTTCATGTCCTGAACACTTTGATACTTAATAATCTATTATATGGCTATTAAAGAAGAAAATTAGGCCATTGATTTATTTTTATTTTTTATTTTTTCAAATCATGATGATAGGTTAAAAAAAATTAATTGATGATGTATAAACCAAAATTTGGTGTTTTAAAATAAAATATCTATGCATTCATCATTTTTATTTAACCAATTATCTTGCATATTCTTATTTAAAATTTAATAACTTGGTAAAAATATAATTCTTTAGATTTTTATATTTAAAAACTATTAACTAGGATATTCACAAATGTGAATACTAGAGGCCATACTTTACCATAATACTTAAATCAATGTAAAATAATTAAAAATTATATATAGATATATCCATTAAATTTTAATTATATTATTATTATACGAATTATATTAAAAAAATCCTACACCTACATTCATGCATGTTAGTTCATATATATATATATATATATATATATAAGTTCAATATATAATAGGATTTTGAATGATTTTGTTGAATATGTTATCTTGTTTTATATTTTTTTAATTTAGTACTATTGAAACTATTACAGCTTACAAGAATACTGTAATATATGTATATATAACTATACTATTCTCATAATACTCAAAGGGATATTCTTCCATTGCTTTATTTTTCAAAAGTCCAAGTATTTTTGGAGTCCTTTGAAAACCAGGTTTAATGGAACCGTAAACGTTCAAGAACTGCTAGTGTAACGAGCACAACAGGAAAATCAGATTCCCACAATGTCCAAACACAAAAAAAATTAAGTTAAAATATGTTGGTATCTCCATTGTGACACCAAATGCACACTGATTGTGATGGAGGGCACTGATTGTGATGCTAAGCTGCTCTGTTCCCTCCGATGGGGCCCGTCAATCGAAGCAATAACACCTGGATGCTTGCACTTTTAGCAAATTTTAATTCCATCTGGGGTAGAACGAGCTGGTAGCGTGTCAGATTACTTAAATTTGGATATAATTCCAGTCGGTGTAGCTGATTCTTAGCATTGGGAATGCAAAAATTCACCCTGTAAATTCCACCTGAGTTGCAGAGTCTCTTTGCACAGGTTTCAATGCACTCGGCTCCATGAAATGCTCGGATCTGAGCTTCATCATCAATGGGGCTGCAATTAGTTGGACCAGAGTTTTCCGATACACCAAAAGAGGATCATCCTCTGATTCGCTATGCTACAGTTTGATCAAGTCCAAAGTGGTGTGATCATCTGCACTGAACTCTGTTACAAGAGAGTTACAATTGACAAGACCAAGGAACATACAATCTTAGTCAACGGCTTACTGCAAAGAACATGGCTGTGGGGGACAGATCCAATGCATGTGATCGAAATGCATGTGCTTTTAATGCTCAGGATTCTTAGTTCGCACCTGCAGCATAACGAATGCAGGCGTAGCAAAATTCTATCACTCTCCTACTCATCTGAACCATTTAGCATCAAAACGATTAAAAGCTGAGAGATGCACGGCTGAGTTTCGAATTGATACTCAGAAAATGTACTCAACATATCTCGAATTCCACGTCTACAAACTACGAAAAGAATACTAACCACAAGCTCCCAGAAACTGGAATAAGGACAGGTTGCCCATGATACAGACACAAATTTAGAATTCGTCTACCTACATCCCGTGTGAAACCTTCATCCTTGACAATATACTAGCCTACATATGAACTACACCTGGAGAATTGAAAGTGGCTAGTTCTGCCTGTAAGCGATGTAATCTGCAAGCCCAAGTAAGGGTGCTGCCTTTTGCTGGTCAAACACGGAGAGTTGATCCTTGGCTTTTCGTGCCAACTCCTCCGCGAATGCTTTCGATTTCTCTAGCCCCAACAGCTTTGGATACGTGGCTTTGTCAGCCAAAAGATCTTTGCCAGCAGTCTTCCCTAGCTCGGCCGACGACTTGGTGACGTCGAGGATGTCGTCCACGACCTGTCCAGAAAGACCACCCCACTGTATCAGAATAGTTGCTCAAATCTCACTTAAATAACGACGACATGATCGTGGTTCTGTGCAGAATCTCGAACAGAAAATAGGGTGATAACAAAAAGTTATAATGTACATAGAGACGAGCCCAACAACATGATGATTTTGAACAAAAGCCCGACGAGATGACTATTCCGTACTGTACAACCACAAATTTGGTTGACAAATGCCAAATATGCAACTTGAATCGACATAAGGGTGGATGATGTACTACAATAATAGGATACAACACATCTGGCAATCAACCATGTATCCCGCAAATCAAGCGCAACAGTACGGAGATTCTTACTTGAAATAGTAGTCCCACATTGCGAGCATACTTGCTTAGTCTGCTGATTTCGTCCTCAGAAGCTCCACCAAGGATGGCTCCGCAAACAACGGCAGACTCTAGAAGAACGGCAGTCTTGTGGGTGTGAACATATTCAAGGGTTTCCAAGCCGACAGTCGGGTCTCCCTCGGATGCAATGTCCACAATCTGCCCGGCCACCAAACCCTCAGAACCCACGGCTTTCCCCAGATGAGATATGACTCTCAAAACCCTATCCGCAGGCACTCCTGTTGTATCGCGGGCAATGTGTTCGAAGGCATACGTCAACAGCGCGTCTCCAGCAAGCACAGCTGTATCCTCCCCAAATACCTGGACAACACAAAATTTGCTTCGTCGTCAGTATCGAAATGTTCCCATTACCGACGTGTTTAGTGATTGACAAAATTGGCGAAGAACAACGTTTCAGAGCAGAACATGTCAAGCAGATACTCTGCAGCAAACCCGGTAGGAAGTGAGTGAAAATTTCTCGACTACTCCGGAGAGGTATTCTGTCGTCGTTCAGAAGTCAGAAATATCACTTCATTCCAAGACACTTCACCCCGGCTCAAAATTCACGAGTGCTGCCAGCCTAAGACGCCAGAGTAATGCTACCGTTAACCAAGCATAAGTAATACCTTGTGATTCGTGGGTTTTCCTCTCCGTAAATCGTCGTTATCCATACAAGGAAGGTCGTCATGAATGAGGGACATGGTGTGAACCATCTCCATAGCACAAGCGGCTGGCATTGACATTTCCTCATTTCCTCCCACAAGCTCACACGCCGCAATGCACAGAGCGGGTCGCACTCTCTTCCCCCCAGCTAACAAGGAATACCGCATGGCCTCTCGAATCTTCTCCGGGTATTGCATTGGCACCGCCTTGTCAAGGGCCACATTGACAGCCTGAGCTTTAGATTTCATGTACACATTGAAATCAAACTTCAAATTATCCGTAATGGTCTCCGGGGATTTCTCCTCCACGTCGTTAATGACACGGGCCCTAATGGGCAACACCGAGGTTGAAGTGGAAATTCTGAACGAGGACTGCACCCGGCCCACGACGCCGAAAGCCCCAGACCGCATACCATAGAATTGGGTGCGCAGTTGCGTCCGCCCAGCCCTTTGGCTTGAATTCGCGCTGCTTACATGCGCAACACTCGTCGTGGGTGCTACCAAACCTACACACTGAGAGCCCTGGGCGACCACCGCTGACCCCATCTCTGCGTCTATGTCTTCAACCTCCCCCTCAGGCACCCTCCCCACCACTGAATCCCCAAAACTAGTGCCTCAACAAGATAAAAAATTGTACTCAGAGCTCACGAAACGCATCTCAAATGGACAAATCTCTATCCGAGCACACCACACAACTCCAGCAAGTCCTCAAAACCTCAAGAAAACCCGTCCTGGCAATGGTACAGCAACCAAGCCAGCGACCCAACAGACTTGAAAAAACTATGAAACGAAAGGAGAACAGCACTTCGACGAAACGGCTCGGTGGTTCAACAGGTAGAACGAGGGAGCAACACAACGGAGATGACAATGAGCAAGGATTTCATCGACGGGCGAGCCCCTATCTCATCTGCTCCGGCTGCTGCAAATCGGAGCAGAGCAACCAACCCGAAACTAAAAGCGGAAATCGAATCCATCGCAAGGTGGTGCGCGACGCCTCATCCCCTCCCGGACCACCACTATACCCACCCGTCCCGTCCTTTTCTTCCATTTCCTTTTCCTTTTTAGTTGTCTTTCTTTTCTTTTCTTTTCTTTTTCATTCTTTCGGGCACCTTCAATTTGGGGCACATCTCGACGAGGCGGACCTGAGCCAGGGACGGAGTTTCCGGACGGCGACCACCGAACGAACTATGAGTTGGATTTGTGTTGGTCCTCTTGTCAAAGCCTGTTTACAGTGACCAGCATATTACTAATCTGGTTTTTTAATGGTGTGAACTAAATTCGTGGATAATGAACCATGGAATGTACATGTGTAATTACACTTACAATTGATATATATATATATATATATATATATACATGTGTATATTCTTAAATCTGATTATTAAATTAAAAAATTTACAATCATTATTTTGTCAATATTTGAAAGTTTATCTAAAAACATATATGAAATTATTTATGTGATAATATTTGAAGATATTACATATTATAATTAATTATTATGAAAAAAAATTAATTGTTTTCTTACGATTTTACAAATAAATTAAAATAAAATGTATGAGTGAGTGGAAAGCAAATTTTGGTGCTATCAAATTCATAAATAGTAATAAAAATGAAAAGAGTGTCATTAAAAGATTATTACATATACAATCAAAGAAAAATTAATTAATTTACTGATTATATATATATATATATACACACAATAACTTCATAAAAATTATGAAAAATAATAATTATTATTATACAATAGTTTTAAATATTTTTACTTTGATCTTTTGTGAGTTCCTTAATAATGATGGTTTTTAAGAAGAGATGAGACTAATCACCTCTGTAAAAGAGTAATTTTAAAATTTTTAATAATAATAAAAATTATTATATAGTTATTTAATTTTTTATGATATTTTAATAAAACTATTATAACTATATATTATAATTAAATTTATTTTAATTTTATTTTATATATAATAATCTTCTAATATCATTCCTTGCATTTTTTAGTACTATTTATGTATTTAATGGTGCAAAATCCACTTTCCACATACTCATACATTTTAATTAGTTTATTCATAAAAAATTTAGTTAGATTTTAAAAAAAAATAAAATCATATTAATTAAAATATTATCAAATAAATAATTATATATATGTATATATCCATATTTATTTTAAATAAACTTTCAAATTTAAATTATTAATAAAATGATGATTATAAAATTATATATATATATATATATTGCAAGTATAATTGCACATACATATTTTGTGGTTCATTATCTACAAATTTAATTCATATCATTAAAAAGGAGAATTGCTAAGTGGACACCCCCCACATACACACAATAATATCATTCCTATTCAAATATGATGATATTTTTAATAATTGTATTATTAGTATTGAGAAGGATTATAAATAAATAAAATAAAATAAAATAAAAAATTATATCTTATTTTAGTACTTAAATTATTGATATTATATATTAAAATTTAGATATATGTTCCATATCAAAGACAATAAACTATAAAATTATGCAATTAACTTGTACAAATGATTGGAAATATAACAACATTTTTATTTTTATTTTTAATCTTAACAAATTCAGAGAATTGCATAGAAGGTATCCATGTTGTAAAAAGGGGGTGTCCACCTAGCAATTCTCGCAATTCTCTTAAAGAATCACATTAGTAATATAGTCTTTATTGTAAATAGGTTTTAACAAGAAGACCATAATGCTTATAATGTAATATTTTATGATCTATTTGGCAATGAATCATGCTAATAAAAAGATATTTTTATTTTTGTACCCCCATACTATGAGTAGATTTTTTTAGAAATTATTTTAAATTACAAAGTAATCATGAATTGTGAGTAAAAGGGTGATGATATAAGATATTGAAAAAAATGATAACAAACAAACAAACAAAAATTATAGTGAACAACATTTTGATACCATGCATATCTATGTTATAAAATAAATTATTTATATTATCTTTGTTTTATATACAACTACAGTCATGAATCCTTCTAGATCCTCACTCCCTTCAATGAAGTGCACATGTCTAAACACTAAGAATACACATGATCTATCTTCATAACACAATTATAATCCTTACTTTTCCACCTTGGTGGACAAACTTTCATGATGGTTGACTCAATTTTTCAAAAAAAATCCAATTCTATATGACTAAGTGGGCTGTTCATGATATTTCTGTTTCAAGGGTTGAACAGTTATCTTATTGAAGAGATGGAATTTAGAATGGCCATCATGCAATAAATGTATAATTGTTTCCATCCTTTATGACCTAATCCTGCATGTGGGATATTTCTAAAGTATATGCAAGTAAACTCAAGAATTCACATTACTCCTCCATCAATATGTTGGATCATTGATACTTTTGTAGGGTCAAAACTCCACATCACCTTTCTATCCATATGTTGAGTCCTTGTTGACTTCAATACTTTTATATGCCTTGACAGTATCTTACTATTGTAACATAATAAAATAAAACAAACAAACAGACATGTGGATTCTTTGTGCCATCAATGAAGCTTTTATCAAAAGATTTTTTCATATTTGTATTGCTGATGTTTGAATGAAAGTTCTTGATGCTCTTTTAATATATTTTTTTTATTATTGTATTGAATATAATTAGACACATGTTTGCTGCTGCTAGTATGTGTGTACTTTAATGCATTAAAAATATTTTAACCATATAGCTTATTTATATATCTTAGCTTCAATTTTGCTTAAATTATGTCTATTCTATTAGCTTCAATTTTGCTTAAATTATGTCTATTCTATTAGCTTCAAATCTCAATTATTTCTTTTCATGCATTTAAATATCTTCTTATTCTAAAAATTTCAAAGCCACATTCTTCAACGAAACTTTGTACTCCTTCCCTAAATACTTGAATGTTCATAAGATGCACTAAAAAATTCAATGTTTTTATTCTATTCTACAAAAATAGGGAACCACTTGGTAGACACCCTCTTTTTACTACATAGACACTTCTAAGGTCATACATCCCTACATACACAAAATAAAATTCTTATTAATACTAAAAAGTTCTAGAATAAATTTACAATAAAAGATTTGTGTGCAATGGCTTATGGCATTTTTTAAAAAAATTAAATTTTAAAGAATTTCATAATATAATTTATGTAATTCTTTTATTCATTCTAAAAAACTTATTAATTTTATTTTAAAAATATTTATTATAAATTTATCTTAAATTTTTTTAGTGTAAATAAGAATATTATTGTATGTATGCGGAGATGTGAGGCACAAAGGGATATCCACATAATAAAAAAAGAATGTATGCCTAGCAATTCTCTAAAACTATAGAATTCAAACTTTTACTTTTAATTTTTGATTCACCTTTCAATATTTTTAAATTTTATTTTTCAAAGTATTTTATTTACTTTTTATTATTTAAAATATATTATTTTTATGAGTAAAAAATCTAATAAATCATGTTTGCAATGATCTTAAACTACTAGATGATAGCTGAGTTGGACTCAAGTATTCAAAAATAGTTCCAAAGAGGTTGGTGGTTCAAATCCTAACAATAAAAGCCTATCTATACTTGAGAAAAAAGTGCATTGGATATACCTTAGTATTGTATCAAAAAGAAAAAAAAAAAAAAAAAAAAAAAAAAAACTTTTGATCTTTTTTTAAAAATTATAATAATATTTATAAAAATATTGATTTTGATAATTTAATTTCTCAACATATCATAACTTTTATTCTAATTTATATAAGAATCTTATTAATATATAGAATATTTTTTAATTCTATTTGTTGTCAATTGTCAATACAATAACTATTAACTTTAACACCATAAGCTCTTTATTAAGTAATTATATTATCTCTTTAAATAAAAATATTATATTTATTTTAATTATACTAATCATATTTTATTTATTAAATTTATATAAAATAATATGTGATTTAACAAATATGTATTATGTTAATGTTATGTTGTTATTTTATATTAGCTCTTCTATTGTATAAAATATTTATTGGTATTTTGATTTTTTTTGCACTTATGTTAGTGATGGTTGTCAACATTGTATGCTATTAATATTTTAAAAATTATTCTTTATGGAATATGGTTTTGAATTTAGATTATTAAAACAGTATTTTAATATATAATAAATAAATAAATAATCTAAAATTTTAATATATACATATATTTTTATTTTAAATATATAATATTTTTTTAAAAAAAACATTATATATTTTTTATGTGATTTTTTATATAATTATTTATTAAACCATCTTAAAATATAAATAGAAATATATGAATAATTTTTAATCAATAGAAGATTTAAATAATGAATATTATAAAATAGATATTATTATTATTATTATTATTATTATTAAATATTAATCAATATAATATAAAGATTAGTATTATATATTATTTATTATAAATGTCATGTTGGAATATCTTTGTGTATTTTTACATAGGATTTTATACTTTCTAGGCATACATAATATTATCTATAAACTACAAACATAAGTATGCATATTACAAAAAAAAATTATTATAAAAAAATACATATAGTGGTATTAAATATAGCTTTTAAAGTTCAAAAGCTACTAAAGTAATAATTAATATTTTAAAAAGTCAAAACAAATTATAAGAATATTCTTAATAAAGACGACATATATAATAACATAAATAATAGATTTTCTCTTAAATTAGATATATTAAAAATTTTTTTAGACTATGTGAGATTAATTGCCATTACTAAGAATTCCAAAATTTGTAGTATTTTATAATTATGCTTAAGATAAGATTATGGAACACTTTATTTTACAATAAGCCACATACATCATTTACAACCTTGTATACAAGAGCATATTACTTCAACAAATAAAATCCAATAACTAAATACATACTTTTATGTCATGGAACAACAAAGTATGCTATATACAAGATATTTTTTTAATATTATTTTATAAAGAAAAATAATAAAAAAATTCATGTATTTATTTTATAAAATAAACCTTGTTAAAAATATAGGTGATATAAAATTTTAAATTAAATATTAAGAATGATATGACACTATGTGTAATATAATTTTAAACATATAAGAAGTCAATTTAAAGATTATTACTTTTATGTTTTGTTTAAATAAAATTTATATTAATATAAATTATATCAAATAATAATTATCTACTCTTTTTTTCTTTTAATATGTACAAATATAAGTTTTTAATTCTTAATAATATTAATAATAAAAAGAACAAAAAAATTTGACATGATTTATTTTTTTAAAATTTGAATTTATATTTGTTAAGAAATTAAGATTTTTAGTAATAATTCAAAGTACCAAAAACTTTGATATACAAATTATAATGTTATTATAATATTTATTTTATATGAAATATTATTTTATTTTTTAATATCTAATTATTTAAAAATATTTAATATAACTAATTTTATTTTTTAATTTATCTTTTGGTCCATTATACAAATGTCAATGTTTATATATCTTATTTCTTTATTAAAAAAATTTTAAGAATATATTTTTATTTTTAGATTGTAATATTTTTTATTCTAAAAATATATTAGATCTTCAAAAATACCAATATAAGCCACCTATATTGGATAGTAAAAAAATAATAGGCATACATTTGTTGGCAATTTTTTCTTTTACTAGTTATATTTATAATATATAAATAGTATATATAATCTACACATCTATTCAAATTTTTTTAAGATATATACTTTAATCTGTAATTAAAAAATATACTATAAAAACAACTTATTACTATTGTTTTTATTATAAGAATATTGAACAATTAAATTGTATTAATAATTGTTGTTATAAAAATATATAGATCATAAATATTTTTAAAAATTTTAATTTTAATTTGATAAAAAAACAAATAATTTTATTATATCCATATAAAATCTATACTATTAGTAATATCTTATGTGTGTATATATATTTAGTTTTTGAAGTAAAAAGACCATATTTTTATAAAAAAAAATACTTACACTATCTTTAAAATAATATCAAATCAATATAATATTTTTTTAAAAATTAATTACAGTTTTAGAAATAAGATGTGATCAACTTTTTGTCTAAGTTATTAAAACAATTTCTGTTTTCTTTTATCATATTTTGCTTCAGAAAATTTTAGAATTTATATATATATATATATATACAATATTCCATTAATGATTGCTTTATCAAGTGGAAGATAAATCTTTTTATTTTATAATATTATAAGTTATTTAGATACTATATATTTAAATATTTAATTAAGATAATGCTTAGGGTATTGTAATCTGAATTTTTTAATTCATCATCAAAATTTATTAATTATTAAATCTGTTTTTTTGTAAAAGCTTCTATTTAGATCTATTGGTGCACGTAAAAGTATATTTGTGATAATTGTGCTTGATGCAAGGGTTAGATGCTTTTTTATTGTTCTTTAAAATTTACACTAAATAAATTAGATTGATTACAAATTTATGTGAGTTCAAAATTTGGTATAATTTAGATTGAATACTAAAAATATTACTATAATTCAAAATATTAATAAATATTTTATCAAAGAATTTATTTTTTTAGGTTTCATATAATTTTTTAAGAATAAAATTTTGTATTGCTAAACATCTTGGTGTTTATTTTTGTTAAAGAAAAATGCATATACAGAATATAATTATTTATTATAATATATAATGATATATTTTACTTTTTAAATTTATATTAAAAAACTAATTTTTTAATATAAATACATTATTTTATAAATTTATCTATTCTTCATAATTTTTAAAAAAAAACTACTCAAATTATTATTACTGATTACAAACAATTTCTTTTACAATGATATACATATTTTACAAAAAATAAACTAACTTTCTACCATTGAATACTATACAATTTTAAAAAATTATATTATATATGTCAGATGTGTACAAAATAAAAAAATTGAATCGTTTTTTAAAGAATAGATTAAAGTTATATTCTAAACAAAATACTTTTGCTCTAAGATCTGAATTTATATTAATTATATAAATAAATTTGAAAGATTAAATTTAGTCATTGAAAAAATAATTAAATAAATTAGATTCAATTTAAATTATATTTGATATTTTATCTATTATTAGATTTTTAATTAATATTTTTTATACATACAGATAGCACATAATAGCTTGTAACATATCAATTTTGATCTAAATACAAATTGATCTTGGTCATCTTTAATTTTTAAAGACATTTATATTTTCTAGGGAGTAGACTCAATATAATGTATCTAACTTTATATTTCATTTTTTAGATTAATGTTGTCCAATTATTCAGAATCATAAAATATTAAAAAATATAATAAACAAATTAATTATGTAATACACTCTGTTATTTTAAATCTTTCTTGTAACATTTTAACAAGCATTAATATATGATTCAGTATAATAATTCTTAATGCACTTTCTAGAATTTTAATTTATTTTATTTTTTGCTTTTAGTTTTAATAAGTTTATGTTTGATAAATTGTAATTGCCAGTTATTTTTAATAATTTGAAATTGTTTTTACATTTGAAGATTTCAAGTTATTAGTTATTACAGCTCATCTATTTATCTAATTACATTGAGCAGTTTCATCACTATCTATTATGCACGATTTTTTTACAAGTTTAATTTTAGTTGTAAAGTCATTTAGAATTTTGGGATAGCTAAAAAAATAATAATTTAAATTCTCATATTGTTGATTATGGCTTTAATAACTTTTGTGTAAGTATTACAAGTGTATTTTTGATGAATAAGCAAAAGTCATTGACAATAAAGTCATAATATTATCCACATCACCTTGTAATGTAATGAACATTTTAGTGTAATGTAGAAGACAATTAAAACACATCATTTGTGTTAAACATATGAAAAATATTGAAATATGATTAAAATATTACATTATATACATATATTTTTTAATACATAAATAATAACATTATTAAGTATTTTTGAGAGATATATATATATATATATATATATATATATAATATTTAAGAAATATTAAGTATTTTTTAAAAAATTATATTATATATAAAAAAAATTATAAATATATTCTATAGACCATAATAACCAATATATTTAGTATGCTAGTTAATATAAAGACTATAAAAATAAAAATAAAATGAAGTTTAAAAAGAAAAAATAAAGGGAAAAAAAAAAAAAAAAAAAAAAAAAACACATCTTATGTAATGATACAATAGATTTTAGATAATTTTATAAAAATTCTAAATATGCCAAAAAGATATGAAATTTATAAATGAATTCCTAAGTATTAACTCAAAATTTTAGAATAAAGGTAAGAAATAGATATATCAATTAGGTATAAAGCATATATTTTAAAACAAAACTTCAAATCTTTGAGAAAAATAATTTTTACTTTTTTATATATTATTTATTTTTTAAATAGAAAAAAACTTCAACTTTAAACATAGTTTGTGACATTCTTAGATTATTATTATTATCTTTTAATAAAAAAAATCATATTTTTACCTAAAATATATTAATTTTGAATATATATATATATATATATATATATATATACACACATATGGTTTCACTTCTTATTAATCTATTTAATACTTTTTAAGTTAAATAAAAATAAATTTTTTGATTATTTTAAATTTTGCATTAAATTTGGATCTATTTTTAATTATAAACTAAAACATCTTCTTTTCAAATAAAATAAAAAATACATATGTTCAAAATTTTATTTCATTTAGTGGTACTAAATCAAATATTTTTTGTATATTGAAAGAAAACTAGATTAAAATGCATAAATGATTTTCAAAAAGAATCATCAGAAGAAAATATACATAAGCAAACATAATATATCAGCTCTATACTAACATTGACTAGCATGGAGCAAGAGTAACATACTTTTGAACATACACACACCCATAATGCCCTTCACTATTAGTAGAGTGGAATATTTCTAGGAAACACATCCTTCACGACTGTAACATTATACCTCACGGAAGAAGGTGTTTTCGTTGGACGCCAATTTATCGTCCCATTTCGTCCGTCCATAACCAAGGCGTTCGTTTCCGCTTCGGCCGTCCACGTGAAAGGGGTTCGATACTGTTTCGTTCGTCCATATGGAAGACGTTCGTTTCCAGTTCGTCCAGTATCGGATCGAACACATCTCCTTTGAGGATGGCGGAGTGCCACTGAGTATTTGCCTTAAGTCGATGATGAGAGTCTCGCCGTGTCGCGATTTCGCATTTGAATTCTTCCGAGACCTGATTTTTTTGATTTCTACACTTGTTTTATTATTTTGTGCACGGATTCAGGGGCGGAGTTTAGCGGAATTATGCGATAGCGATGGTGTGATTCGAGTGGCATGATAGCTGCAGATGACGACGTTAATTATATGATCTGTGCTAATCAGTTTATGCCGAAAGAGGAGCTTCCCCCTTTTTAAAGCAGCTTCTGAGGTGAGCGGTATGTTTCGCTGCTTTCTTCTCCTTATTTCTTTTTCTTTTTGGCTTTTTTGTTACTGTGTATGGCGATTTATTGATGTTGAAATGTTGGAATGCATGTGCTAGTAGTGCAGTTACATAGAATTGCATTTCATTTTCGAGATTAAAGCTGTAGTTGCGATGAATTTCTCCTATCCTTGACATGTCAGGCGGAGGAATCTGAAAGTTGAAATTATCTCGGGGTGCACATCAGAGTCCTGGATAATGTTTTCAACTGCATATGTTATGAGGTTTTGAAGAGAAGATCCTTGCCCGTCAGGGAATTTTCATGGGGTGTGCTAATCATTCACACATGTTTAGTTATGAGTTTTCTGAGTCGCTGATACAAAGTGCATTGCTGGATCCTTAAAACTAGTTGAGGGGGATTGTGGTAACAAAGACTATGTCAAGATCATGAGTGTATCATGACAAGGTTTGTTGCATTCAAACGAATAGGGAAAGGAGATGAACCTGGTGTAAGTAAAGAGAAAATTCTTGAGAAGGAGAAGTTCAAAGAGGGTTAGAAGGTAAAGAGAGTACAGAGGGGTTGGCTGCTCCTACACCTTTAAATATCCCCTTCAAGATGTGACAACGGAAGATGTTTAAACCAGGTATTGCTCTGTGAAAAAGCATCCATAGATCCAGGGTCGATCGACGTAAACGTGGAGTTGAATGGTGCAGGGTCGGGCAACGAGAGTTAAGGCAGACTGGAAAGTCTTAGAAACTAACGTTGAGGCTCGCATTCAGGAGAAGAACCGAAGGAAAGTGAAATGATACGAAGAAAGGCTCTCAAGAAAGGAGGACAGAACCTGGCAGAGCCGCAAGAGTTACACCATTGTTTCACATCTTGAAGAGCAGTCTCTTCAGAATGACTGATAATCCAGACCTGCAGGAAACTGCTGCAGAGAGAGAAAGAGAAGATATGAGCTGGAGCTGGATTGTGGATGCTGAAGCTAACGCCAAAGTGGAGGGAGTCGTTATATAGAAGGTATATATGTACTTGTCGACCCTTCAATACGAATCATGATGGCGAGGATATATATTTACTCATAGTTGTTAGTTATTCCATGAACAGCACTGTATTTTTAAAACATAAATGTAATCACGACACGGTATTTTTCGAGATTCTACGAAATTACCGATGAATGTTGAAAAGATACCCGTTCATGACCAAACTGAATATCCCTAGTGTATACCCTTCACAATAACAGTGTCTTGCTACCTCGTTGCACAACACAAGGAATCTTCAGAAGGAAAAGGAAAAATACGCAAAAACAAATTAAATTGTGTCTAACAACAAGTCACTTAAGTCAATACACATTCCACCAATCTAGAACCCTCAACAACTAAATATCTCACAAAACTTAATACTAGACAAGTGTCAACAGTTCCATGTACTTATCTGCCTTCAGTTTGGTGTAACCATCTCTGTATAAAAAGTGACTTCACAAATTTGATAGGATTGGGAAATTGGCTATGTGTTGGTAATTAACTTAATATTTGACTGATCCTATTTCTAGTAATGAATCTGGTAATGAATCTAAATATTATTGCTCAGAAAAAGTCCTAGGATTGAGCTCATTATTAACATGAGTTCAATCTCTTCTACAATTAATTTTGCAAATTTTGTAGAATATACACAATATCAAATGTTTTATTATAGTAATGTGATCATTCTTAGGGTAGATAGAATATATTCAATTAAGGATTCATTTCTGAAATTGTGTAAGTGCTAGAGATGGAAACTATTGTTGAATGTTGTAGAGAAATTGTTTGTTTGCTAATCAAACCATTAGATCATGATTAGATTATGTATACAAATTTTGACATATTCACCTTTGTACTTTATTTTTTTCAAGTGGTCTTTGATATTTTATTATAAACTTTTAGAGCAAATTAACAAAAATAGAATAGTGCATAAGACAACCTAACCATGTTATTCCTTACAAAAAAAAAATTTTAATTGATTATTTGTAAATCAACATGTTGAGTTAGTTTAAAAACTTAGTATAATATTTTTAATTAATTGAAACTAAATACAAAATTTGGATCATTTTTATTTTTTATTTATTTACAACAAAAAAATATTTAACATTAAAACACAGAATATTTATCAAAGAATGTAATATAAGTGTACTTACAGATTTTAAAGCATTTCAAATTAATTTTAAAATAAATAGTATTAATATTTTTTTAATGTATTCTGTAACATAAAATAAAATAAAATAATAAAAATTACTTTATAAAATAGTATATTTAAGTAAAAATCTTTAACAAAAACTAAAAGATTATTACATGTCTTATTATAATAAGTATTTCAAATACTAAAAATACTAAAATATTACAAAATAACATATAATATTCTTATCATCATTAGTTTTTATTTTATTTTTACTCATGATAAATAAAAACTACACAACTTCTTAATGCAATATTTGATGTTATTTAATTTTGCTACTAAGATATTAGTAATCTAGCTTATTTAGTATATTATAAATTTATATAAAAAATAAAAACAATTATAATTATAATTATAATTCCTATCAAGGCATGATGTCTTGATTATAAAATTCGAAATTCTTCTTACATAGAATATTTTTTAAAAATAACTATTGAATTGTATCATTTAAGTAGAATTACATTAAAATATTTAAATTATCTAGAAATATACTAATAAAAGCTATGGTATTTATTCAAAAATTTGAAGAAGATACAATCTAATTTTCTTAATTTAAAAAAAAAAAAGAAGATCAAAGTCTTTTAAAAAGTGCAACTACGTATAATATATAAATAACTTGTTTTTAAAAACTTTAAAATATATGTACATAGAAAAAAATATACTTTCTAATCTTTTAATTATAATAATAAAAATTTATATACCATTAGATTTTAATATGCTTTGTTTAATAACAAATAATTCATATTTATATTGTTATTATATTATATATAAATAATAAAGATATAAATTTAAATAAAATTATAAAAAAATATATATATTTATGTCTCAATAAGAAGGAAGAAAGTAAAAAAAGATATAGATATTAGATAGAAAAAAACTAGAATAGATATTGTCAAATACAAAGAAATTAGAAAGTCTAGAACTAAGACTAGAATACATAAAATGTATTGACAAGATTGAGAATAGTCTTAGTTTTGCCTTCATGTATACTAGCTACCAAGATTGTCTTATGGAAGCTTCCTAAAAACTACAAGCTTGTAGCCCAAGCATCCAAGTTATAGGTTGCTTCCATAGCAAATTCTTAAAAGTAGGAAACTTGTAGGATAAGTTTAAATAGTAATATGGCATATCTAAAAGAATCTAAAGATCTGATCCATATCTACAAAATTTCTTTGATATTTCTTGAAAACAATATTACCTACCTAATATGTTTCTACCTACTTCTATTTATTTAAATAATACAGATATTTATTATAATAAATAAATAAATAAAACATCATACATTTATACTTTTCTTGCATTGTTGCAAGGTAGCAAAAATTCCTACATATGCATGTCTCTATCTACAAAATGTCCAAAGTTGTGTGCTTATTAAATGATTTTTATTGATATAATTGTATCCTAAATACCAAAAAATATTATTTTTTATATAAATATAATAAATTTCTACCAAGTTGGTTTTATTGTATAAAGTTATAAGGCCTATTCTATACTACCAAAACAACCAATTTGAATCCTCTCACTTAGACAAGAAAATAAAATTTAATATTATTATTATTAAATTTTTTTATATATAGGATTTTTTATAAGGATTTTTAGCTCATACTTTGAAAACAAGATTGGATATGAAAATCTTCCTTTGTGTGCCCTCACTTGGTGGGCTTAGTTAGCTCCACACAAACTGCACCCCCCCCTACCCCCAGCTGTGCAATCATAAGGCATTGATCACTGAGAACATTCTCCAGGACTTTCAGGTAGCAAGGGGGAATGGTTGGCAGAGAGAGTCTTCCTTGTATAGCTTCTATTGCTGTTTCTTCTTCCTCCCTTTTTTCTCTCCAAGTATACACACAGGTGGTGGATGTGCAGAGAATGGTTCCCTTCATGGTAAGCTTTTCTTAGCAGTGTTCCCTGTTCTCCTGACATTGTGCACCCACATCTACACCCTATTTGTATGAAATGGTCTCTCACCCTTTTCTTTCTGCTGCAGTTCCACTTTGACAGTTCAGATGACCTTGTATTTATTCATCATGTCCAGAATAGAGCTCTACACATGGTTTTATTGCCCTCCCTGTCTTATTGCTTACTTGCTTTGGAACTACAGCCAGAAAGGGTTGTCTTCTGATGTGCTTGGATTTCCTTGACTTAGTTTTGGTAGTGGTCAAGCCTTTCCAGTTAAGATGCAACTAACAAAAACCATTGTCAAGGCAGCAGTGGATTACTGGAAGAGCTTGTTTGTGAGTGTGTATGCAAGATTATGTGTTGTGGGTTTGGATCCAACACAAGCATTTGCATGCAGCTTGTGAGCAGCAAATATTATGGTATAAGCAGTGACTTTGGGGAACAATGTCTGGTAGCCACTACTTTAAACTTAGAACAATGACTTTTTCAAAAGCACAGCCCCTTAAAATGATAAAAATCAGGATTACACACAAAACTTGTGTCAAGTTTGGACTACCCATTGTAATCTTCACAACTTGTCATCACCCCACCTGCACATCTTTGATCAATCAAAGCCTAACTCATTGATTTTCTAAACCATGTTTCCTGGATATTATTTTATTAAATTTTTGTCCACCTGTATTTCTAAATTTGTGTCTACTCCATAACTTGGTGATGTAAATTAAACACAAAACCGTTCAAAAACAATATGCAACACAATGAAGAGCAACTTCACTTGGAAACAAATAAAACACTATATATATATGTATCTAAATGTATTCATTAGGTTTTCTCAAGTTCAAGAGCTGACGTGGTGGAGAACGCAGAGACCTAGTCTTCCAGGATTTGACTTGTCTTGAGGGAGCTCCTCTTTCCCAGAAACACATGAGCCTGTCTGCACACAGTGGGCTCTGATTCCAATCTCATGACGTGGTCACTCCTGTCACTTGTCTCTGATTGGCCGGATAAACTAGACACCCCTACTCCCTATTCTCAAATCGTAACTGAATGCCAATTTTAGCCCTGGGAGCATCAAGATCCAATTCAATGGAATTGGATGCTTCTGCGCTATATTCCTTGGTCTGTCAGCTAGAATTTGTACTTTAATCATGGCTCTGGATCCTCTGTCTCACCAAGTTGCCAACCACCTGCTTGGCTGACCCTCCTTGCCAGCTCCGTATCCTACGGTCTGCACCATCACCATATGTACGCTTTTGTATTTGTATACTTCTTTAATTCTCATGAGAATACATAATTGTTTATACATGATCCATGTCTGTATTGATACTGTAAACGAACAGTATGTATTATATATATATATATATATGGTACTCACTGAGCAATGAGTTGTGAGAAAGTAGCTTCAAAACAATAGTGTGAAAACATGTGGATTTTTCAATCAAAGCATTGGGTTTATCCTATTTTTGTGTAAAATAATAAAATAATAAAATAATGTGGATATTTTCACTTCCATAGAACTGGCCCTAGATTCTATACCATCTTATGGATGATCATCCGAGGCCATGTCTGGGCACAATCCTTTCTTGAATATTTTTTTTACTAGTTTCCAAGAACCAATCATGTGCTAGAAAGGTTTGTGTGCTTGGCAAGGAAATACCTTGCTCCTCATGAGGTGGTGGGATCCAACCTCTTGATGTTCAAAGAATGTGAGAACATTACTTGTGTAGTATTTCTGTGGGCCTTGTTTACAGGGGACAAAAGGAATGGTTTGGGAGGATGAGAAGAAGAATGATTTAAGTGATTCAAAATGACATCAAGAAAGGTTTGTTTTGCCACATTCAATGTGCCATTTTTCAGGAAGTTTGTATTAAACTTTGAGAACCTCTAGGCTGCTGTGGCATTCTACTTTGATTGTTTTTTCTGAGCCTTGATGTTGTGTTGATTGCCAGCATTCAATACCATAGTAAAGGCTGGCCACTGCATCACTCAGTTTTGGACAACCTGTTTCCTTGTGCTATTCCCAGCATTTCAAGAACTCCCATGTTTGTAGAATCTTGAGCTGTTGCAGACTGAACTACTTTGTGATAAACTATATTTTGATTTTGATTTTGATTTGTTTCCCACATTCATAGAATAATCTACAACTCTTTAATTCAATAATCCACCACACTTACAATTAATTCACCAAAATCTCATGAAAATACAAAGAGTAAGGATTCGCATAATTATTTTGCACAACCATCCAAACTTCAGATCAGAATTAGAAACATTCAGTGAGGTATTGCAGCTTCGGCTCACACCATTGATGACTGGACAGGCCAGCTTAACTTGCGATGCAGGGGGTGGACGAATGCAGAGCTCAGGAGATCAAGAATTGGCAGGACCCAAGCAGATTGCCAAATCTAATAAAAGCATGATACGACTGACAAAATTAAAAATAAAATATACCTGGAAACAATACTAAAATAAGAAAAGTTTGAACGTGGGGGGAATGTTAGAGAAGAACAGATTTAGGGGAGTAGCCCTGTTGGCGCGGAATAGGGTCCAGGAATACTAATCCACGTCCCAAATTGACATCCGATCAGCATGGGCACCTCACCCCCATCGTTAGGTGGATGAGATTCATCCTCCATCATCTCTAGGTCCCAGTTTAAGCACACCAGACTCCAGTTGCCTCTAGATATATCAGTACACTTGTTTGCTTTGATTAAACCAAGTGATACTTGTTATGCAAAAGGGTGCATATTTTTCATGCCTGCTGAAAAAATAGACTCATCATGCACAATCTTTGACAAGGATATTTAGTAAAATAAGAAAATACTTGAGCCAGGAAGTGTGATCATGTCAACTTAACACTCTTCCTTGAAAATTGAGTATTGAACTACAGAAGGTGTGATTTGAAGTGATTTCTAATCCTCCAAAGTGCCAAAAATTTTGTCCTTCGAAAATGGGTCAATAAACTTGCTTCTGTAAAATGAGTATAGCCAACTCCTTTTTGAAACATGTTAAGATTTTGCTGATGACACAGTTTGTTGTAAAGACCATGATTACATAAAAGGTGGTGGCATTTCCAAACATTTGGTAGTTGTATGATTTGATTCTAGCTAACAACTGTGAAGAGATTGATGACCCCTGCACCTGCCCACAATGCTAATTATCAGCAAAAAATTTCAGGAATTCTGGATCTGAGATGGACCTTATGATTCCTAGAAAACCATTGTAGCACAGATGGAGGAATGTTTATGGAGCTGTGTCCACATGAAATAAAGTATTCTTATGTAAGTTGAACAAGATATTTAACAATCAATTAGTTGGGGATCCATGCTAGTGGATCATAAAATTGTAATTTGTATTGTGCATATAGTTGGGCTGGTTCGAATTTGGTGGATTCAAAGCTAATGACTAGGAATCATGAGGGTAAAGGTGAAAGAAGCCTTCAGAGCTACAGGTGTCAGGCGCAGGGGGGGGGGGGCCTCAAGCAGCACTGAAGGGATCTGTAATAAGAGCATCACACGTTTGCATGCGACGGAAGGGGACGGAGGTAATGACGAAGATGGTCATGGGAGAATAAAAAGGAAACCTCCCAGGCATGGGGCGTTACATCTTCCACTTCCATATTTAGGGGCGCCAAGGGAAGAGCAGTGATGTTCAGAATTGTACAGGAAGAGCCTGTGCGTGGCAACAGCGGAAGTTCCAGCGTTGAACTGCAACCCACCTTGCTTCCTGCCACTTTGTCTGGCATCGTGCGCATCTGATGCGGAAATTGCTGTATGTTGCCTGAATACGGTCTAGAGCCGTAGGAGCATGGACAACTGATAGCAAGTGAGGTGAGTCGCGGGTGTGGGGCGTGAAAGCGCGGGGTGAAGCCATAGAGAAGGGGTTTGGATCCTTCGCACGGACCGGTCGTGAGGGCGGGTGCGGGGTTTGGGGTTGGGCGGACGGGCGGGCGGTCTGGCGGGTTGGCATGTGTGGGATGTGTAAGGTGAGGCGTGAGTACAAAGTGTTCAAGTGTGGCGGGGGGAGTGGGAGTGACAGAAGAGAGTGAGCACAGTTGCGCATGTACGAGGGTGACGTACTTGCTAAAGTGTGCTCACTCTCTTCATGTCACGCCTCTCCCTTGTCGCAGGTGCTCTTCCTTGTCTCGTGATGGATTTTGTGATGAGGGAGAGCGAGAGAGGAGTGTGGTGAACATATGACGGAGTTGGTGCTAATGAGTTGGTGTGGAGGTTACGTGTGTTATAAGAATTGGCTGACAGAAACTTCTGACTAGTATGAAGGTGATGGGTAACGTGAACACATCGCCGGAACTTTGTGACGGTCTCACAAGAGCGTGTGCGTGATCGACTGCAGAAAAAGCTGCCGCAGAGAATGAATGGTCAGTGCACTGCTTGGTTTGCTGCATGCTTCCTTCTCGGATGTGTTATCTTGCTACGCAACTCAAGCCTACATAACGTGTCGAGATCATTATGGAAATGCGTTTCGAGGCTGCTAAACTTTCAAGTCTCCGAAATCACCGATTTTTTTGCAAGAGACAGACCTGTGCAATGATGGTATCATACAATGCGGCACAAGTGAGAACCAACTTATGGCTGTTAGATAATCTGGTTCTGATGAGAACACAATTCAAACCTACACGAATCACCTGATCGGCTTTCTTTGATAGGAGGCGAAGCGCACACGAAATCTACTTAATTGCCATGCAAAATAGCAATGCGCATCAATCTTCATGCTCAAGCTAATTCTTCGCCAAACTAGCGGATCATCCTTGTAGCCGTGTGCACAAAAAGGTATGACAGTGAGCGGGTTGTCTGTTGTGTATGATGTGGTCGTAGAGCAGCTGATATCAGGTCAGTTTTTCAGGACGACCGTAAAACGAAACTTCAATGTGTGATTTCTACTTCATAATTTAAAGCTTAAACATTCTCTTCATATGTCATTATGTGTGTGCAGGAGCCAGGTTGATTGACCAGCACAAGGACATCTAGATTGGAAAGAAGCTTGCCACATCAGTACTCTGACTTCGGTATTGATCCAGGGATCCCAAAGTCAACGCAAAAAATCAGATGATTACTCGTTTAGATGTAAAGCTACAACGCCGATGTTTTCAGAGCAACTGTCTGGAGTCTGTTTGGCGGCAGCAAGGAAGACCTGCAGCCTAAAGGACTTACAGTCAGGTTATTGCACCTTAAAACCTTACTAAGAACAAATTAGCAGAAAGGAATGTTTTTTCATGTTGTAAGGTCAGGAAGCATCAAACTATAAGCCTCATGAAGTCTTGAATAGTTTATCGTATTATTTTCAGTTGTTCCAGAGTATCCGTGCATTCTATCTGTCGCTTCATTTCTCTCAAGTCGCATGCAGGAGCTTACGCATGCGACGGACTGCCTTGTTAGTTGAAACGCGAACGTCAAGCAATAGACACCTAGAAATTTTCGAGTGCAAGGGACTGCAAGTTTCGAGGGCTTGGACTCGAGGTGCCAAGCGTATTCATTAAGGAATTTCGAATTGAAGCTTTCAGGGTCTGAATGCAGTTCCCTCGCCTTATCATTTCGAGTGAATGCACAGACACGCTTGGATTAATGTCTTTACGTAGCCCCTGTACAGTATTTATACCTGTGACGCTGGTAGGACGTATTTCAAAGCTCAGTTGTGCTTTATGTATTTCTAGGAGAAAGGCAATAATAGAATTCCTACAGAAATGAATTTGGATGTTGTATTTTGCGACAGTTTGCATTCTAGTATACGTCACTAAGTGTCATATATAAATATATACATATACATATACATATGTATATAGACGCACACGCACGCACCAGCTTTAACACGATACTTGTGTGAAGCCTGTTAGATAGGGCCCGATTTATAAAATACTGCAGGCTATGAACTGCAAATGAGGATAACGATCCATTTGCGGTGAATACTGCTGGATCGTTTGAGTAGAAAATAGCTTAAAAATATGATAGAATCTTATCATCATTTGCAACTTGTACATACAAGTTTTCTATTAGTTCATGTAAAAAGCAATGTCTTATAACCAAGTCATGAGGTGTGCACAGTTCTTATGTGTGTGCAGTGCCATACATGAGAACTTCATAACCATCTAGTACGACTGCGTTTAATAATGTCTTGTGATCTACTTGTGTTCCATAGAATGAAATTTTCACTATTTTAAAAATTGCACAAGATCTAGGCATATGCGGCCATCAAATTTCATTGCGCCTTCGTTCTTGTATTGAAGCTTTACAGCGGTGGTTCAATTGTGCCCTTCTCAATTATTTTTGATAGAGATCTTGACAGGAGAGTTATCCAGGTGCTCCTAGACCTGAGTAGTCGATTCTTTCCTTGTGTTTGAAATGGTAGAGCCCGGGAGAATAATCTGTTGATATTTTCAGTATTTTCCGCCTTTTACCAGTGGCCTGAGAAATCATGAACTCCATATCTTAAAATTGGATGAAGTTGAATTAGACTGCTGTACACCATTGATTACTTTCAAGAGATCAAAATTGTGCAAGACGAGATGGCACCTCTCTGACGTCTATTTAGCTACCACGATGCCACCGTCTAAGATAACTCTCATTTATTCCGTACCTGTGGCTGCAATTGGTTTTTGATTGTTTATTTATTCATTAATTTATTCAGAGTAGTAACAGATCACTATGCTGTACCTCAATTTTATACCCGCTTAGAAGAGCCAAACACTCCAATCTGCTCTTTTCTCGGTTAATTATGTTAAAGAATTCCATAGTCATTGACAAAAAATGTAAGTAAATGGAATTATTGTCATGCAAGTGGCTGTGTGCTGCACAACATTTTGTACTAAAAACCTGGAACTCCCCCCATTGTGATTGAAAAACACTAGAAGCATGACCTTTTTTTGCTGTCTCAATCATCCAAACTGGTTACCTCTGCTGAATCCTTAACAAATTTACATGTGATTTGCAGGTTAATGCGGATCGGATCATCTTGGGACGTGTGTTCAGCGGTGCTCGAAGTTTACAACTCCCATTAGTTGCAAGAATTTCAGGTTTATGATGATTAAAGTGCTGGTATGTGTTGAAGTTATTCAATATGTTTCGATCAGCGCTGTGTAATCATTCACTGTGCCTCTGTGGAGCGTTTCTCCTTCGTTGTCTCTATTTCGTTTCCTTTTCGAAGAACTACGGCACAACTACTTCAGCTTCCTGGAAAGGTTAACTGAGAATTCCATGTGAGGTTTCAGGCTAATTTTCCAGTTTTAAAGGACTTCAATACATCTTGAGATTACTCTGAGGTTTACTACTAATGGTTCCTTAAAGTCCATGTTAATTTACAGTAAATCATGTCAGTTGTTAGTACTCAGGCAGTCTGTAAAGTCATCGATCAGTGTCTGCAACTAGGTGAATCGGTCTAAGAATTGCCCTACACTTGAAGTTCCTCTCATGGCAACATCAACGGTTTCAGTCTTGTATGATGCTTTCTTACTATAATCCTGGAAGTGCAAAATAATTGAAGAACTTACGTTAGTTGGGTTGGTACGAAGCATGCAAAGCATCGTTTACACGACTTCAGGTTATGACTTCCAGGAAATATACCACTGAAGAAAAAACATTCCTCCAGCTCTTTTGCAGATTTGATCGTATAGATGGCTGAGTAGGGGCCTCAAAGAACATTTTGAATTCGACGCTGATCTAACAAAGGAAAATTTGGTTGCATGTGCAGTGGTGGACTAACCTCTGAGTTTCTAATCCTTTCTGCTGGAACCAGGTAGATCTTTGTAAACAGTTGCTGCAGCTTTGGGTATTACTGTATGTACATCACGTTTGTCATGCATGTGATTTGATGTTCGAATGGAAGAAGCAGATCGTTAACGTCCAACTTACTATCTGTAAGCTGGAATGCTCTTGTATAGCTAATGTATACGACTCTTGATTCAATTCTTTTTTTTTATACGATTTATGCAAGCATGATTTTTATGACTTTATGAGCACCTTGCTGAGAAATTAAGCTGATCAGTTATTCATATTCAGCATGTGCATGTAATGTCTTTTCGGTTTCGGTGCATGCCACAAAAAAATCATGAAATTCCTCTTATATTTGCTGTGTAGTTTTTCAATCTATAACAGTGCTTTACATTAACTGAGGAAATTTCACTGATTCAGAGGCTCATAAATTCTCTATTTATAGGACTCAGGTCAAATCTATATTGAGGCTGACCTTTTGGTTTGAAAAGCAAACAACCTTGGTTAGAAAAACTGCATTCGGTTAGAAAGTTGTCTGGAGGAAACCGGATGATCCTTATGAAAAGCCGGCAGCAGCTGAAGTGTACTGAAATTAACCAATCAAATCCACACGAGAACACAAGGAATTGTAGGCGATAATCTTCCATGAATCGGTTGCTGTTGGGAGCGCTTGGAGAACGCGAGAGCCTCCATCAAGAGAAAAGGAGGGGAAGGATTGCAGCGGTTCAAGTATGATGCCTCTTGACCTTGAACCTTGCTCGTGCTTTCTTTTCTCTCCTACACCCCGATGATACCCTAAAACCCCCACCCTTTCCCCCACCCTGAACTCGCTCACTCATTGGGTGTACCATGTGGTATCGTGCGTACTGTTTGTAAAGGATTGCTTACCTATGACATTTTATTATTTTGGAATGAAGACTGAAGACCGGTGATGTAGTTTGAAGTGTTTTCTTACAATCAAGATTGAGATTTTCGGGTCATAATGCTTCTCATCAGATACCAGCGTAGTGCCTTAGTGTCTGAATCTCCACTGTAGATAATTGGGGAGTCTGTTCTTTTACCTATCGCACGATATTCCCACGCTCTTGGAAGACATCATATCCTGTCTCGAAGTCTGCCACGTTAGGACTCTCAAAGAAGACTTGCTAGGAAAATGTGGCCATGCCTTGAATCTAGGGCCACAAAATGTAGGAAGAGAGTCCTGTTGGTGTCACGAAGTTTGTGTGGAAGGAGGGAGGGTTTTCATTTCATTCAAAGGAGAGGAAGGATGATGGATTGTTTGGAGCAGAAGATGGTTTTAATGTTGGTTGCTTAGAGCCGGCAAGATGAAGTTCTTCGAAAAGATTGGCTCCCATCTCCATGATCTGCAATTTAAAACAAACAGATACGAGTCAGTCACATAGGGTGGTAGGGTCGAACACTTCTACGTGGTTCTGTTGAATTGCAACAAGGTGAAGTAAGGATGGGGTCAGCTATTAGCTATTGCTCCCCTCATCATGCCTTGACAGCCGCCGTGTGTGGAGATGACATAAAAGTTCCTGACTACACGCACTTGCCTTGCCCTGTAAAGTACGAAGAGATCACTCGCGAAGCGTACAGTAAGTTATCCTGCTTGGAATGCCAGAACTGGTATTATACAGTTTCTTTTATTCCAGGTTCATTGTACAATTTTCATCACAGTCTATAGACATTAAAAAAATGTGATCAGGTTTGGATTTCTCGTGTTCTTTAGTTTCGAAAAGCAGGTAAAACTGTGAATCTTTATTTGAAGTACCTTGGTGAGCACAGTACGCAATCCTTTACAAACATTGTAAATCTCAGTTTGATCTAACAAGTTGATTAATACTGCCGGGCATTGTTATGTCCATGATCGACATTGAAACAAAATTTTAGTTGCAATTCCTACAACTTATTTGATGAATTGAGTGTCTGCGATTTCAGTGTCCTTGAAGCCTGAACACTTCGAAGGCTTGCGCTTCGACATTAAAAGGGCGGTGAATAATAAGTTTGCTATGAGCAATAGGTGAGGACCTCCAGTTGAAGTTTGTTTAAGAACATATTAACGTGCATGTTCTTGTATTCATGTCATTCGCTAATCATCACTTCATGCCATCGTCTCCAACTGATGTTGCGATTGATAATGATTCTTTGTATGACATCTTGCTATAGATTATCATCCGAATTATTTGCATAAATTTTTGGATTTTATAATAAAGAATCGCTTAGACGTGTTTTTTGATAAACGACATTCTGAGAGACCCTTAGTTGTCAAGTGTTTTGGTATATTCACCTTAGCTAATCACTTACGAATTAAGATTCATCTCTTAATGTTCTAACATCACATCAAGTTACTAGTATATGGTTCAACTTTGTTTCCTTCGTGCACAATATTTTCATTTATTTCCTTATATAGTAAAGAAGTAATAAATTTGGTATGCAGTGTGTTCATGGGTTTGATAGACCTTCCCGGTAATAGCGGCTCTGTGCAAAAACAATCAACCGGTCACTTTGACGTTGGTGCTAATCTTGTTGATCAAAAGGTGAAGATAAGTTGGATATTGTTTCTTGTAATTAACTTATTCGATCAAAAGAAGAAAGTTAAATAACGCAACACATTGTTTGATCAAGTATTTCGAAGTTGTGCTGCACTTAAGCTGTTTCTTTTGCAAGTTGCAGGGCAAGGTGGACGTAGTCTTGGTGATGAGACGTATTCTGTCGGAGGGAAGTTTGTCAGCTAAAGTGAAGTATGATGTCAACAATCGGTTTTCCATTAAAGCCGATGCCCAGGTTTGTTTCTTGATACGATCGTATTTTCTCTTCCACTACAAAAGCAGTAGATTTCCATACAAGACATTGTAAAGGTCATCTTGTACTTTGTGTGCATCATGCTAAGTAGCACGGATCGAACATAGTCTATGGACTCTTAATGTTGTGAAGAATACACTGCTGTGGAGCTGCTTAGAAAGCTGAAGATGTGCATCTTCACCGTAACCATTTATCAGATCTTCTAGTTATTCAGAAAACAATCTACCGCTTGTTCCCCTCGTTCTGATGTAAAATCATACCTAGTTCCGTACATTTTCTAACAGTATTTTTATACATTTCAGCTTACAAATGAGCCGTATTTTACGCTCGGAATGTTCAACTTCGACTACAAGGTCTCAAGCTTTATCTATTGTTGTGAAAGTCATATTTAACATAATAAATTTATCCAAAGTTCAACGCATTGCGTCACATTGAATTTCTGATTCTTAGTAAGCGAGTAAAATGTCATGCAAAGTGCGATGTAGAATGTGGGAGGTGATATAAGTTATAGAGAGTGCTTTAATGGAGAAACGATTGCTTCAAGTCGGGGAAAATGCACGTCAATTATTGGCAGTTTCCATAAAACTTTAAAAGATTGTTCTTTTTTATCAGCTTCTGTTCACATTCTTATGAAAATTATTGCAGGGATATGACTATCAAGCTCGGCTGACGATGGGAAATAATGCTTACTACGGTATTAATTACATGCAGGTGAGTTCCAAAATCTTTCTTCAATCACAAAAGCAGCTCTACGCAGGAAATTTGCCCTTCAATTCTCTCGGTATACATTAGCTCTTCAAATTATATGCCAGTCAGTCAAGGCAACTTGTCTCTAATCTACTGGAGCTGTGAGGATTCGATTTATACCTTTCAATCTTAAATATGATTGTCCAACTTAAGCAGTCCAGCTATGACATCTGAGATTATTTGTATTTGCAATTTATACGTGAAGTTTATAAGGGCTTGACTACTATCGATTAGTGGTGGAGCAGAGTGTAACGCCTAAATTATCACTTGGAGGGGAAGGGATTTGGCTCGGTCATCAACGGAAATCAAGCATGGGTCTTGCAGCTCGCTATAAAGCTGATACTGTGGTAAGGTAGCTGTGTCTAAGACCGCGTGCAAAAAACCATTTTTGGCTACCTTGCCCTTGCTTTTCAACAGGTAGTGGTCTTATGTATCACATTGATATCTTCAATGAGGTACCCAATCTTCTATGATTGAGCAATGTGGATGTTTCAGTGGAATTGGTTATTCCGTCACCACATCCTTCACCCAAGTTCCCTTGAATTCTGACTTCATATACTTTCGACTACATTAGAAATATCAGGTTAGTTCAGCATTGTAGGCTGTCATTTCATTGATTATAAAACAATCAAGAACTCAAAGAAAGAGGTTAGTTGCTTACATCTTGAAACCGATTTGGTAGTGCTTGAATTGTGGCAAATCATCTTCTCTGATTGTCACAACATTGGCGTGCAGATTTGCACAGGTCTCGTGAAATCGGAAGGTCAAATAAATTTCACTTATGTTCAAAAATTATCCGACAAGGTAACATCTTGTTTCCTACAAGCATTTAATTTTTCAATTAATAATTCATCAATTGTTTCATGGATAACTATCTCACTGATCAACTGGGGTTGGTAGGATTTACAGCAGTCAAAACTGTGTGTCCACCCGGTGTTCCGATAGTAGCCCGAGTGCGATGTTTGTACAATCTATTTCCTCGAATGGCTCTAGTTGCAGTCCGTGTATTATACCAGATTTGCCACTTGCTCCTGACATGGTCTAGAGGCGTGGGGATTATATTCGACCTAATTCTAATGCCACGTTGTTTACATATGTGTGAAGAAAGAAGTACAGTACGTTTAAGACCAAAAGCTTAGCTCTAGAAAAATCACTTTATATCAAAATGAAGTGCTCAGAAATTGTAGGAATTTAGGAAAAATACTTGAACCACTTATCCTCTAACAAGCCCGTGATCAAGATGTGCATCAATTCCCAACCCACCCAACATGTTTTGGGCACTGAAGCATTGGTCCAGGACTGAGTGTGTTCAGATGTCTCTTGCAAGGTCAATTTGAAACCCTTTCAGAGAAGCTTGTTACATTCATATCATCATTGTATAATATTGAGGACTTGACCCTGCAAAATATGGTAGTAAACTTGGCAATTAAATTCCCATGAGTATGAGAAATCATTAAAAGAGAACTTCTAGGTGAAGAGTTAAGGGGATTTAAGGAGTAAAACAGTTAAAGGGCCGACAATATGCACAACAAGAGTTAAGCGGTAGAGATTAGGCGACTCGGTCCTAAATCAGAATTGCTGCAGTTCCACCCCTCTAGCGATTACATCATGTCGTAGCGTAAGAGGAAGTCCATGACTTGTAAGATCTGATCAATTCTTATAATTGGATAGATTGCAATACATCAACATTCGTGAGGGTTGAAGGGTGCTCAACCAAGCCGGACGTCTCATATCTACAGAATAAAGCAAATATCTTGATTGGAACTGTGAGGATTGTCCATAAGGTGGGGTTAAGGGTTTACTTTTTGCCTGGCCATGGTTGGTACCCATGTAATCACAACCTGAGAAATGACATGAACAATGAGTTTCGATCAGATTGGATGTTCTGACTTCATTTTTGATATGAAGACAAACTGCAGTGGTTTTTAATTTGAATCGTTTGATTATTTCAGCTATCAGTGGCTTCGGACTTTGTGTACAATTGGAATAGCAGGGAGGCAATGACCAATATCGCTTTTGACTATCTCATTCGGCAGGTAATCTCTTTCAGAGAGTTGTCATTCAACACAGAAATAACAGTCCAGTCTCATTGAGAGATAGATTTCTTACGATTCGTAATTACATCACTCATCATCCATCTTACGCATGGCAGATTAAGTTGTGGCCACATTCTAATGCAGCTTATGGTCTGTTTGCAGTGTCGGTTGAGAGGCAGGGTAAACACCAATTACTGCACAACAGCTTACTTGGAAGAGAAGTTCACATCTGGCCTTACTTTTTTGCTTTCTGCGGAGGTCAGTCAACATTCACTTAACACGTTCAGACGTACTTATCTTTGGTTTGTAACGACAAAGCTTACATTCTTCTGAACTTGAAATTAAGGATACCAGAACCTGGTGGTGGAATGCATAGATGAAGAGATTTGTCATTAGTTGGTGTAATCTTATTGTTTTTCAAAACCCTATCATCAAAACTCTATCAGATAAAGCCCAGTAATTGTCTAGATCGACTATGAACCAGCGTGCTGCAATGTCTTGCATACGGTTATATATCAGCTAATCTGTAGCATTCTTGTTGCAGCTTGACCATATTAGGAAGAACTACAAATTTGGGTTTGGTATGACGATTGGAGATTAGTTGATTTCCGATTGCAACTGCATGGCCAATTCGACTTAGAAGATGGTCCATCCGTCTCATTATAGACTACATAGAAAGCAGAGCAGGTTATGTGTTTTTTATGCCATTGATCCACTCTCTCATTGAACAAGTTGACAGCAATGACCATCCAAATAACTAAACGAAGCTTATAAATTGCGTTTGAATATGTGGGGCTGGACTGAAGCTACACAGAGGGGTTGTTGAGTTCCAGTTTCGACTTTGAGGTGATTGTAGCGAATGAGCACATTCTAATGCAATAAACAGACATTTTTCAAGTAAATGAATATTGCTCAACATTCTATAAATTCTTGATTTTGATACATTCTCCACAACTTGAAGGGTGACCATTACGGCTGCTCTGATAACTTCCTACAATGGTTTCAAGCTTTTCAACGCAATCTCCTAGGATGCACCATGTTTGAGTTTACCCTTTTTAATGAATAGGACGTGATTTGCGCCTTGCAATGTTGTATAACTTGTTTGAAATGGAAGAAAATTGTCATTCAGATGCAACAATCTACTGAGCTTCAAACTGTATGTGTTTTCTTTTATAATTTTTAAATTATAAAGGAAAAGAAGGATAAAATCTAATCTATTAAATATTCTTACAGTATTGCTAATTTTGAGTTATTTTGTACATAGATCATTTTCTGATATTGTTTGTAGATTTTATTATATTTTTTAATATGATTTCTTTCTTTTACAAGATTTTAGTCTTTATCAACAAAATATTTTATCATTATTTTATCAACAGAATATTTTATTATCATTTTATCTTTGATGCAAGTAACACTATCTATTTGTGCATTATGATAAACAATTGTTGTAGAAATTAATTAAAATTTGATTTAAAAGCTTGATAAGAGTTACAGTAGGTATTTTTTTATTTGCACAATCATTACATTTTACACATAGAATAGTTATAAAAAGATATTCAAAAGAGAGTAGAATTTAGTTATGACTTTGTTTCTATTTTATTTTTTCTAAAAATAGACATATGAGTAATTAAAAGACATTAGTTATTATATAGTTAAGATTTTTTCTAAGATTTCCTATGAGATGGATTTTAGAAATCATAGAATCATTAATGCATAAAATCTACATAGAAATTAGCATCAAAAACCAAATTGCTTTAAGATCAACATCAAAGTTTTTGAAGGATGATATGAGATTTAAAAATTGAATCTTTATTATACTTCAACAAGATCTTGCATCTACTTAGTTAAACACTATGTTTAATTATATTAGAGATTGATATAAAAGATTTGTCTTATGTATAGATAGAAATTCATCTTATTAGGAAAAAAAACAAAAAAACAAAATAAAATAAAATAAATTATAAAACAACCTAAAGAAGTAATTTTTATAAGTACTTAATTTACAATTGAAAAATTTATAAGTATTTTATAAGTATTATTATAGATATGTACTAAAAATTTATATTGATTAAAAAATATAATTTGAAATCAAAGCAAACAAAATTAATTATTAAATTTATATAACATGATGAAAAAAATAATATATCTTTTATTATTGTTTAAAAAGGGTTTTTTTTACCTCTTTGGTGTCACTACAAAATAAAAACTCATATTATTTGTTGTAACAATATATCTAATGTACCTTAAAATATGTACTTTTCAGCTATAACTCCTTGGTTTTGATTTAAAAGTAAAACATGTAGCAAAACATGTAGAAGTGTATACATAATTGATGTTTTGGAAGCTCTACATAAACCATCTTGTATTAAAGTTTTTTAGGAGACATACTTGTGACTCTTTAAATATAATGAACAAAAATCTGAAGTTATTTGTTTATAAAAAATATACTATGAGTTGGTACACTTATTGATAGATCTCTTGTTATTTATGTATATATATTATTGATAACAATATATCTAGAAAACTTGCAAATCTTTTTCTTTTTCTTTTTTTTTTTTTTTTCTTCTAATTTGATTGCTATATCCAATTTAATATCTAAGGTAGAAATTAATAAAGCTAAAAATAGCTTTAACCTTATATATATTCTTTTAATTAATTTTTGAATATCTTATTACAAAAGCTATTAAAAATATTTTTATATTCATTTTTATTTTATAATTTATAAAAATTACCACATTAAATGCCTTAAATATTAATAAAAAATATTATTTAACTTTCTTAAAAAAATAAAATCATATAATATATAAATAGTTATATGGTATTATTTTAAATTATTTAAATAATTTATTTTTATTTAATAAATCTTCAATAAAAAATTATTTAACTATTTATTCTATTCTATAATTTTTATTTGATATCATTAAAAATATAATAAAATAAAATAATATTACTTAATTATATTGTAAATTTTTTAAAAACCGATTTACTTTTAATAAACTAAAATTTACCTTAGAAATATATTTTTTTTGTTATATTAAATAACAAACATATTGTATTGTATTATCAACTCCCATCACCAATAACATGCCAAGGGATCTAATTCCTTTGGCTACATTTTTTAATACTAATATTAAAAAAAAGTTGTATAGAATAAATATAAGAAAATATTAAACCAATCCACCTAAATCTTAAATCAAACAAAAATCTTCTACCAAACTTTCCCTTCTTTGCAATGAGGACATAGATTGAGCCTAGCATAATGCACGCTATGAAATATTTACAAAACGGTCTTGGAAGTCTTGGGTGAGGAATTCAACTACATTAAAAAAGAAATCAATAGTCTCATGAATGAATATTCTTAACAATTTTTGTGAGTATAAGAAGTGTCTAGATTGGAATTGAAGGTTGCAATTGCCAAACTTGTAGCCATGCATCTAAGATCGACATGAGCAATCAAATTTTGCTTTGTGATTCTCCCATTGCAAAATTTGTAGCTCAAAGAGATGATCTAAAAAACCAACCATTTTGATCTATGCTCTTATTTCAAAGAAGGGAAAGATTGGTAGAAGATTTAGGTGGATCAATTTAATATTCTCCTAAATATATTCAATATAACTTTTACTATTTTAAACAATCAAAATACTAATATATTTTTTAATATAATTTTTTAAAAAAAAATCCACCTCTTTTCAACTAAAAAAGAAATAAAAGAAATAAAATAATCCACATCCTTAGTGTTCAATCTAAACTTTCAACTACACCAAATATATTAAAATAATTCAAATCTATATTAACAAAAGATGTAATGATGAGATCTTAATACTTAGGAGAGAAGGCTAAAGGTTGCAACTTTCAAAACTTATAATTGGTTGAAAACAAGAATCCTTCCTAAATTGGTTTTATACTTGGAAAAATCAACCAAGAGGCCATAAGAAGAAAAGATGAGATGGAATGAACTTTTCTCCTATATAACATAAATAATGTTTCTTGGAATTTGTATTAGATCCACCTCAATAAGTGATTTTTCAAAAAAAAAATTAAAAGACTTTCAAAAAAAAAACCTTTTTAAAAAAAAACCTTTTTTAAAAAAAAAATGTTTGATGTAATCATCACAATAAAAGTAAGAGGTGCCATATTTAATATCATAATGCAAAAACAATTTAGTGCATGGGATGGCCTCTTCTCACTACACACTATCTCCAAAGTCTGAAACTTCCAAAAGAAAGAATTTCTTTAGCAACCAGTGAACCATGGTCTTTCTAAATAGACTTCTAGATCAAAGACCCCCTTCCTGTTGCACAAACTGTAAGAAATGTGCAAGACCACAATTATCGCCACACATGCAGTGAAAAGGACCCATAAGCAGGACCAGTGGCGTGGGAAAACAGGGTAAGGAAGGTGCAGCGAAGTCGAGAGGGAGTCAACTCCCCAGAACCCTAATCCAAGACAAGCCATGACAGGCCAGGAAATGACGTGGGTCGTGTGCTCAAGAGGCCTTGCTTGAATTTCCCTGTCCCTCCCTCCCTTCCCCGCTTCCACTGTCCTCTCCCTTCCTCGCCGTTGCATTTTGCGCTTGGTGGGTGCCCACGGATTCCTCATCCAAGACGAAGCCTCCTCCGTCTGTGACCTTGCACACTGAGAAAGAGTGAGAAAGAAGCGAAGAGCGAGTGTGGAGTGTGGAGATACGCCGATGGAGCGCTTGATTCGGCGTCGCCGGAGGTGAGGGTTCGGGCGGGAGCTCCTTGAGACGCCTGAGATCTTTGGTTTTCGGAAATGTGTGTCTGCATTGGTTGGATCGGCGGGTCCGAGAATGCAGGATTGAGGAATCTCGAGTAGGGAGGGGAGTTGGGTACCGGTTTATCGAGATCCTGGGGTTTCATAAGCTTTTGCAGTTTGTTCCGACGACGTTATCTAGGGTGAGTTCCTTTGAGACGTTGCTTTTGGTTGTGGGTTGTGCTCAGTAGATCCTTTCGCAGTGCCTGTTAGCTAGTGTGGGCGCCGTGTTGGTATGTTTCCAGGAACTGGGTCCTGCTCAGCTGAGTGGTGAAGCGCGTGTAGCCCGTTGTCGACAGTAGCTTGTGTTTTAGTAAACTTTAGTTCTGTTTATCCGCTTGACAGCTAATTTAAACACAGTAGACGTGTTCGTGTCTCATTGCGTTGCACCTGCACCTGCTTGTATTTATCTGAATCTTAGGTTCGCAAAAAGGAATGAGTTGCGAATGACGACCTTTTCGCGAAGCGCAATTGAGGATAATAATAATCTGAAATCGTGGGTTCCGTCATGGGGAAGTCCAAACTTCCACAGTTCACACTTCGTTTTTCAACCGCAGCAGAAAAATGAATTGTTGGAAATTCAAGAACAGTGTTGGTAAAGAAATCTGAGAAATTGTAGTTTATCAATGATCTCAAAAGTAGTTGATGGTTTATTTTATTTTCAGTCTCCTGGATGTTTTACGCATTCTCCTCTACTTTGGATTGAGCACGAAAGTGGTTGCTTTCGCTGCCAGTGACAAACTTCCACGGCACTATGTTTAGTTGATGAAGTTTTAGTTCTGTTTTTTTAATGTAGTTTCCAGACACTGGAGGTCCTGTTTTAAGGGTCAAACCGAGATGAAAGTTTAAGAGGACCTGATTGTTTTACCTTGTTGTATGAACAGTTGGAAGCTGTTAGTTTGAAGGTGATGCTGGGGCAGATTTTTGCAGTCTCGAAAAATGGCTTTCTTGAAAGGTAATTTCCACCTGTCCCGAAAGTTCAGCGGTGGTAGTGGTAGCTCAATATTGGATGAAGTTGAGCATCAACAAACCCATCAGGAGCTGGAGAGGCTCTACACGTCCACTAGGGCTGCAAAGCATTTTCAGAAAGATGTTGTCAAGGGGGTTGAGGGCTTGGTGAGTACAGGTAAAAGGCAACTTGAGATCGAAAACAGGTTTGGACAGGATTGCACTAAGTATGGGTTGGAGGGCGCAAGTGTTACGGAGTCTCTCTCAAGGGCCACACAGCACTATGGTTCGGCAAGGAGTAGGATGGAGAAAGAGCGGGAAAATTTTCACCGAGTTATATCTACGCAGGTGGCGGAACCTTTGAAGGCGATGGTGCATGGTTCACCTTTAGAGGATGCCCGGCACTTGAAACAAAAGTATGACCGTCTGCGCGAAAGCGTAGATAGTCAGGCTTCCGAGGTTCAGAAGAGGAAGACCAAAGACCCCAACGGCAATCCAGAACACGCTGCCAAATTGCGAGCAGCTGAGCAGAAGCTGGATGAAATCATCTCAGCAATGAACACCATGGGAAAGAACGCCACATCTGCTATGAGCGTAGTTGAAACTCAACAACAGCAAACAACCCTCCACAAGATGCTCTCAATGGTCGAGGCTGAGAGAGTATATTTTCAACGTGTCACCAGCATTCTGGACACGTTACATCATGAGATCGAGTCAGAGGTAAAAAAATCCTCGAATCCCTTGGTTTCCGGGAGCGGAGACTCTCATAATTCTAAACTCAGAGAAGGGCTCATTGTAGAAAGTTCTTATACGGAAACACCGTCTTCAAATCCCGTGAGGCAGGTAGCTGTGGATCCACCAGAGCCATCTTACAACGTAGTGAACGGAAGTAACAGAGGGTATGAAGACAAGGAGCCGACATTTGAGGCTGTGAATGTCCCTGCTGCCCCCGAGCCCCAAAGCTTCTATGCCACTGTAACACATGACTTTGTAGGAGAAGACGAGGGAGAGCTTACCATATCAGTTGGTGATGAGGTCCTGGTACGCCAGGTCACTTCAGCTGGATGGTCGGAGGGACAATGCAACGGTCAATCCGGGTGGTTTCCTTCTACTTATGTTGAGAAGAAGCAATCTATACGGAAAGGACGGGGAAAGTTGGGGGGCAGTTCTAGATGATCGTATCTAACCTTGCTAATGAATGCGCACTTACCAGACGAGACTTCTAGGTGCTCTATTCCACTGTGTACAGTTCGCAATCTTTCCAATATTTTTTCAATCCTCATCTGACGTTGAGGATATACTTTAGGTTAGATTTCTTTAATATGTTCCAATCATTAATATTTTCAATTTCAAGTTGACTTCGAAGCATATGACGGCTTCTTTGTTGTCCCACCATTTGCAAATGCAGCTGAAATGTGCAGTGCTGTTCTATCAGTCTATCATATCTAACTGGTATTTTACTCCATCTATCTACACTTGAATTGGCTGTTCTAAACTTGAGCAGCTAGGAGAGTTCACTTTCGATTCAGAAATTGAGTAGCTCGTAGTACTAGGAAACAGTGCAGCTCTAATCCCGAAATAACTGTCAGAAACATCCTAAAATCCCTTACCTGTGCATTTTTGTGAAATTAACAGAATACATTGTGTAAACGTGCATACTTTTTCTGCTTCCATCTAATTTTTTCCCACCGTGGACTGGAAATCGCCAAGATGAAAGGAATTTTGAAGAGTACTCCAGCTTATCATAATTGATGGCATAGGCCTGCCGCAGCAGACCTTTGGAATAGCTCGTGATTCGTTAGTAACTCGATGATTTGACTTACTCGACTAGAAGCTTTTTCTGGAATGATTTCCACTTGTGCATCTGGTGATTATTTCAAATTTGAAATCTTTCTGTTGGAACAGTAGGTGATAGTATAGAATGGAGTACTAAGAGAGCCAATGAGAGAGACGACATAGAATCTGTTGGAGGATGCACTTTGTTAGCAGGATAAGATGAAGTAGAATGTTAGGAGTATATTAATTGAATACTTGAAGCGAGGCCAAAAGTCATTTACTCCACCTAAAGTTGTCCTTAATTGTTTTCTTCTAGTTTTAGTAAGACGCGAATTTATTATGAATAAAATAGATAGCGATAAAGACATGCAAGTATTCGATACTATTTATAGAATTCTTTATTTGAATGAAAGAACAAATAGCGAATATCAACAACTTTTTAATTCGCTATTTGATCATTGATCCACATAAATCTTTTCAATACATTTTTTCCATATCATTCTCCTGCTTTGATGGAGAATTAAACCGTTGTTTAATTACTTTAGAGTTGTAATAATGCTGCATTAGAAGGTGCTCCAACTGTGTGCATGAACTCGTCATCTGAAGTTGTAGGTATTATCTTCAACTAATTCAGGTTGTGTACCGGCATGCGACTACTTTCCCAATACACCTATTTGCCTTTATATTTTGCTTACTAGTTAGATAAAATACGAAATAGAATTTGCACAACAATTGTGCCATGTACTAGCCGACTAACTCTGATTTACCAATAGTTGCAAAGCTGTCGGAGTGCTTTTGTAGAGGATTGTTTTGTAAGCTCCATTCACTTGGCCCCTACTTGAAATCACCTGACTTGAGTAGTTGGTTTTCCGTTGTACTTGCGTAACGGAATATTCCTAGCTTGGAGATTAGATAACTTATGAAGAAATCGCAGATTTTGTTATTACGTAGTCTGCAATTGCTAAGAATGTGAATGGATTTGCTTCGCTACATCGCAACCGCCATACACAAGTTCCAAGCTAGGAAAGTGGGCAATCCAAACGCAGTGACTTCGAAATTTGTTAACAGGCCAGTTACAAGATAACAGTGTTCATGTTAAAACTTGTTAATAACAAGCTATAGTTCAAGATTGCACTGGAACTTTCCCACATCCTGCACCCCCGGCCATCATCCATCTCCTAGCAAATCCATAACAATATCGCAAACCAGTAGACATAATTACAAAATAGAATATGTATCTACATGGCTGCCTTCATGCTGAAGTGTGAGGCAATTCTCTGGCCCAATGTCTTGTCACACTGGCTCCAGTACGCAACCCACACGCTACGGACTTCATGAGTCACTCTGGGGTCTGACAGCAACTCAATGATGCGCTTAATAAAACGGTCTTGCCTGTAGAAATACCAAAGCATGCGTCAATTCTTTAACGTTCAACTAACTTGATCACTGTTGCTGTCGATTGCAGCAAAGATATATCACACTTGCTAAGAACAATCTTATACAAGAAATTTCAAACCTTGATCAAGTAAAGGAAGAAAGAAATCGTACCTAGCAGGATCAAAGGACCGGAACCTGACTCCAGGTTGTTGGAAATTGTTCTCTTTATGAATGACAGCCTGCCATAATGAGATTACACTCCATAAATAACTTTAAACTCCAGAACTCAATGTGAAACTTTTCACATGCTTCGAAGTATCCAATTTAGTTCCACTAAACCAAAATAAGTACGCCTAGATTGATCAAGAACAATTTCTAAACCAATATCCATTAAATAGACTATATACAAAGCATTACCTTCTCCCGGATTCCTGAGAGTCTGCTCTGTGAAACTGGAACGCGTTCTGAGTGGCGAACGGGGTCAAATCGAGACGGAAAGTAATTCACCTGCATACAAAAACAAACTCCTAATATCAGTATGGGAAGTTTTACTTCAAAATTCACATATAATGAACAGTGCATTTTTGCGGAGGGAAAAGTAGACAAACTAATTAGCTACCAATTAGTTAGCAAACACAATTTCTGAGTCTTCAACTTTGCAAAAAGTAGGATGATTGCTACACTTGCCTCCTCATCACGATGCATAAAGTTCATGAAACCTTCGTGATGGTTGTTATGGTGTGCACATTTAGGAGCATTAACAGGTAGCATGAGGTAGTTAGGACCCAAGCGATGGCGCTGAGTGTCTGAGTAAGAGAAGATACGAGTCTGAAACATCTTGTCATCACTGTAATAGATTCCGGGAACGATAACACCAGGGCAGAAAGCTAGCTGCTCATTTTCAGCGAAGAAATTGTCGATATTCCTGTTCAGCACCATCCTTCCCACAGGCTGCGTACGACACCAAAATTTCACATATATTATAAGCAAAAGAATTGAATAAAGTTCCAACTGCAATAAACAAATAAATGAGCGTAACAGCCTGCTACTTTCTTGCTGCTAGAGCAAAATGCACAACTTAGGGTTTCAGAATCGCCTAATTCGCACCTGAAAAAAACCTATCAAACATGTACTCATTATCTACGACCCATTTAAAATAAGTTCTAATTCACTCACAAATACCAGTAAGCTGACAAGAGCTCAGCTCAGCCAAGCTCGGAAATTCACAAAACAGCAGGACTTGGTACAGTTGGCTGTCGCCTTGACCCACCAATTAAGACACTTACCTTTTTACCGACAAGAAAAAGAAAAAAAGCCAACGTTAAGGGAGACATACCTGAAGGGGAAACATGTCCTCAGGCCAAATCTTGGTGTCATCCAGAGGATCAAAATCAAACTTATCTTCGTCAGCCGGGTTCATTGTCTGTATCATGAGCTTCCACTCGGGGAAGTTCCCAGAAGAAATAGAATCGTAGAGGTCCTGGGTAGCATGGCTGTGATTGGCACCTCCAACCATAATGGCTTCCTCATCCAACAGGTTCTTTACACCACAAGTGGGTTTCCAGTGGAACTTCACATAAGTTTCTTTGCCAGCCTTGGTAATCAACTGCGCCAACACACATTATCATCAGAATGGCAACATACCTAGAGAGGCCCAATCCCCACTAGATCGTTTACAAAATTCAAAAATGAAATACGTCTACAAATCCTGTGTGAGAACAAGTTATCAAAACCAACCTTGAAGGTGTGGACACCAAATCCTTCCATGTGGCGATAATCTGCCGGAATACCAATGTCATCAAACAAAAAAGTGAACATATTGCAGGACTCAGGGACGTGCGAGAAGAAATCCATAATACGCCATGGCTCCTGAATGTGACTCTTGGGGTTCGGCTTCAAGGCGTGAATCATATCAGGGAACTGTACAAAAACAAAATCACCATCAATAAAATGAAGATGGAAAATTACTAGGTGAGGATACTAGCTCCAAGCTTCAACTTAAGCTTAATTCGCGTGTTCACCAAATATGGCTTCTGATTTATCATGTAAAACCGTAAACTAGCCTTAAGTTCATCACTCAGCAGCAAAAGAACGAATTAGATCCCAATATCACATTGCATCCCAACAAAGTGAGTGTAAGTCCCTTGTATGATGTACCTTAATCCCATCTCGAATGAAGAATACTGGAATGTTGTTGCCGACCATATCAAAGTTACCCTCTCGAGTGTAGAATTTGATGGCAAATCCACGCGGGTCACGAAGAGACTCAGGGCTTCCTCTTTCGTGGATCACAGTTGAGAAGCGAACAATCACCGGAGTCTGCACACCAGGTGCCCTCAAGAAATCGGCACATGTGAGGTGCGAAATGTCGTGTGTAACCTCAAAGAAACCCTTGGCGCTAGCACCTCGTGCATGCACCACACGCTCTGGAATGCGCTCTCTATCAAATTGCGCCAACTTCTCCACCAAATGGTAGTCCTCCAAGAGGACCGGACCTGGATAAAAGAAGAGTAGTCAAGAAGTGCCCTAACAGGTATGGTTCAACAACTCTGCCGCAAAAGATTGCTTACAAGTTACCCAATACTAGTCCGACCAATGTCCCACTGAAAATATGATTACCTCTAGGACCAACTGTGAGAGAATTGTTGTTGTTCCATACTGGCGCTCCCTGGTTTGTGGTCCAAAATGGTGTGTCGTACTGGCTAGATGGCCGATACTGTATCCAAACACAGCAAATTCGGTAAAACAACCAGTAACAAAACAAATAAATCTGCCAAACTGAATTTATGGCATAAACCAAACACCTTAACCAAAGGTGATTACACTAAACCACGCTCTTCACTAATTCAATCCAGCCGTGAAAACATTGCAGCGTCGTTACCAACATTAAAACCCTCAAAAGTAAGTTTATAATTTACACAAGTATATCTCAATCACACAGATAAATTACTCAATGAAGGAACATACAAAGACAAAGATCGGCTTTGAAACCTGAAGACATGATCCATAAAGTTTATAAAAAAATAAAAAAAAACCATTCACAAAACCACTAGTACTCGAGAAATCCACAGTTGATCGGAGCATGTAAATTATATGGGATCCAACCCTCAGAATCTGCATGACTGTTCCCAATCACTTTTATGCCTCCGAATACTGACAATGTTGAAACCAGACGAAACAACGTAATCTCATAACATGCTTGTACTTGCTAGCCGAAAAAATTTCTTCAAATACAAACTCATATATAAATCAGATGACACCAATTGCAGTAGGACGACCAAAATCTACAGACGCAAGACCTTCGCAGCACCGCTAGCTGGTGTGTGACGAACGTTTTAAGAAACGTTATATAAAAGGAGCTCTAAATCAATTCAATCCATGCTGACAATCCAGGACAAGACCTCATCAACACCGAAACCACTGCGGTCCTACTCGAATGTTTCGTATTGAAACCCGACATCTAAATTTCAAAATAATAAATGATTCAAAAGCAATGAAACCACGATAAGGTAAATCTCATACGTCCCAGACGGCATAATCCGAAGAGCAGCACTCCAGCAACAAATACTCTTTACGCTAACATAAACGCCACGAGAAAACTGCGATCGTTGTACGCAATACAACGAAATCGAGAAAAAAAACAATCAACGCCAAGACGCATCAAGGTTATCGCGTTTGCAGCGGGAATTCACCTTGTATGGATCCATGATGACAGAAGGTCGCTTCTCAAAAGCACGCCTGGCTCAAACTCCTGAATGAGCACTATGCCTCACAAAAATTAGCTCTTCGTTCCACCACAGCTCAATATTCCACAAAACTCTACAATTCAACCTCCAGCACTACTACGACACCTCACAACCAACACAAAACTCTCCAGCAACCTAGACAGTTAGCATAAAAGAACACAATTATCGCTCCACAGCTGCCATCAAACTATGCAAAAAGCTCAACAAACCCCAAACAAATTTTACAGGAACCACCCAACTCACCGAAGAAGCAAAAGATTCACTCCGTCGAACCAGACGATCAATATAGATCGTCTTATGAAGCACAGAGAGGGAGAGGATCTCAGAAACGTGACTTGTGCACAACATGAGCGTTCGGCCACAGCCCAGGCCGAGCTTTGAAGCGTGATAACCCGAACAGATTCCCCCAAAATACTGTAAGGATGCACTAAATTCGGAAAGAAATGGATGACGAGACCGAAAAGAGACTCAACCATAGGCTAAAACTTGGAGACAGTATTTCTCCACATCTGTGCGGTGGCCACACGCCACTTGCAAAGTGCCATCAATAATCATTTTTCGCTCAAAATTCAATTTCCGCTCTAGCGTTTCCATCCGATGATTTATCATTGTTATATCGTAACAAGCTAGCTGTTCACAAGTGGATGCTCTTTTCCTTCTTCAAAGTGTTAACAAATGAATATCCATTAAAATAGCCTCTCTTACTGCAGTGTAAGCGATATTATGAATTTATCGATAAATTTCATCGACATTAAAAAGTACTTTGCATTCTCGTCGCAATGACAATACGGGCAGCCTATTTCAATATCTTCTTCATCCAAACATCATGAAAAAATTAGCAACCGCCGAGTGAACATATCCATTAGATCTTACGTCACCACCCTACTCACAAATACCCTCGGACAAAGTTGTTTGCAAAAACGAAGGAATATCTATCCAATTCGAGTCCAAGCACAAGACCAAGCCTCTCAAGAAAAAAATGATCTCAGCAGCTACCTAATCTTTCTTAAGATTAGGAAATACCTTCAAAAGGTCGAACCAAAAGCATAGAACCACTGAAATTAGAGCCCTACATCGCATGTCACTAGGGTAAAAGAAAGAAAAGAGCGGGTGAGAATAAAAAATGAAATTCCGATGGGATCGGGAGTGGTCCCCGACGCGAGAGAACGAGGTCGTGTGCGGAGGCAGCGCCGTCGACCGCCATGCCTGCCTCATCCACGACGCCCCTTCCTGAGCGGTCGCCGCTATAGCCAGCGACGAAGCTAGCACGGTCTAGCGGTGCCTGGCTACGCGGCGATAGGTGAGTGAATGGAAGTACGTGGCAGGCATGGCAGGGAATCTTCTCTTATCCTGGGCTTCTTTTGTTTTCTGCCCTTCTCGATTTCGCTCGGGCAGCGTCCCGGGTTGGGCGGTTCTCTAAAAGATATTTTTCCCGGCCTCTGATTCCACGTCAGATGAAGTTCGGTTTTTTGAAAGCTCGTTTTTGTTGTTTTTGAAAATTCAATAATTATTATTATGGATTAGGACACATGGAGTTGATTGAATATACTCTTATATTCGTGTAATTGTGGTTCAAATGGACTTCAAGTGTGAAAAGGGCATGGATGAAAATTAGTCCTTAATGAGTTAGAAGTTGATGCGTTGATTTGGGTTGAGGGATAGAGTTCATGAATACTTTTGTAATTTTGTTAGAGATGTAATACGACTTTACCAATGAAATCCATGATGTATAAAAATATGTCATTTAAATATGTGAAAAGTGGTTTGTAGAAGAATGTTGCATTTATTTCTTTTTGTTTTGTGTTGATTTCCCACATTAACAATGATCATGAATAGAATATACTGTTTTTTATATGAGAGTATGAATATGTTTTATATTTTATTCAGAATAATTTTATTTAATGAAATAAAATTGATCACAAAAAAGTTTTAATGTATTGCAGAATAATATTAAAATTATTACTTGAAGTATACAGTCGTACCCTGCATAATTTATACCCCTTAACTAATATTCCTCACTTAGGATAATATTTGCAGGAAGGAAAGTTGTTTCTAGGTTGTAAACTTTTAACCTCCCTTTTTGCATAATCAGTAAATAAAATAAATAAGTAAAAAGGTGAAATTTTATAAATTAAGTGAGGAATAAAACCCTAATTCTGTGATTTTGCTTTCTATCCCACCATCTCCAGGGCCGCCATGGACTCATCTTGCTGACCGAATCGACGATCACTGCCACACTTAACGTGCCACAGTTAACGTTGTACGAAGCATCACAAACACAAAAAACTCAACCCCAAACAACTACTCTGCGCAGAACTTCTCCACGAAATGTACAGCTTCAAAAGATGGAAACCTTAGATCCATCAACATTGAAGCTCGACAGATTCCAGCAACTCTATCTATGCTTTCGGCGCATACCCACAAGTCAAATCTGCGAGTTCAACGCAACTTCTTCTGGCAGCCTGAACTCAACCCAGCAATCCATCAAACATTGATACTGCACCTGCAGTAGACGCTACGACATGACCCATCTCGCAGAAAACATACCATAGCTGTGTGTGTGTGTGTGTGCATGTTGCAACACTTTCCTGGACAACATCTCATGTTGCTTTTTTCTCAATACAGTTTTGGATATTCATGAGCTTGAGAGTGGACAATGTTTTGCAAGCATGATTTTGGTTGTCAGACTGGCATTGAGGATGGAAGTTTATTCTTTTTTTTTTATTGCTTCTACACATGGAAAGATGTGGAGGTGGAGATGAAGATGAAGTATCTGCGGAATTTATGTTTAAGGGTGGGAGGAGGAGAGAATGTGTTGCAAATTTAGAATAATAAATAAATAAGAACTAACCTAAACTTAAGTAATCTTATTCTTGTGAATACCTTGCTGGCGTTGTGTTTTGTGTTGTATTTCGATTGTCCTGCATTGTCTTACAATTTGTATGTATGATAATTGTTTTCATAGTAAAAAAAAATTCAATTATGGAATAAGTAAATGTTATACAGAGATTGCATCTCTGAAGCTTGAAGGTTTGCCCTCGCAAAACGTCATCCATTGAGTTTTCACGGCTAACGAGTGAACCTTCTCCAACTGCGGAAGCACCTAAGAGTAATAGAATGGTCAGAAGGGCCATTGTGATCAATGGCCTAGACAAGAATGCAACTAGAGCCTCTCCTACCGAAGCTGCTCCAGTTACTTCACTTACAGGGAAGCATAATGAGGAAGCAATGAGAACTCACACGACAATGTATTCAGACTTAAGGACCGCATAATTTATTAATTTATAAAATTTCCATGCACTGGGTAGGACTATATATATATATACATATACATACACACATTTTTTAGGATTAAATAATAATTATAAATATAATTGTTACTTTGATTAGATAAGGTTTTTATTCTTAATTTGATGTTTAATATATATATATATATATATATATATATATACATATACAATTGATATTAAAATATTATAATTGATATTCATACTTTGGTGTTCTATTTATTCTTCAAGAATTTCACCTCCATAAGACTTCAAAACAAGATTTAAGTTCTTTTGATATCCAAATAATTTTCTTATCTAAAAATAATGTAAATAATCAAACAAAAATATGGTCTTATAATACATTTAGAGCTGGGCAATTTGTCTTTATATTTTGGACCTGCTTAGGAAACTCTAAACTTGGCTTAGGAAATTCTAAAATATAAATATATATATATATATATATATATATATTTTTTATTGCAAGTGATTTGAATAAAGAAACTAAAAGATAAAAACATAATAATATTTTTACAATTCCAACAAAGAGTGCAACAAAAACTATCTCTAAAGTACAAATAAAATCTATAATTTTTATATTTTATATTTGGATTATAAAATCTTTTTAAATATCTTATGATAAATTTTATAATATATTTATCTTTAAAGACCTTGTACAACATTTGTCTATAGAGAAAGTTAGATCCATGTATCAACTTTCAATGAACTCAAGATACATTTAGTCTGTTCTATACTCTTATCTTTTTAGGTCTTGGAAAACCCTCCTTCAACAAGGTAAGGCTGTGCCCAAAGCTTAAGATTGGGTTGGTTTATATATATATATATATTAGTAAATGATCAACAACCCATGGTGGTATTTGAACTCCCTATCCCACACAAAGAAATAGAAGAAGATATATAGTTTTCTCTCCCACATCCCATTAAAATTAAAATCTTTTAGGTAGGTTATTTAATTTAGATTTCTCCACTATGATGAAAATCTGTCAAAGACTTTGGAAACCTAAGACCTAGTGGATTTAGAGAACCTTGTGGCAAGATTTGTTAAAACAATACATATGACTTAAAAAACTAATCCAACAAGCAAGAAGTCACTTGGCATTAGTATATTCTATGGTTTGCTGAGTGAACTTACTTTCAACCCTAAGTCTTGCTCTTGGACATCAAGAAAAAAGTTATCAATCTATTTAGCCAAACTAGGCAAACAACTCTTGTAAAATAACTTATTCAATATCAATATAACAACATTCAAACAAAGTACCTTACTTGATCTTAACTTTCAATTTAAATGGAATGACATATGGTTCCAATTCCAATCTTGTAAAGAAGTAATATTTATTAGGTTCATCTAGCACAAAAGAATAGTAGCAAATACATGGAGACGAAAAGTCAATCCTAACATTGACATTCAATGTATTGTTTGCCTATTTCACAAGCTTGAATGTATTATACATTAATTCTAGGAGTGTCTGCAAGCTCGCAAAATTTGGGATTGGTTTATCTCTCTTGTGTATAAATTGGCTTCAAATCCTTAGAAATGGAAGCTATGGAATGCCTTTTTAAGGAAACAAGCCATATTTGTAGATAAGATCCGTTTGAAGTTCAAATATTTTTGAAAATATGATCATTACTTTGAGGGCTTTATTTATAGACTATTTGGATTTCAAAAAATAAGTTTGTATTTAAATAAGAAATATGGAGTGACTTCCATACTAGAGCATTAACTTGTCAAGGTCTCATAGATTATGGATAGTTTAGTTGGAAGTTCTTATTTAAAAAAAAAAAAAAAAAGATGAACATTCTAAATAAGAGATGTTCTTTTTAAAAAGATGAGATAAATTATGGATGGCAAAACAAATGTTGGGTTCTAAAAAAATATTCTAAATTTATATATATATATATATATATATATAATATTGCTATTGCCACCACAACCTCCTATCCACCATATGCCACATTTATTCAATACCTTTCAAACCAATAAAATTTTATTTGTTTAATACCTTTCAAACCATTTGATTTAACATAATTTTTTATAGGAATAAAAAAAATTAAAGAAATATGTGCAATGGGTGGCAAATTATGATGGTAGTAGTAAAAATTGTGCTAGCATTAGTAATATCCTATATATATATATATATAAATATCTGACAAGATTTTGTAGATTGTTTAAGACTTTTTAAATTTATTATAATTATTATAAATCATTGAATACATTCTTAATCATGTATTAGAGACTATTAAAGTATAATGGATTATTCTAAAAACATGGTGTCTCTTCTAAATTGTATAAAGATGGATTTAATCTTAAAAACTTTGATCAAATTTGTTTAAATAAGATGCAAAGTTGAATAAATGTATGTAGATAAATACTAAATAGATCAATAAATTTAATGACTCAAAATGATGCCATAAGAGCCTTCAAATATTTCTTTAGAGAAAATTCCTTTTATTTTAATGAAAATAGGTTGGAATAGAAGATGCAATAAATAACAAAAACTTGCATGCAATAGAATATCTCAATTTATTAAAACCAATCAAAATATTATTAATAAGTTGAAACTCAAAATTAGATGTTTTTTCATACTATTTTGAAACATTGTTGTATACAATGTCTTTAGATAGATTTGGTTTGGTTATTATAAGGTTTAGATATATTTTTAAAACAGAGTTATTTACAAGGTACCATAATGGGTAATTTACTTTTTTTTTAAAAATAAATCAACAATTACTGAAATATTCGTTACCTTCCATCAATGATAATATCTGATTGAGATTGTAGATGCAAAAAACTATCAAAAAATCTTAAGGCTAATTGTTACAAAATGAAGGAATATATCTTCATACCTCAATGTTTACTCACAATTAGCTACATGTAACCTCTTCTCAATACAACTGTCCAAGTTCCATAAAAATTCAACTTTGAAAGCCCTGTAACGAAATTCAACTTTGAAACACAAGGATACTTCTTCAGGAGCGATAGCACAGTGAACTTTGGGAAAGACTGCCATGCGGCGTGATTACCCTTGCAGGTTAGCCACATTTTCGTGCGGCAAATCAAGTAGAAAAACACTGTAACAACTTGAGAATTTCATAACTATGGATTTACTTTCTCATTCAAAAATAGCCAAAACCCTCAAGAATCGTCATACTTCTTGGTTCAACGTTATATTTGGAATGAGATGATCTAGAGTTCATCTTTCGTGTCATGTTCTTCAACTTGACCTGCTTCTTCCTCTTTCACGACACTCTCCTCACCTTCGTCTTCTGACTCACTTTCATCGTCTGACTCTGGCTCTGGAATATCAGGTGCCTCGAAGGGAACTTTAGCATTGGATTTCAAGAACTTGACGAAACCAGCAGCTGTCCTCACCGTCTCAAGAGAAGTCTGCAATATCCAGAAAATAAGACGACTTTCGTTTGCAGAACTGAAAGTTAGCTAACATAATTCAAAATTACATTAGTGTCTATGCAGAAGGATGGAAATTTGATACTTCCTTAAAAGCAAGTCACTTTTCTGACCACTCAAAGTCATGACCAATTTTTTAAAGAAAAAACTTACTGGCTGATCGTCCTTGTCTCCTGCTGGAAAGAAAAGAATGGTAGGATACTCTTCAACCTGCGGAAAACAAAATCAGGAAAGGCGATGCATGTCAAGGCCCTTCGTGTGAAGTATATCACACTTGATCACAGAAACAGACAGGACTCACAAAAAAAATCAGCTATTTGAGAATCCAACTAGTAGGTGAGACTACCTTGAAGCCTTCAAGCTCATTCTTGGTGCCATCCATCTTAGCAATCACTATTGAGCTGATATTCTCCAAGGCTTCTCCCAACTTATTGTATTCTGGCTCCAGAGATTTGCAGTGTCCACACCATGGGGCATAAACCTACGAAAGTGGAGAATGCATATAAGAGGATGCCGACTTATTCTTGAACAACAGTAGACTGAACCAAGATGTAAACAAGACTAAACCGAACATAGTCCTTTTGGATGTATAACGCTAAGTGTAAAGAGTAGATAAAATACAGAAACACACCAAGTGAAACAACACAACGTAAAATTTAACTAGATTCCGGCTGGTTAGGACAACATATAAAGGAAGGAGCAGTTCGGTGTAAGTTCGTACCTCAAGAATAACATCCTTGGTTTTATCAAGAACGATCTGCTCAAATGTTGAAGCTACGACAATTTTGACAGGTCCAGCATTCTACGCACACCAATTTGTACACCGTTTAGCTCCACACTGTTTAAGACAAAGAAAAAAAAAAAGGCAAGAAAGTGATGGAATTTCTGTTTTGTGTTGAGCAACTGCTTTGACTTGATCAAAAGAGAACACTGAAATAGAGAGCTCCATCATAAAGACTGTATTTTACTAAACACATGCCACACCTCCTCGGGTGCTTTCTGTGACTTGCGATAGGGAGTAAGATCTCCGGCCAAAAACTTCTCCGAGAATTGCTGCAAAGAGAGATGAGAATTTTAAAGACTTCTCTTGCACAACAAAAGCCATATCTGCGAAGTATATTTTAAAGTAAATAAAAATGTTCCAATATTTCTAAAACACAGGGCTTCCGGGATCAAACCCATCTAATAGTTTGAACTGGATGATTCATGAAAGAGAAAATTGCAAAGCAAAGCAGCACACATGTCATCTTGAACTTGTTGGGGGAGACTTACCTTTAGTGAATCAAGACTATAATCTCCATCATATAAGTACTTGGCACCAGACTCAGGAACAAAACCCAAAAGCTGCCATGCAATAGCACAGACACAATAATCACAATTTGATATAGCCCAAACACTACGTTTAACAACCAGAGGTATCAAGTTGAACATCACTCAGAAATCATGAAACAATATTAATTTCCCATTCGTATCAAGCAGAAAGTTAAAAATTTTACCAGAAGGTCTACAGCCATGTTAAGCACTTACAATACAGGAAGTCAAATCACTTGCATGTCACCTGAATAAGTGAAAAACTCTAAAATTGTAACAAGGTAAGTTTAAAGACAATACCCTACTCCTTTCGTTATCAAGTGCAAAGAACTCTAGAATAGAAGCGGCAACATCCTCGTCGGAAAGATTGATGAGGGCGAAAACAATCTGCATCCGTTACAGCTTTGTCGATTAGAAAAAACGAGCATAGAATAATTTAGAAATTAAAAACAGAGCTACTTACTGGTAAAGAACAATACGATTGAATGTGACTTACCGTACCTTCTTTTTAAAAGATTTAGCTGCCTCTTCATAATTAGCACGAATTTTCTCGAAGTCGGCAATATTTGCAAACAGCAGCAGCTACTATCAGAAAAGACAAGGGGTTAGAGTCTCCATGAGATTCACTTGTACAAAATACCAGAAAATAGAAGCATGTCCACTTCTAATGTAAAAATATAGAAATTAAACATTCCAAAATACCTGTCTCTTCACATTAGACTTGAATATAAGTGATGCTGTCTTACGGCTGAATGGGATTACGAGGGGACGCTTGTTCTCGAATACAAAGTCTCCAATAGACGTCCTCTCAAACGATCCATCTGTGCAGACGTGAGATTAGGTTTCAGCATAATCCATCATCTCATATTCTTACATCACAAGATGTGGTACACAGTCACCACAGAATGAGAGTGAAGACAGTGCGTCCAAAAATGGAACGTCGCTTACCAAAAATAGAAACCTTCTCATTCTGCTTCTTCAGCAACACAAGAGCAGGAGTCTTGTTTTCAAGGCCAAACTTCTTAGCAATTTGCGCATCTGCTGTCATATGGAACTCGACTCCATCCTCCTGCTTTGCCACCGCAATGAATTCCTCGGCGTCGGCGCCCTCAACGCTGTCAAGGTAGGCAACAGCAAGGGGAGCGTCGCGCTCTAGCAGCTCTTCGGCAGACTCGACGATGCTAACAGCAGGACCAATCCTCTTCATCACCCAGTTGATGATATCATCACTGCAACAATTATGCGAAAACAAGTGTTAAATAGAATAACCGATGGAAAACTATATAAGATATCCAACCACAATTGAAAGCTCAACCCAGTGATTAACATAACTTCGAAAAGCATCCGGGAAACGAAAATGAAAAATGAAATAGCTACGTCTTACAGCTCGGAAGGAGAAAGTTTTGACAGGATACTGAGAACTCAGGGAAGGAGATAACACTGCAGGCTCTTAAATTCTAAGGCGACAACACAACATGACAATTCCTACTCACTAAGTGGCTGAATTTGTGCGGCATGACCGATCCCGTTAAAAATCAAAATTGGCCAGTCACTGAGTGCAGTCGATTGAGGATACAGCGAGTCTCCAAGGCCAGTCGACGCGTAAAAACTTACGAACACTGGCGAATCGACGCTGAATGGAACACCTTTTTTCATCAAATAATCCGAAACAATATCCACAAAACCAAATTCCTCTAGTGACTCTACACTCGAATCTTCACATCCCTCGATATGCAACAGCCCCCTAAACGGGTTGAAAACGGAACTCCTACCTTGTTCGTCCTCCATTGTATGGCCTCTTCTCGCCGTCTACGAAAAAGTACAAAGTTGGATATCCCTCAACACCATAATCTTCAGCAAGATCGCCGTGCTCAATAGCATCAACCTTCGCGAGCACCACACCTGTCTCCTTGAGCGCTACCGCCGCTTTGGAGTACTCTGGCGCCAATGCCTGACAATGCGTGCACCAAGGAGCGAAAAACTCGACCAACACGTGCTGGTGGCTCTTCACGACGTCGGCAAAGTTATTGGCGCTCAAAACCAACACACCATCCTCAACATCCTCATCTCCTAAACTCTCAGGTGAAGAGTATTCCTCGAGATCTTGCTCCTTGACGAGGTCATCCCTGAGGTTCAACACCTCCCGCTCCTCCTCTGTCAAATCCAAATCCGAATACACGTCGTCAAACTCCGATATCGCTTGCGCTCGAGCAACGAAACCTGATAACAATAATGCACAACTCAGGAGGACCAGCAGCACATTGCAATTCGTCTTCCCCATTACGACAGACAAATCGACCACAATCCAGCGGATCTGCACCCTAGTGCGGCAGCGAAATGTGCATCCGCAGCTTCTTCTCCGAGCTCGTGGTAGCAGCCATCCTTGATGCAGTTTGCAAGTGACACTGATGCATGCCCGGTTAATACTCTGGTTATATTGTGTGTTTGCTGGAGGTTCCACGACATGGGTATCAATCACAGTTGACACAACGATTGTGGTGTTAATCTACCAGACTAGAAGGGTTTGATGTAAATTTAGAGATCCAAGATTTGTCACTGCAATTGTTGTTTTCATAAGAGCTAAGCTCAATTCCATTTTGCCTTTCAATTTTTGTAACTGTAGAAATCATTGATTTCTTTAGAATGAATGAAATAAAAACAAAATTAGAAATACTTTATTTAAGTTTCTAATATCTTGACACATAACCTATTAATGAAACTTATTGGATAAAAATATTATTAAAAACTTCTTTGTAAAGCCATATACAAACTTAATAGTAAATAAAAATTTATATTTCTAAACTATAGATTTTTAAAATAATTTTAGAATGTTTAAGAAAGAGTATAAAGAATGTGAAAGGTTTTAGGACTTAGCAGTATATGTCAATAATATTGCATTGATTTCTAGTCCTAAGAATCATAAGTTGATAATGATTTTAAATTTTAAAAATTACCTATTTATTGTAAAATTCTTATTAAGGATGTTGTCTTTTAATCAAATCCAAAGTAGGTTCCAAAGCCACCAATGGTATCTAATATCAAAATATAGTAATTACCTATAAAATTGGTTTATATTTATGCATTTATAAGTGCCTTTAAGCATAATTTGAGATACCCATTTAAACAAGGAACATTTGTCCAACTCAAATTACAAAATATAAAATGTTTGATTAAAAGTAATAATACTAAATGCATATTGTTGTTAGGATTTAAATTTTAGATCTTTGTATACAATCTTAGAAGTATAGATTATCTGATTTTTAAAAATATAACATGTTTGTATAGAAATTTGTATAATTTTTTTTTATTATTTTAAAAACTTTATTATTGAGAAATTTTAAAAGAATAACCAATTAGAAAGTTTTTAAGCATTATAATTAATACAAAATATTAATTAAATTTCTTTAATAATCATTTTAGATATTTTATTTTAAATTAATAAATAAAAATAATAAACTAATAGATTTTTTAAAAAAAACTTTATCTTATTAGCAAAGTCAATATAAACTTACAAAAAAATTTAGAATCAACCTTCAATTATTTTAAATATGAGCATATGTAATTAAATTATAAATAACAAAAAAATCAAATAAAAAGTGAAAACTTAAGAAATTACAGTAGTTTGATAATTATTTTGATTTAATATTCTAAATGGTTTGAAATTAATTATTCTACATCATTTTTATTTTTATTTTAAGATTTTGATTTATGCAAAGAAAACTATAGTAAGTAGGTTTTTACAAGAGATTATGGAAATTAAGCCAAATTCATATGTTTTAAAAATATATAATAAAAAGTCAAATAATTAAATTAAAATATACTAAAAATAAGACCAATATTAGAGAAGTGTGGTACCTATTATTAATAACAATATTTTGGCATTGACATTGTTATTTTATAGAAGTATTTGCAATGTATAGACTTTTGCATTTATTCTTTTATGTTATTTCATAAAATAAAATAAGAAATATTTATAAGTCTATTTGTTTCTTGTCTTATATTACTCTATAGGTTATTTTGGTCTTTAGTGATCAACTTAGAAACTCATATACTTATATTAATTGCTTAGTTAATTGTATGCCATCCAAACTTAAGTCTAAGTTGCTTATCATATCATAGATCATATTTTACAATTTAGATGTATTTTATAAGCCAAAATAGAACTAAAAGATTCAATTTTAGAAATAAACTTATTAGAATTAGTTTGTTACAAAATATCACAAGCTTCTATTGGAATAGAGCATAATAAAAGCCATTATTTAGAACTTCAAGTAGATCCCATACTTCCTTCAACTCTAAAGGCTAATGCAACTAATGGAAGTAATCAAACCTCTTCTACAAATATTCAAATTGAATCCATAATATTGCCAAGGAGATTATTTATTTTTATACTTTTGAGATTCCAATGGATATCAATTCTTTCCAATTTTTTAAAATTTAATAAATCTATGAATAAAGATCCAACAATTTATATAGAATAATTTATAAAAGTATTGATTGTAAGTTTAGTGGCTAACCACAGATATTATTTGATATGGTTTTTGGCCACTTTGATGAATTCCGCATATGCATAATATAGATCTTATATAAAAGAATCATTTACTACTTGAGAATAACTCCTAGTAGCCTTCTTTTATCAATTTAGACTTATAATTAGGCAACAACAAGCCCTTATGACTCTTACAAATATTAAATAAGGACCATTAAAGGATATTATTTCTTATGTGAGGTGACTTTGTATATTATATACTTAATAAATTGTTAATCTCTTAAATAAAGATACCATTAGATATTACTTTATACAAGGTTTTGCCATACTTTTTGTTATTTGGAATATACTAAATAAGATGTATAGGGATTTAGAAGGAGTAATTTGAGCTACTTCGAAGGTGGAGGTCATTAATAAAGAAATTGATTGTATACTTAGAAGGACAGAAGAATCAATACCCACTTTTATATGCCTATAATATTAACATATTGAATTCCATCAATATCTTGCTTTAAGCTATTCTCAACTTTTTACCTTCTTATTACCAATTTGTAATCCAATGCCCTTAGTTATATAAGCCGCATGTGAACAAGCACCAAAAAAGACCTTCGATAATATTAGGTTGGAAGAATTTAAAAGTGAGGTAAATCAAATAAATGATGTGATAAAAAAATAATATAATAAATATTATGAAGGCCATTAGTAAATAAATGTCTTGTCTCATCAAAAATCAAAATTCAACTATAGAGCCTAAACATCATAAGTTAAGAATTCATATGTTTGGATTGTGGTATACAAATTATAAATAAATAAACCATATTATCCAATTTTATCCACAATTTCTATAACAACCACCTATAGGCAAAAATCAACTCCAATCTTATAATACTCCTCATCATTTAAAACAAATAGGTCCTAGTTTTCCTTCAAATCAAATAAATAATATTATATTTTGTTTTGCTTATAGAAATTCACATTTGATAGGCCAATTTTGGATTAAAAATGGGATTGTATAATCAAATTGTGGAGGATTTCATCCTACAAATCATTATAGAAGACTTAATAAGGTCATTCCTTTTACCTTTCTTTCAAAAGATTATAGCAACCAAGCTAAAAAATATATATATAAGGAGTTAGATTTGTAGATCCTAATTTTACAAATGGTCTAATAAACCTATATTATGACTATTCAAACTACAGTCAAAATCATCACCTTCTAATGGCAGTTCAAACTAATCAAAGAATAATATAAGAATCTTCATTATACAATCAAAATCAAAATCAACTACTACCACCTTCTTAAGATGTTAGATATACAATGACTCAATCTAATGTATCTTCTACATCAAATTTATCACTCCATCAATCCAACTTGGTACAAGTAGATAATAAGAAGATCTTTTTGTACAAGGAATATTACCTTCTTTGGTGGTGACTAAAAGTATGAGTGCCAAAAAATCAATAGACTTAGTACACCTTGAAGAAGATGAATTATCTTTAGATATTTTAGAAGAATCATTTAAATTTGTTGAGTTGGCAAAAATAACTCAAGAGATAGCTAAAAAATTAGAAAACAAACAATCATCTTCTTTAATTGAATCAAATGATGAAGAATATTAATTTGTAGGCAATAAGGGACCTTAAACTTCTAATATCTTTTTAAAACATTTAACAAACAATAAAACCTTTAATTCAATAAAATCTTATGACTTATAGTAAGATCTTTATAGAGCTAGAGTCATCATTTATTTTGAATGATTGATTCAAGTAATACCAATCATTAAAAAAGATTACAAAAAAAGAATAATTATATATAAGAAAACCAAGAGTACAAAAAAAAATAGTTAGAATTGAGGTTGAGGATTTAGAATGGAATATTACAAAAAATTCAAAAAAAAATTTAAATTTAAAATATAAATCTATTGAAATAAATGTAAAAATTATATATAAAATAATTTCTAAGATCATAGTAGATGATGGAAGTAGCATCAATATTATATTTGAATCTATAATAAACAAGTTAGAATTGATAATTAATTACAAGGTAGTTTTGAAGATAAGATTAATTGATCAAGGATTCTTTCAACTTTTAGGTTGAATTTGTGATCTTTGCATGCAAGCAAGAGGTGTAAATTATATGGTATCATTTTATGTGATATATTTATATTAAGAATCTAATAGCTACCTTCTTTTGTTAGGAAGAAGATGGTTGAAGCAATTTAAAAGAATAATCAATTAGAAAGCTTTTAAATCTTATTTTATCTTTAGATCCTTGGATAATCAAATTACAACCATAATATCTAGCCATATTAGACTTTAAGCTTTGGTTTCTTCAAAAAAAACTCCATCACGTATAGAATTTAATCAAACAAGTTTTATCCAATCCAACTCAACTTCAAGTATTATTCCAATAAAATATATTGGTCATAGACATATGAATATGAAGATGAGGATGATTTTATCAAATGATTAACAAAAAATTTATATAAAAAGATGACATTCACATTTGATTTATAGATGTAATTGATTGATTGGAATTTGATAATGATTGCCTAGATCTTACAATCCTTGTAAATGATATTTGTATAAATAAAGCCTTTAGCTTAGAAACTGATGGAATCTAAGTTGAAGATTTTGAAACTATTATAAAAGAAAAAATTATCATGCCTCTTCTCTTGCAATTTAAATATATACCTCAAGGCATTGAAGCTAGACATGATATACCTATTTATCCACGAGTACCTAAAGATTGGTATCATAGATCCATTGAACTAGTACATATAATAGAATAAGATTGAGTATAAATTTTAATCAACCATGATAAAGAAGAATCCAAATATGTCAAGTTTGAATTTCAATTAGATGAAGAAAATTTTTTAAAATACAAATCATTGATTATGGAATATTATAATATATTTGTATGGTCTTATAAAGATTTGAAATGTATTCTTCTTAATATTTGTCAATATACTATTCTACTTCTTTTAAACACCATAGTTTTTTTTCTTTAGTATATGGAATAGAAGCTATCTTATTTATAGAATTTAAATTCCATCTTTATATATTACTATTGGAGAAAGATTCAATAATTCTCAATCTTTGAATGAACAAGTAGAGTATTTGGAAAGATTATGTGAGGTATAAAGATTTGCAATCCAGTACATAGAATCTATTAAAAAGAGAAGGAAATAAAACTTTGATAAAAAAAATCTACAAGTTTAATTTAAAAAATATTTTAACATAAAAAATATTTTAAATAAAGGCATGATTGTGTAATAATTGTATGAAGTTTTTAAAAATATGCAAATAATAATTATCTATGTTTTAAATTTTTTAATTAATAATAATAGATTGATAAGAATTTTTTTAATTGCTATATAACAATTTTAATTTTTTTATATATTTTATTTTATATCAATAAATATTAATTTTTTATATGATTCTTTAGAATCTAAAAATATGGCTAGTACATAGCAAGTGATGACTTGGCCTACAAAGATGCAAATATTTTTAGACATAGCCTATGGTCTCTATTATCTTCATACGCCATTTCAAACAAAAATTATTTATTATGATATCAAAGCTAGCAACATATTTTTAGATATGAATCTAAATCCAAAAATTATTGACTTTGACCTAGAAAGACCAATACAAGATGAAAGAAGTTAAATCATAATTCAACAACAAACTAATACAATGTAAGTATATATTCTAAGTATATATGTATGGATTTTATTTTATTTTATTTTTGTTAATATGTAATATCAATTAGTCAAAGTTTTTTTTAGCAATTAGAATTTTTTGAATATAATATGTGTAATGGTTATTTAGCACCAAAATACATGCTTTATGGTCAATTAAATGAAAAGGCTTACATTTATAGCTTTGATATTTTGCTTTTAGAAATTGTAAGTGGAAGTAGAAATAAGGATCTAATCCAATTAAAAAGCAATGTTTATCTTCTAATATGAGTAAAAATTTATTCTTAAATATATTTTAATATTATAAAATTTTAATTTATTTTAAAAAAATAATCTAAAAAATTTAAGTATAAATTTATAATTATTATTAAATATAATATATAATTTTTGATAAGTTTTTTTTTTTTTTAATTAATTAATTTTTCTTTTTTATCTTGCAAGCTTTAAGATCATACAAGGAAAATAAGCTTATAGAAGTTATAGATCTAAGACTTCATATAATTAGAGATAAATTGAAGGAGGTCCTTTATGTGCTAGAAGTTGTTATTTTGTATGTGAAATCTTTTTTAAAAAGAAGGCTAATAATATTTCAAGCAGTGGTAATATTATCAAAAGATATAAATATTAGAAATGTCTATATAGATACAAATTCTTATTATTTTCTAAATTTAACTATGTCTTCACCTCATTGTCACAATAAAATACTTTTGCTTCAAATTACATCATCTTATACTATTGGTTCAAATGAAATAATAGGCTAGTATACAAATGGCCATGCTATTGTAGAACAAATAAGTAAATATAATGGCTTATGGTAAAATATATTAATTTATTATTAAAAAGTAAGAAATTTTGTATATAATATAATTTATTATCTTATGACTAAATACATATTTACTTAAGATTTTTTAAATTGATTTTAAAATTCTTAATAAAGTATTTTATACATCTTTATTATATACTTGATATATATATATATATATATATATATATATATATTGTTATTTTAAAAATATCTATGTTTTGTATTAAATAAATTTTAAAAATGTAAGTACAAGAATCATAAAAAAAGATAAAAGATATTAAGGAATATTTAGTAATCAATTCAATTAATAAATAACATTTACATTGTATGGACTTTTAAAAAATGTCCAATATGCATATCAATAATATAAAAAATATTCTTTATGTGAAATAACTACATTATCAAAATTTATTAAAGTTATTTTTTATTATGATTTTAATATATTTTATATAAAATATTTAATTGATTAACAAAGTTAGTACACAATTTAATTAACAAACCACTAGGTAGACACCCCCCTTTTATTGCGTGGACACCCCATGTATTATGTACCTCTACATACAATAATATTATTTATAATTAAATGTTTTTTGATAATGATATTTTTTGATGACTATGTTATTACTATTAAGAAGGATTATGAAAAAAAATAAAAAATAAAAAACAAGTTGATGTCTTATTTTTGTACCTAAATGATTAATATTACATATTAAAATTTAGATCTATATTCCATGTTAGAGAAAATAAATTATAAAATTATGTAATCAATTTATACAAATGACTGGAAGTATAACAACATTTTTAAAAATTATATATATATATATATATATATATATTGATAAATTAAGAGAACCACAAAGGAGGATGTCCATGCAATAAAAGGGGAGTGTCTATTTAACAGTTCCTTTTATTGACATATTGTAATAATAAAAATAGAATCATTTATAAATATATTTTATTATATTATAATAATATAAATTAGTAAATATTTAGAGACAATTATTTATAATTGAATAATATTATAATTATTAGACATCATAGCTAAAATAATTTAAATATTTTAATACAAATGTGTTTATAAGTGATCAATTCACATCAATATGCCATGAAACTAACTACATAAACACTAACTGAGAATATATATTTTTAAAAATATCAAATTTTTATCTTCTATATTTATATTACATTACCTATTTTATTTAAATTCCATGTACTAAACATGCTAAAAAAATTTTAAAAATTTGGTTTATAGATAATATTTAAATTTTATAAAAATTAATTGAAGATTTTATTCTTATCCTAATATCCAAGAGATTATGCTTCTTCACAACAAATTTTGTACAAGTATATGATTTTTACATGATTAATAATGCAGTTCTTTGATTTTATACATATACAACCAAAAGCTTGTAATTATTCTATACATTTAACACTTTTATTCTTACAGAGATTAGTTATAGTAAACTTCATCAGTAAAATTGTATTCTTTAATATCAATGAAAAATTAGATATTGATCAAATTTCTTAGCAAAATCAAATAATGTTTTCTAATATAAGCATAGAGCATGTAAAACATTTTATTTACGTTGTTGCCAGATTTTTTAAAAATTAAGAAATTTATACTTGTTTTAGAAAAGGTTTTTATTTAATTTTGAAAAAAACTTTAATCAATATATTTAAAGAAGTGATATATGTAATTCCTACTGTGTACAAACTTACGTCATAGTGCACAAAAAATGTTCCTTTTAATTCTAATTCATCTCACTTTCATTGAATCTCCGTTAAATTCTATGTAAATTCTTCTATATATATTAATGTTTATAATATTAATATTTAGGATACTTCTAACAACCATTTTTTATTTTTATTTTTGTTGTCTTGATATTGCTCATCCTTCCAATTTGTATAAAATTACTAAAAACAGTCTCTTGCTAAAAAATTCAGTTTTTAATCAATATTCAAAGATGATAATTTTATCAGTCTTATAACACAATTCATAATTACTAGTTGGTGTAAAGATTGAAATAAGTTATTTAAAACTTCATCCAAAAAATGATTATTTATAAATTGCATTGGCAATGCAATTTAAAGAGAAGACCAACGTAATTGTTCAAACAAATTGTAAATCGTGTGCAAATTTTATTATCCATTTCCAGAGCTGTAAAATATTACAAATGTTTTTATAAAAGAAACGTAATCCATATTTTGACATTGCATTACCATAATATCTCAAATCATAGTCTATTTAAGACTAAAAATCAAAGAAAAATCAACCTAATACACATCTTATTTGCAACCACATTATTTACAAAAAATAGCAATCTTATCCTTAAAAGTTTATTTTCAACTTTTTCCAAGAAATGAATGAATAAATGAAATCAAAAAGTCATTAGATCTTTGTCAAAACTATATATTGAACATTTTATAAAAAAAAACTTTGCAATCTGAAACTAGTAGCACAAAAGTGAAAGAATAAACAATATACATTGCTGATAAAATCATTGGATTTTCAACAGAAAATTTATATGAGCTTGAAATAAATATCTTTGATTATATATATATATATATATATATATATTTATTTCTCAGAATTCATGAAATCAAGGTTAAAGTTCCCAATGTGTGAAGGAAGTGACAACCTATGTTTCTACATACTTGAAGCCTGTAAATATATGAAAATAAATAAAATGTTATAATTTATCTACTATTGAAATATATAATAATGTTTTTATTGCTTTTTATTTTACATTTTTATTTGAAGTAAATAAATAAAAATTTGTTATATTATGTTCATTACTCAATGGAATAAAATCATGGTTCATGTCCAATTCACACCATTCAAGCTGACAAGGCCCAAATTTCCAGAACTGTTTCACATTGTGAACGTCCTGTTCAGGCCTTTTAGATTCAGAGCACCTGGTCAAGTTCATTCAATATGGATGCACCTGGGTCCACTTTCCCATGGAATGGCTTGCCATCTCAATAGCTTCTTTAATGAATTTTGGATCTTATGCTTTTTCCCCAAATGAATCCAACTGATCAGATAATTCAACTTTAAATTTGGGGGAGAATAAAATATCATCTACTCAGAATCTTGGTAGATTTTGCATTCCATTTTCAGAACCTAGACAATTTGCATGCATGATTAAAAAACTACATTTCATGAATGGTCATTTGTATTTAATTCTTAATATCACTTGCGTAAGTAAAATTCAATCATGTCTATTTGATCTCTAGCAATGCCACCAGTGTCTATGATTAGATGACAAAGACTTTGAATAGATGATTTTGAAAAGCAGGCTGGATCACAATATAATTACACTAAAACTTGAGCAAAAGAAACCACTTTTTTTTCCAATGTAAAATAATGATTTTGTTTGAATAAGTCTATATGTATTATATCTACACTTTGCAAGTTTTTAATATGTATTTTCATACATACACATCAAATGAATAAAATTGAGCATAGAATTCCAGAGAAACAAGAATGATTTGGTCAATGAAGAGGTGATGGGGACTCAGTGCAGCTTTGGAATCCCTTTTCTTTCACAATGGAGCCACCATCACCTCTTTCTCCTTGCCACCTAAGCCAGCTAAATGTGCACCACCCCCACAATTTTTTAAATTTTATTTTTTAATTTTTAAAAAGAAAAAAAAATCCCCATGATTTCCTTCTGTAGCATGAAGACACAACCAACCATAAGCAAGCACCTGTGTGCCATGGATTCCACAAAGGGCTCATAAGGACTGCACACAAGGACTCTTCTACATTCTTTTTCTCTCTCTCTCTTCACCTTTTTCTACTTTTTTCTTTCTCTTTATCAAACATGCTTTTCAGAAAAAAAAAAACAAAAACCATTAATTTCTACCTTTCATTGCTTCTCTTGTCTTCTATTCAATCATTTCATTTTCTTGAAATAAGCTTTTCTCTTGACCTTTGAGCTTTAAATTTGCATGGGATTTATCACAACATCAACCAAATACAATGCTGGCAATTGATCAAACATGGTTTTATTATATATATATATATATATATATATATGTGTGTGTGTGTGTGTGTGTATAATGTGATGATCAATGAAGTGGATGTAGGAGTAGACCTAAATCAAAGAACATGTGCATTCAGGTGCTCTAAAGAACAAAGCCAAGTGATGTTTTGGCATTATTGGCATTATTGGAGTACAAAGAGGAAAACGAGATGGAAGCAGACAAACAATGTGCAGCATATGGAGTGATGTGAAGGGTGAAGGGTTTCACAGCTAGTGTTGATTGCAACAGGAGTGGTGCTCCACCCATTAGGTTTGGCCACCACTCCTACAGGAAACCAGCCATCCTTGGGGGAATCCACAAGCAATTCATTCTGGTGAACAACAAGGTTGAAGGAGTTTTGTCTATGGTCCTCTTCTAGAAAAATAAACTGCCTCCCTGTATTTCAAAGCAATTACTTACATACTTGCTCAGTTCCTTTTCTTTCCAATGTGGATTTCTTTTCTTTTCTTTTCAAGGTGGGTTTCTTTTCTTTTGGGATAATAAGTAGTTGGGTGTGAATTAGTTGGAATGTAAATGCTGAGATCAGCAAATCTGCCATTGGTTCCGCCTGAAATTCATCACTTTGAGCCTAGATAGAGAGGGAGGGCGAAGTGAAACTCACAAACCCAAGTGCGTAGAAAGCGTAATGGACACAAGGGCACAGGAGTAGGGGAAGGAGAAGGGGAAGGAAAGTATAGGGCGGGCGTAGGGGGTGTTGAGAAAAGTAGTAGTAGTAGTAGGCCATGCAGTGCTGCCGCAATGAAAGGTGAGCTCGGGCCATAACCACGGCGACCACGGTCATGGCGATGGCGATGACGATGATCCGATGATCAGATGACGGGGATGCCGATACTGCGGATTGTTTTACCTCGAGGCACAGCAGAAACCACAACAACAACGCCAACGCCAACGTGCACGGCGTTGGACCCCGCATCACTCCAACCCAGACTCTAGACTCACCACTCCGCTCTCGTCTTCTCTACTCTTCCCTTTCTCGTCACGCCGCTCCTTCAGGTGGACCTGACTGACTGACTGACTGACTTCCTGCGGTGGCATCCGTTCTTCGCGGTGTTTCTCTATGACTTTATGGCATTGGTAGAAGGGCGGTGACGCTACCATGCGGCGGAGGAGTGGAGGTTAGAGGTTGTTTGTTCGAGGGAGATGGTGCCTGCGGTGGAGAGTGGCGGGGGCGTGGCGAGGGATTTGGGTGGGTGGGAATGAAATGGCAATGCAGTGAGTGGGGTGGTGTGTGTGTGTATGGGGAGTTGGGGATTATGGCGCTAGACGGAGCACAAGAGTGAGAGGCAGAGAGAGAAGGGCAGCGTGGAGGTGATACAGGGTGGGATTATGGAGTGGAGGAGCTTGTGGCGGATCGAGAAAGGGTTGCCTGTGGTGGACCAGGTGGTGTGGTTGTTGCGGGAACATCGTTTTGTCATGCACGTTGAGCCTGGCTGGGTGTGCGGTCAGGGTTTTGCGAAGGTCGAATAGTAGGGGAGGCGCGAGGGAAGGGACCAGGAGAGCGGGCGGAGGGAGAGTGAACAGGCAGCACAAGCGGGGGAGTCGATGTGCGGAAATTGCAATCTACTATGAGCGGTGGGGTTGGTAGTATTGAGGTGTAGGGTTGAAGGGGCGGAGTCATGCCGATGATGGATGTGGGTGTGCGTCACTCTGCACGGTCGCCATCGTCGGATGGCGACTGCAGCAGCGACGACGATGACTCAAATTCTGGAGTTTCTAGTGGCAGGGATCGCAGGCTTATGTATCCGATGCCCCAGTCCCATTGGTTTCCCCGATCGCTTTCATTCGGGCCGTACGTGGCACCGAGAGTTTCGAGGCAGCGCAGTGGAGCCAATGCACCGGCTAGAGCGTCGTCAAGGCAACATGTTGGAGCCAGTGCACCGCGATTGCACATTCAGGTCACCCGTCCGGTACATCTCCGCTCCTGGGTTACAGACTCGTTGAATAGGTTGGCATGCGTGGTAGGGCAACGATGGCCGGAGCCGTGTATGGTGTATGTTGGGGGGTTGGCTTCGAAGTTTTGGAATTGCACATCAGCGTACAAGTCACGTGTTTTGTAATCGGAGCAATTGGGATTTCTGGGTTAAGCAGCCTACTGTCGTCGACTGTCGCTGGCCCTAGCAATGCATTGTTCCAATTCCCACTAGCTGATGTTAGGGCTCGTGAAGATAAGCTTGGGCGTGACAATACGACTGTATACACTTCAGGGTTGGGTTAGCAAGGGTGTGAGGACGTTGTGACTATCATGGGCGTTTTTGAGTCACCCTTTTTCAGCTGATAAATATGACGAAGTGTTTCGTGTTGATGACGCAGTTGGCATACAAGCTTACGAAGGATATCGTGGGAACGTATCAAAACTGCAACCCCGAGTTTGCATTTTCACCGGATCTGAATCCGAAGCGATACCTGACTGCTCCATCAACAATCGTTTCTGAGAATGGGCTGGACAATGAGAAGCATGATCTTGTGCTGTATTTCAATCAAGTCCTGGTGAATGACGATGGCACTCGCAGGTAGGAATTGGTATGCTTGGGACGAAGATGATTGTAGTTTTGTTATTTTTGTTTAATCCTGCTCGAGGGTGCAGGTTGTCCATGGTTAGGCCATGACTTAGATGCTCATTTTCACCACGGTAGATTTTGGATGGAGGCAAGGGCGAGTGGACGTTCGAAGTTCTGGCAGGAATGCCGAACTTTTGAGCAGAGCACGAGGCATTGGGGAGCTTGGTGCATGCAGGAAGTGTGCAAATTGATGTGAGGGAGGTTTTGAACGCGTGAGGGTGGTGTTTGGGTGTGGATGTGGGTGTGGGTGCGCTCGCAGATATGTTGTGAAAGATCTAGTGGGTTCAGGTACGTTCGGACAGGTGGCAAAATGTTACACGGAGGAGACGAACGAGTACGTTGCAGTGAAGGTGATCAAGAATCTTCCAGCTTACTGCACCCAAGCGCGGTTCGAGATCGGCATTTTGCACATGGTATGGCATGAGCTCATGCACGGATACTCCTCCCGTCGTTTTCTGAGTTTAATTGCGAGTCTATGATTGGAAGAGCTTCGGAGAGTCTGTTTGTGGTGGATCAGGTGGAGGGACGATAGAGGCGTTAGGAGGGGCTAGAATTACGGCTGGAGAGTTACATGACGACGAGAAATTAGGGGAGTTGGGGTCCGTGAACTGCTTCTAGGCAGGTTTTCAGAAGTTATTGGATATTCGGATAAAATAGGCAGTTGTGAGTCCGTGGTTTAGGACCTTCTCGACTTAATAAGAAACTTAGGAGGGTGTTCAAGCTTTCTGTGATTTGGACGGGAGGAAGGTATGGATTTGTGTGGATGCATGCCTGATTGAAAGGAGTTGCTCTGACATGCGGTTGTTGACTGTGATTGACAGCTGAACAAAGAATACGATCCAGATGATAAGTATCACATCGTTAGAAGCCTAGACCATTTCCAGCACCATGGGCATCTGTGCATCGTGTTTGAGCTTCTTACGGAGAACTTGTGAGTGCATCCTTCAAAGTGGGGGATCGCTGTGAAATGCAGGATTTGGTTTTGTTGGTTCTAGGTGGCAAATAGAAATACGGAGTGAAATATTGTGTCGCACATGGGGGTTCTGGATGTAATTCTAGTGTGCATGAGAGTAGTGGAGCACCCTACGACATCTTTGGGCTCAGGTGACACGTTGTGCAGTTTCACTCGCAGGTTTTACTAAGAGCGTGGCATTCTTGGTTGGTTTAGTGTTGGATTCAGTTAAGATGTTTATATTGGTTCCTTACATCTTGTCGGGGGGTTATGGTACTGCAGGTACGAGTTGTTGAAGAAGACGAGTTTGAAGGGCATGTCGCTTGTATTGGTGCGGATGTTCACCAAGCAGGTATGAATCTTGTTGGGACCGAGACAGGTTGCCAGTTCAGAAATGCGGATGTGCGGTGTGAGTTACTATGTGTGCTTTGTTTCTGGTTGAGACATTGTGGTTTTGCAAGGCGGAAGCTTGCGTTTCGCCCATTGGGTTTGTAAAATGGTTCGTTTACAGCTGCCTGTCTTGGAATGTGTCCCTGAAAAAAAGATATCCGTGGACGTCGTAGTTAGAAGTTGTATGATCCCAGTTGTTTTAGGTTGCAGGTTTATTTGGACCGCATGTGAAAGTGTTGGATATGCTGATGAGTTTAGTTGTGGGTGTGTACAGTTACTGAAATCTCTGAGTTTGCTGCGGGAAGCTAGAGTAATACATTGTGATTTGAAGCCAGAGAACATTCTTCTTATTGAGAGGTAATTATCATGTATTTGTTGGTTGTGCGTACCGTTGTGTCCGGTTTACGCGAATGGTATGGTGGATTTGGGCAAGTTGGGTGTTTCAGCGATTCACAGATGACGGAGAGGGGTGGGAACTGGACCAGTGTGGATTGAGCTGACATACCCGCGTTGTTTAAGTGTCGTGTCCAGTTTATTTCTGGCGATGTAGACGTTTTCAAATGAAAGCGGCGTTTTTTGTATTCGACCATGCAGTTGTGGTTGGTAGCTGGGATTTCTTTCGTAGTCTTTGCTGGAATGACAGTGGTCATGCAAGGGTGGTGCGTGTATTGTTGGAAGCTTTATGTTGTTGCAGGTCTTGTTGAGGAATTCGACCTACGTGTTTATGCGTGCCTGGCTAATCCATTTATTTGGCTGGATTTTGTTTGCCTTAGTTTTCGGTCAGCGGATTTGAAGCTTATTGATTTCGGATCAGCGTGTAAGGAAGACCATACGGTGTACACATATATACAGGTAGAGTGGTGGTTCGCATCCTAGGGTTTGCTGTCTATAAGAGGATGTGAAGCTGAATGTAGAAAGGTTAGTACTGTGATGTTCGAGCAACGTGGTGTAGTGCCGCTTTACTTATGTGAGAGAGCCGACCTGTGCAGAGTTGGATGCAATGTACGCTGAAGTGGATGATCTTGCTAACTTGGATTGTGGTTTGAATGAGTGCAGAGTCGGTTTTACAGGTCCCCCGAGGTACTGCTCGGTCACCGGTATACGGCCGCTATTGATATGTGGTCGTTAGGGTGTGTGGCGGCTGAGCTTTTCCTGGGGCTACCACTGTTCCCTGGAGCTTGCGACTTCGACATGCTGCTATTTATGAAGGAGAAACTCGAGTATGCTCTATATCCGTGACGATGTAATGATGCTGGTTTAGGCCAAGTGTGGTTGGCGTAGTTGTGCCAAAGTGTCGATGAGTTGGGGACGAAGATTGTGGTGTTGCTCTCAGTTGGCATTTTAGTTGATGTTCCACCGTTGGTTATTAGCACTGATGCATGATGAGCGTACATTGGTGGATAAGCAACCGTGAGTTGGCGATGATGTCTGATACTGATGCATGGTGTGGACCATGTTGATGCAGGAGTCAACCTAGCGATCATATCTTGAGGAATGCGAAGTACACCAACAAGTTCTTCAAGCTTCTGACGGCTGCCCCTCATGCTGATCACAACCGCAGCGCTTATCAGCTGCTGACAGTGGAGGAATATGAAGCGGTATGTGCCCCTATGGTTTTGGCAATGTTGGATTTGGTGACTGGATAGTGGTGCTTCGATCATGTGATGTTTGGTTGACTTACATACTAGTGAGTTGATATGCTTTGTTGGAGTGTGCCACGTTACACTGCGTTACAGAAGTCGAGTTCTGGGGTGCTATTGCGAATGGATGTTGTTCTTGTTGCTTTTATGTTGGTATTAGAAGTAGCAATGTAGACAGAATAGCTCAAAATCCGAACATGATGAAGATTTGACGACTTGATGAGAGCCTAGGTATTCTTATGTTTTCGCTGTGTCTGTTGTGGGTGCTTGAATAGAGCATGAGCTAGTGTTGGACAGTTCGCAGGTTATGGAAAGAGTCCAGAGCTGGCAGCACGGCTTGAATATTAGGGACTGACGCAGCATGTTAAGGATACGATTTTGGTGTTTGGAATGTTACGTTGCCGTGCAAGTTATGACAGGGTAGAATTATTTGACGTGGGTGGGTCGTGCAGCGTCATAAGAAGAAACCAGAGATTGGGAGGAGGTACTTTCATGGCACTCTTTCGGAAGTGATAATGGGTTATCACATGAAGCCCATGTCAGCGGCTGAGCAGATTAGAGGTGGTGCACCATTTGCTGTTTGATGACTTTGAGTTACGATGTTAGAGGAGCTGTTGAGCGGTTGTTCGCTGCTGTACATGTGTTTTGGAAGTTGGTAGCGGGTGCACCTCTGTCCTTTGTGTTCAAAGGAATTGCTCAGATTGCAGTGTTCATCATGATTGTCATGTATGTCACACGGGTACACGCACGGTGTGAAGTTGGTTTCCGTGATCTCATTGAGAAATTGATTTTTGCTTTTCATCGTGCAGAGGTTCGGGCTCGAGAGAGTTTTGTGGACTTTCTGAAGGGTTTGATCGAATGTGACCCAAGGAGAAGGTGGTCACCTCAGCAGGTGACGGGATTTGACGGTTTTGTGAGTTGTTTAGAAGGGATTGGTTCCATATGGATGTAAATACTTTGATGATGGAATGATAGTACTGTTATTTATTTGTAATTCCAAAGCTAGTGTGATTTTATGAGGTAGCCGGAGTGTGTTGGTGGTTCACTGTGGGTTGGTGATCCTCGTGTGCAGGCCGCACAACATCCATTTATAACAGACGAGCCGTTCACTGGACCTTACGTTCCCGTTCCAGAGACTCCACGGACGGTAATTGCTGCGACGAACTCCTTGACGTGGGATGAGGTTGTTTGTGGCTTATCTGTGTATGTCATGGCGTGGTACTGTTAGCAAAGATGCGTGGAAATGAATATTGGAGGTTTTCTAATATGCATGGTGACTTGTGCAGCCCTTGAATCAAAGTCTTCTTATAGACCACAGAGGCGCGGCGGGGCACTGGGTCGGTGCAGGCCTTTCTCCCCAAGTAAGTTAGTGTCGCATCTGATATCCTTATGATCACTCAGGTGGTTGAGGGATACTGAAGGTCGCAGAGTCTGAAGTTTGTGTGTTAATTGTTGGATGAATACCAATGGGTCAGTTCGATATAGGCATGGATTGAATCTGAGTAAATGGAAGGTGGTGTGTGAATTCAGCTATTTGTGGTAACTAAAGTGATGGAAGGCGTGACTTGAATGATGCGGTTCTTGGAGTGTGCAATATGCATGAGGGATGATAACTTGGGCATGCAAATCAGGTTGGAGGATTGAACTCAGGACCTCGGCATGGTGCGAATCCTCAGCAGCACCCGAATCAGTTTTCGCGAGCCAGTAGCTATGGCAGTGTGGGCAGTTTTGGGAGTTATGGAGAAGGCGTAACGATGGACGGCAACTTCGACAGTTATGTGGACGAATCAGGTGCGCATTTGATGGGTATGAATGCTCAAGCATCAGCTGTGGGTAGCTCTCCGGAAGCAAGTTGGCAAGGGAGACCCTTCGTTCCATCTATGCATCCGCAACATCCAGTCCTGCGGTCACTAAATCTGGGGGCCAGCCCATCGTTCAATCTAGGAGCGAGTCCATCTGGGTTTGGACATCCATTTCTGTATCAGCAGTCTCCTGGTCCTTACGGTGCGTCGCCAGGATCGTTTCCTTCGTCGCCGGCATCTAGTTTCTTCCAGTCTAATGGATCTCAATCTCAAGTGGGTTCTCCAAATCGGTATGGTCCAGCATCGCCTGCGCGGCAACTGTTGGAGACAGCAGTGGGTAATGCGAACGCAGCGCAAGGTCATTTTCATTGGAGGCGACCTTGGCAAGCACACCCTGGTTCCGGTGGGCACGGACAGCAGCAGCAGGTGCAGCAGCAAGAGTTGACGCATTGGTCGAGGCTTCAGCACGGCACTGGAAACGCGAACGCGGATGCAACGTCGAACCTGAGTTTCGAGGGTCAAGGCGGGGTACGGAGAGGTGGTCCTCCTGTACCTCACTCTCGGGGTGCTCGAAATGGCAGTAGTACGGGGACGACACAGTTGCTGCGAGGGTCATCCGGTTACTGTCCAGGCACGCTGGGTGCTTATCTATCACCGGGAAGTTCCATAGACGGTGGAGATGAGGATTCTGCAGTGAGCATTCACTGGGATCCCGATTTCAGGTGAGATATGGTGAAGATGACATGTTTCTTTTGCGAATTTGCGTGCCCGGAAAGTGGATGTAGGAACTGTTTGTGGGTCCCCTGGGTTTTTCTTTAGTGACGAGGCATCAGGTTGTCCGTGGGATGAGGTTAGGATTGATTATGGGGTTGCTTTACGTAAGGGGTGTAAGGGGCGATCGTGGGGTTTTGCGGTACGATTATTTCGAAGGATTGAACGGTTGGTTGGGGATTTAGTGCGTTATGGTTGTCCTAGTAGATGTGTTTGGATGGTTGTGGTCTTCACATGGTGGATTTGGAGGTGGAGCAGACGAGTGAGAGTGTTGCTAGATCAAGTGGTTTGTTTGCAGTGGGTTTTGTGGTGGTGGTGGTGGTGATGATGATGTGTAGGTCGGTAAGTCGGCATGCATGCGGACTGGTAGCAGACTGGTATTGCAGTCATCCCTTTAGCGTGTTTTGGGTGGTTTGACTGGCGGTGAGGAGATATTGAGGTTTATAATTTGGTTGCAGTGATGAACTTCTTCACGAGGATGCCCAAGAATCTGGATCAAGAAAGGGTCCTGGTAGGGCCGGTGGAGTTGTGGGCGGCGGCGATGGGGCTATTTCGAGGAGGTACGTGCTGGGTTCAAATTCAATTTCCTTATCACTTACATGGCTCTTCGCGAAAGTGCATGGATTTCATTCGGGCCTTTCATTTCGAGGTAGATAACTGGTTGGATAGATTGATGTCTTTTTGTCAACTATTACATTCAAGTTTTAGTTTTAGTGCTAGAAGGATTTGATGTGCTCTCTGTAACGTGTAGTGCATAGCTTGTTCGCTGTGGAGTTGACGCAGTTGTGGTGTGAGCTGTGGTTGCAGGAACTCTCAAGGGCGAGTGAGTACTTCAAGCATGGACAGCTTTGCGTCTTCGAATAGCTCGCAGTCAGGGTACCCACGTCAGAAGCCTGGTCATTTTTCTCCGAGTCAAACTTCTCCGAGCCGACTTGGCCCCCAGGTTTCTCATGGTTCTCAGCAGCAGCGTCAACCAGGAGGTAACCAGCAGCAACAGGCGCAACATGGGAAGCAGCAAATATCACCAGAGCAAACTCCCGTGCACCCTGCTCATCAGGGGTCCAGGAGGCAGGTGTCCGGGGAAGCGGGTGGTGCAGTTGCTGGAACAGCATCGTTTCAACAGCGTCAGCAGGCTTTCCTGTTTCAACAACAGCAGCTTCAGAACGCTTATCACCAACAGCAGTATGGGACGGTTCACGCACATCCCGACGCGCGTTTTTCAGGGTTTGGAGTGGGGAACCCGAAGAGCGATGTGAGAACGCATGGGAGCCTTTTACTGTCTCCCCAGAAGGATAATAAGGCCCCACACATGGGGGCGCCTCACAACGCGTATTCTTCTGGTGGTGTCGCGGCATCGAGAGTGAATGGCGGACAAGGTGATCCGAATGCTAATGCCCCTGCTGCAACAGGGATTGCAATGGCTGCAGGTATAGGTCACGGAGGTATAGGTTACGCGATGCACGGCATTCCACATCAGCGTTATTATGGGGGAGAAGAGCTGCAGCACCAGTGGTCGATTCCTCAGAACCAATTCTATCCGAATGAGCTTTACTTAGGTTCGTTTTGTTTTCTTGGGTCTTGGGGTGGTGGTTGAGATGCTTGTGTTGGAAGGTGCGTTTTGTATTACGTGCGGTTTTCATGTGTTGGTGCTTCTGCTTATTTTGTTTCCGAAGGTTTGTGTTTGTTGATGTTGGTGGCGATTTCGCAATCCTTGGGACTGAAGGAAGTTGGGTGATGTTCAGGACCAAAGCCCCCGATTCCAGGTCGACGATGAATGAGGGCTTGTGATGTGGCGCATGAGTTGAGTCACTTGAGTAGGCATGCAATGTGGCGATATGTGCATGCCTTGTTGGTTTGAGCACAAGTATTCGAGAGTCCAAAAATGGAGACTGAGGGGCTTGTTCAAGTATGGTCCTACTTTGAGGCGTGTATGAAACTTTCTGCGAGCTTCGCAAAACATCAGTGATCATCGATTAGCGATCAGCTCATTACAGGTATGTCAGCAGCGGCGAGTTGGTGTCCACTCCCGCTTAGTGGTTATGCGCTTATTAATTGAGGAACATTTGTGCTGCTAGGTTACTGTTCTCATGTCTGTTACGGTGAGTGTTTTTGCTGACATGAAGCATTTAGTATCGTAGTCTGGGGGATTGACTAGTTTTGGTGCTGTATCGCACAGAGTATTTGGTCATTTAAGTTTGAAGACCTCATCCGATTTGGGCTGTCGACGAGTTGGGCAAAGCAGCATGTTGGAGTTGGTGCGCTTCGTTTTGCAGCTTCAGGGTTCCTTGGACATTAAGGGGGTCCAAGTTTCCACTTGGTTGTGAGGAATGCCTGGTTAGGGTGTTCACTCTTTGACCATGGAATGCTGTGTTTAGTGGGTGACGCAGCTTATGTGCTGTACAATAGAAGATCGTGGAGTGTGGGAATGGTTTTCGTAGGCAAAGCCGTTCGAGAATGCACCCAATTGGTCTGAAACAAATGCCCTGCTGTCGTGGTTACAGGTATCAGCACATGGTTGATATGTAACGTGGCAGAGCTGTAATCGAATTAAGTATATTACTTATTTATTTTTATACCATCCACACACCACGACAGGCATGACATGATTGTTATCATTTATGTGTCAAGGCAGAACCTTTCTGATATCCTGAAGGCATGCGTCTTTTTGTTGAATCATGCAATCTTATATTTGATGACCTGTTTATATGTGAAGCACGAATATATGAGATTAAGAAGTTGCAATAGAATTCATTTTGCTTTATTTTACTTCAATAGAAGTTAGTTCATTCACTTTTATGTTTCTAAAATACAACACTGGTTTATATTTTATTTTAATGTTGTCATGTTCTGAGTACCTTGTACTTTTATTTTGTTGTTTTTGTATTTGATTTGATTTTGTTTTGTTTTGTTTTGTTTGAAACAACTGCAGAAAATCTATCGCTGAAAAGAACTGCATAACCTACTGTTATTAGCATTGGTGTTACTCCGACCAAGGGTTATGTCAGCGGGAGTTAAATGGATATAAGGGTATATAAAACCACACAACTTTTTGTGACAATATAATTACTTATATTGGATTTATACTAACTTGTTGCATAAATGCCTTGGCTCCTAAACATACGAGATGTAATTTTGTATTCTTATTTACTATCTTCTTCAATTGACAATTTCTAAATATAATTATTTGCTTTAACTAATTCATCATTAAAATTATATACAATTGTCTCCTCACTAATTAATATCATCTCTTATAAAAAAAAGTATTAATTATTAGAGGTTATTAATTATAAATACAACAAACAACACTAGATATTTAGATTATAGCTGGAGTTGGTTCTCAAAAGTTTTATTAAATATTAGAGGTTATTAGTTTTTGAGAGATTAACTATCAGAGAGACAATTGTAGTTTAAACTATAGATGTAAAAGAATTATAAAATTTAGAAAAGATTAGATAATATTAAAGATAATATTCAACCACTTCCAAAAGTTGTGTTAATTTTTACAAAAACTTTTAATGCTAAAAATTATCCCACATATATTAGATTTTATTTCATTTTGTTTTTATTTTTATATATGTAAATATTTTTGTTGCTTAATAAAAAAAAATCTTTATTTTGTTTTTATAAATATAAGATTTACAAAAGTAATATAGGCATCTATTACTTTACTTTCTTTCTAAAGGACAAGTTCTACATAGAGTAGTTAAGTTGTTTTAGAAGTTGATAAAGTCTAAGATCCATTAAATGTTATTAGCAATAAATTTTGATATATGTTGTGTACAAAGATGGTTGATAGGTCCCTTTAACCATTAATAATGTCCCATATCAAGGCAAGAAGATCTTTGAGGTATTTGATTATTGTTGAGGCTTTCATAACTACCTTCAAACAAAACATATTAGTTGCTATTAAGTATAGTATGTACCTCCAATAGTATTACTATGCATTGAGAGTCTTCTCCAAGATTGTTATATTATATATGTTGTATTTCTCCATTTATTTAAAAAAAAGATATGTCTCTCTTGAAGATAATTATCTTCATTCCAATATTGTGAATGTTAAAAACAACCTAAGTGTTTTATTTAACATTTTTGCAAACAATATCTCTTCAAATGAATTTGTTGGTTGTTGGTTCTCTATGTTTCATATAGTTCTACAAATTGATCCTGGAACCTATTTCTCTTTGATTTATACTATGTTATTGTTAATGGATGTTGTTGATGAAAAACAACAAGTTTTAATGCATTTGCAAGACTCTTAGAAGGCTCCCATATGTATTTACAAAGATCATATATGTGCTATTGTAAAAGATACTTTAATTTATTTTGGCACCACCTTGAATCCAAAACTTCTTCCAATTGAAATTCTAAATTGTTATTTATGTCAATAGGAGGTTGTGGTAGTTGCTTTCTTTTTAATATAATAATTATAATATAAGGCTTAAAAAGAGACACAAAGAGTATATGATGAATCTTCATTAACTATTGTAATTACAATTAGTATGTAATTGGATTAATTTATTTTTAGATAATAAACAAACTAAGTCTTTGATAATCCAACTTGTCACAAGATTTATTAATCTTAATATTACAACAAAATAGCCATATCTTATCACCAACTTTAAATAGAGGTTATTCTTTTCTACATACATTTGTATTTGTTTTTTTTGTTCTTCTTGAGCCTTCTTTAATTGTATCTTCATTGTTGTGTAAAGCTTTGCTATTCTTTGTGCCAAATCTTTTGTTGTTAGATTTTTAACTTTTGAAAAGTAAAAAATATCAAATTATGGATGATAACCATAATTGGCAAAAAATAGAGTTTGTTGAGTAGAAAAATATATTTTATTATTATTTAAAAAAATTTCTCATAGCAGAAAAGAGATATATATATATATATATATATAAAAAAATAAAGACACACACATACATGTTATATATATAGTATCTTTAGTAGTACCATTAAATATACATTTAATAGAACTACTAAAGTTGTTAATGTATTATTAATAATACAAATAAAATATCATTAGTAATTTATCATTATAATTGTGTTTCTGATATTAAAATACTAATATTTTGAATATTTAAAAATAAATATTTGTATGTTCTTATTAACATTAAAAAGTAAATAGTAACTAGAGGACGAATATTATAATATAAAAAAAATTTAAATTAATTCCTCCCATGATACTAAGAATACATCAAATAGTGTTTCAGGTGTTTTATATTATGAAGTGTCATTATTTTTTTTTTGTATTAATCCATGTTTCTGAATATAAACTTCAATTTGATCATATACAAGTGTTTCAGAATTATACAAAAACACAAGTTAAATTACATTTTTTGATTTTTGAACATGTGTATTTCTTATTATCTAGGCTATAATCAAGAACTTTTCTTATTAGTATTAGTATAGTTTCCGGTTGGTTCACAGGTATATATAATGATGAAGGCCTTGTTCAAGCCACAAACTTAACTCACTCGTAATCATCAACAGACACAGGTACTATAAAAATGGATGACAGCCTTTCAATTATTATAGAATATCAAAACCGTGTAAAGAATATGCACACAACACGCTAATTTATGCCAAAAATTCTACTAATAATCTTATTCATTTTAAACAATCATTTCACACTTAGAAAGTCTGTAGAGTAATCACAAAGATAAGAAGGAAGTGAAGTTCTTAAAGCAAATTGTACAGCGTTCGGAACTTCAAGACTGGAATAGGGAGGAAAAAACTTGTTACTGAAGTTTGCATGAAAGACTTGGACAGGCCACATGACTTGTTCGTAAAGTAATAAAAGTTTCGAGGGCTTAAGAAGATGCCGTTGACATTAGCTATTAAGTCTGTACTGGGATTCGACCTTTGCTGAACTAAAACTTACAACTCAAGCTCACAATGTAGCATGACCTGGAAGCAAATTAACAGCTAGAACCAGATCACTCCAAACACACACACCAGCATTCAAGCTCATGTTGCTGCATCGGAAGGGGATCACGTCAGAAACCTAATAAAAAATTTAATGCGTTTCGTAGTTCCATACCAATTTCCACTCATCAAGAAACTTTCACACATTGAACGTACATAACAGATGTCCTGTATGTCATAGCTATTGGTGCGGCATAAATAACCGAGGCTCAACCTTTAAAACCATCATTGCATCCAATAATACTCGGACAATCGCGCTTAGGTGGGTTCAAAAGAACCCCAAACTGATTTTATTCATTTTTTTTTGTTTTTTTTGGGTTTTTTATCGTTTCACATTTTCGTAAAATCTGTACATGTGTATTTCTAAGCCTATGCTCTTTCTCCTCTGATTCTCCTCGCCAGCTGAATGTCCTTCGGCATGATCGTCACTCGCTTCGCGTGGATGGCGCACAAGTTAGTATCCTCGAATAGACCCACTAGATATGCCTCAGCTGCTTCCTGGAGGGCCAGCACGGCGTGACTCTGGAAACGCAGATCGGTCTGCAAAGCACACGCAAGCCTCTCAGTTGACGACACCGGTGGCACACCAACCCATGCTCACTCCGCTTCTATCACCCTTTATCCCCTCAACACAATACACATAAACACGACCCACTCGCCGCCCTCCTCAAACCAAACTAACCACATTGCATATCAAGCACGCCCTTACCTTGAAGTCCTGTGCGATCTCACGGACAAGCCTCTGGAATGGCAACTTGCGAATCAGCAACTCTGTGCTCTTCTGGTACTTACGGATCTCCCTGCACAGTGGCGCACACAACTCTTCAGCCAGTTAAACACCGAATACACTAGTTCAGCCGAACCTCTGATAATTGAACGCGCCCTTAACATGCACTTGGACGCTCCCAAACTCCAACCCCTACCCACTCACCGAAGAGCGACTGTTCCTGGGCGGTAACGATGTGGCTTCTTGACTCCTCCCGTGGTCGGGGCGGACTTCCTCGCAGCCTGCAACATTTAAAAACAAACTCGTCACATGCAATATCCTGCTCACGCCAATACACCCCCCACCTTCCCTATCAACACAATTCACACACCCTCCCCCACAAACCCCTATCTACGATCAAGTGCAAGTCACTATACTCCACACATCACCTACGCCGACTTACCTTCGTGGCCAACTGCTTCCTGGGAGCCTTTCCTCCCGTTGATTTACGCGCAGTCTGCTTGGTACGCGCCATCGTAACACTGCAACCACCACACACGGTTCAACTCCCCCGTTAGCATCCCAAATACATCAACTTCAACTGTAACAAATCTGTTTAATGACGACATGTGCACCCAGATGGTCGAAACATGGCCTCCAAGTCCCGACAATAACCTTAACGTAGCGAAAACCATCACTAGCAGTAAGACGTGATCAACTTTGAATTAGAAGATGACAAGTAAACCTAAACAAATCAAAGGAACAACCAACATTGACCAAACAAACGCTACTGCAAAATATTCAAACGGCCGTGGGGACAAGATTATTTGACAGGAGAAGCTATGCAGTTACAAATTTAACCACAAAGGATTAAACCCGAAAAACTCAGTGGCGTAGAAACATGCTGAGAGTCACCGAAAACCTCGGGCAAAGAAGCAATGTTTCCCGCGTCCCTACGACTAGGGTTTAACTGCTATACACTGAACTCGTTTAGTCCAGGAGGTGTACAAAGCCACTGACCAACCTCCGTCTGTGCGTAAACAGAAACAAAAACTACAACAAGAAGTATGCACGGCGAGTGCGATCACGACATATACCGCTCGTAGGACACAGTAACAAATGAGGGTTTCTAAAGAAATGCGATGAAGAACCTCTGCAAGTGGCATCACCGACATCACAACAATACACGAGCGGCATACTAACGCACCTTACACTGACTGATCAGCGTTGTCACAAAAATAACACTGAAGGCGGGGGAAAGCGTACCGAAAACTGAAATTTGCAGGAGCGGCACGAGCACCCTAGAACGAAGACGATGCGCTCGAAAGGATGGGAATCAAGAACGAGGGCGTCTAACTCACTAGAATGAAGCGTACCAGACAGCAGAACACGAAGGCCGCGCCCAATATAGGGTATGAGTTGTGCTGAAGGTATGTGTCCTTGGATCCCTTCAGCATCGACGCTGGATAGTGGTCCGAATGTTTGGCTTTCCAGGTTTGGAACCGAACCTGGTATTGAAGTGGCGGGAATAGTCTGGTAATGGCAGCTGTGAATAAGTCGTTTGAACTTCCTGGGATACTTTGGGAGAATCATATTCCATCTACGGTTTCTATGTCACGCGTTTCAGCCTCCTATTGGCTGACATTTGGTATGAGCTTTCCAGATCATGCTTCATTAATTTGTACGTTGTTTCAGATGCTGACATATTAGACTAAATTATCATGACTACATAAAATAAATAAATGCTGTACAACATTGAATTATATATATATATATATATATATATATCCCTTAATTGGTCATGCCTAATCAGTATAAATGACTTATGTACTTTTTGCATATACGTTTTTAAAGTAAATGTGTCTATTATTCCTTCAACTTGTTTCATACAAATAAATTGTAATTCATATTGTAAAATTAAAGTTATTGCAAATTATTTCATACAAATAAATAAAATTTATTTTTGAAAAAACAGTAATGTAAATTATATATATATATATATATATGTATCTCTCTTCTTTGTCATTGCTTTAAAAGTGAGCTACAGTTCTTCACTTTACAATATATCATTGAGTAAAATAAACACAAATTGAAAAAGAAAAAAAAAACATACAAACAAAAAACAAAACATGAATAAATAGTGATATGAAAGTTACATAAATGTGTAAATAAGATAATTCCTAGGTAACAAAAATAAATAAACATTCCAAATTCATTTTATGATATATATTTCACTAAAAACAACAATACTAAGCTATGAATGCTACATTCTTCTTAAGGAAATTTCCAGTTGCACATTGTTGTGATAACATTGCATGCAAGAATAAGATTAATTTTTTGTTCACCTTCATTTATTTCTTTATTTTTCACTCTGTTTTAAGTTGTCCCTTATTTTAGTAGTTATCTTATTTTATTACATATTTTCACAAAACAGTACAACAAAGTTTAAACATGAAATCTTTTTATTTTAAAGTTAATATAGATTATTAGTATCTTACATTTACCAACTGCTGATCAAAGACATAAACATAACTATTGTCAAAAATTTGGTGATGTTACTCTAATTTTTGAAACTTTTTTCTTAAATATTTGTTGAACATTATAATATTTGATGAAATTCAAACACAATTGAAACAACTTCAAGCACTTATGACTTGATAATATGAAAGTACAATTTGTACATAGGAAATTTTACTATAGCATTTAAAATATATTTTGTTTTATTATTACCTTTGACTTAACAAATTGTGTAGATTATTCTTATTAATTATTTTCCATGATTTTGATGTCAAGGCAATATAACATGCTTAGTGAAATTATTTCAATTCATTTCATAATCAAAATTATAATTAAAAGTGTTGTATTTCAAAGACTACAGCAACTAATGTTTTAGCACATCCAGATAAAACATTTACATGGTTTTGCAAAGGTTAGTTAGCAAAAGTCTAAAATAGAATAAACATATATATGGAATATTAAGACATATAATTAAGAATATTTCATATTGTATTTGATTGGTAAATAAATCATAAATTGTGGTAAAGGAAATTTGGTTGTAAATAATTTAAACCATTAAAAATCAATGATAGCATTTCTAGAATTCAGAGAATTCTTTTACTACTTTTATTACTTATTGGTTTAACAAGTAATTACATACAAATTAATTTGTTTCACGTCAATTTAGAAAATACACTTCCATCAAAAGTTAACAAACCATATATATAGTCAATGTTTATTTTATGATGTAAAAGTTATCATCATCTGAAATAATATAAATAATACTTTGAAAACAATTATATTATAACTATATCAACTATAGAGCATCATATCACTACTATGTAAATTTATTTTGACAATTATTTACAGTACATCTATTTACAGTTCAACATTTATTAAAATGATATTCTCTTACATGATTATAATGTTCATTACAATCTTATTCTAGCTCACATCAGGCACAAAAACATAATTATTTATGAATCACAATTGAGTAAAGTAGGGGTTGGAAGTGGTGTCAGGGCTTAATTAGGGCTAGGGAGTTTAGCATTATCTTACAGTTGACTGATGTCATGCGTTCTTCTTACGACGATGACCATGTCTTTGGCATCGGCTATTTCAAGGTTAGAGGTCTGCCCGCTATAGTTGGACACACCTCTGCCAAAAGAACTGCCAAATATATGGCTTATCAGGTTCGGGACGAGGTTTGGAAAGCCAAGCCGTCGGACGTCAATCCAGCATCGATTTCGGAGGATCCAAGGGCCCAGACCGCCCGTGCTCTGCTTCGTGATCGTTCTGTAGGCGCGACGCCTTCTCTTGTTCCACGACATTCAAGACACACATCTTGCTCCTTTTTTTCTTTCTATTCTCCGCATCGTCTCCGTATTACACTGGTGTCGCCGCATCCGTGCTGTTCAAGTTTGCTTTGCGCCCGCGCTTCACTTGTTGTTGTTCGCGTCGCACGAGTGTTTATTTTTGCCAAGGTGCGTGTATTGGCTGCTTGGCCGTTGTCGTGGCGTTTGTGGTGCCATTTGCAGAGTTTTCTTTCTCCTTTTTTCTATATCGTGTTTCTGCAGAACCTCCTTGTAAGTTGGTGTTTCGCGCGAGCGATATGTTTCATGTCCGCACTAACTTAGGAAATTTTTCAGTGAACGTGCGGTTTGGTTTTGCACTACAGCGAGGGACTCCTGAGAGCACGTTTTTGCAAGTTCCTGGACTTTGATGATTGTGGTGTCAGAACCCTAGTTTGAGATTATGGGGGATTCCGCTTTTGTGTACAAAGTATCTGTCGTACGTTCTTTTCTATGTTCTATACTATGGAAGAATTTTCATACGGTTATGGTTGATCCGTTCCGAACCGTGCGGGGTCTGGCGATTGTTCGTGTGTGGTTGTTTTAGTTCCTATTTTCACGTTTTGGTTTTAATTTGTTATCGTTTTCCCTCTGGTGCCGTGAGCCACATGTTAATTGACTCATCAGCACAAGCTTCTTGTGGTTACGGCAACAGTATGGCTATAGTAGTTTTCTTTTGTCCTATTATTTTCGGGCTTGCCGTTACGCCGAATTTTGGTAACGAGGCTTGGAGATCTTGTTAGTAGCTCGTGAGATTAAATATCTTTAGGAATCGGGGCGGAAATCTTTTGCAGTGTTCAAATCTTCGTGCTAATTCGCAGACTGAACCGCGCTGTATTGGTTGCAGTTTCACAATGGCGCGTACCAAGCAGACAGCCCGTAAATCTACGGGAGGTAAAGCTCCCAGGAAGCAGTTGGCCACCAAGGTAACAAGGCGTACGCAATTTTTGCTGCCATCACATTTTTTTGTACACATTAGTGTTTATTGAAAGCCTTGAGAGATGACCAAGGTATGTAGTGATTGCGAACGTGCACTGAGGACATATGTCTGAATTGGGTTCACGTAATTCAGGCTGCGAGGAAATCCGCCCCGACCACTGGAGGAGTGAAGAAGCCGCACCGTTATCGTCCAGGAACAGTCGCTCTTCGGTAAGTAGTTCGGTTTGGCAATCAATAGTTGCAATGCATGCATGGGTTCGAACATATTTTATGGCTCGAATTTGATGTTACGTGTATGGGTTTGAACAGTGTTTATGGTTCGTACTTAGTGATTACACTTGTGTGGATGCACAGAGAAATTCGTAAGTACCAGAAGAGCACAGAGCTGTTGATCCGTAAGTTGCCGTTTCAGAGATTGGTTCGCGAGATTGCTCAGGACTTCAAGGTACGGTCCTGCTTCATAGGCGACAAGTTTGATTTTCTAGGCGAAATCCTGTTTGTTGCCGGACATGATGCACACCTTTTATTGAATAGGGGAAGGCATTTAGGATTAATCAAATCGTTGCACCGGAAATAGGTGTCAGAGCGATTGGTGACTGAGAAGCTTGCGTTTGTGTGTTTTGCAGACCGATCTGCGTTTTCAGAGCCACGCTGTCCTAGCCCTTCAAGAGGCAGCAGAGGCTTACCTGGTTGGTTTGTTTGAGGATACCAACTTATGTGCCATCCATGCAAAGCGGGTGACAATTATGCCCAAAGACATCCAACTGGCCAGGAGAATCAGGGGAGAGAGGGCGTAGGCTGTGAAATCTCTGTACAGATTTTATGCAAACGTGAAACCAAAAAAAGTACCAAAAAAATAAAATAAAAAATAAAATCAATTCGGGGTTCTTTTGAACCCACCAAAGTGCGCTTGTCCGGGTGTTGTTGGATGTGGTGTTGGTTTTTCAAGGTTAGGTCGCGTGTGTTAGTGCCGTACTTATTGCTTAGATGTTTAGGAACACCTATCGTTTGTAGTTTGCGATTGGTCAATGTTCTCCTGTGATGACGTCGACATGGAATGAGCTGGGGAAAAAGTGTGGTTTGTGATACGTCGGAACTGATTCTGATAGAAATACGTGGTGGTCTTCAAGGTCTTCAGTTTTCTACTTTATCTCCGAGTTTTCATATGTTTGTCGCTCGGTTGATTTTGCCTTTGTAGGTTAACACAGCAACGATTTCATTCTGCTTCAGGCTATTCTACTTTAGGCCATGTTAAAGGAAATTTTTGTTGGGTGAGGAGGTGCTTGAATGGATTGTATTTAAATTCAGGTTGTTTTTTCTCGGCTGATTGTGACGACTAGGGAATTGTGGGAATCGCATGTGATTGGCATTCACGGCATACAATGCATGTTAATTTATTGAAAAGGTCATTCCCTTGTGTTGTTGGATGTCGTGTTGGTCGGTGCCAGCTATGTGTGCACTGGCTCACACAAGCTGGTTGCCACAGGAATTGTCATGAGTGTAGTTTGCAGTTAGGTTGCATTTAAAGCCCCTCAATTCCGGTAGCTTTTCAATGCATTTCAACCTCGTTGTAGAATGTAATCGAGTAGAAATCCACTTCCAACTCCCATGATCTCTGCTCCTTTGTGCATATTGATACTGGAACAGGAACACACTTTTACTTGCTACCAAGTCCTCCAGTGATCACAATTAATTCATTCTATGTTTTTCTATTACCAGTAGGTGAAGGGAATTGCATGTTTCATAATTATGGGTTGTGTGCGTTTCAAGGATGTATTGCACGACATATTTGATGATTTGAATGGTTGGTGAGCATTATAAATACGTACTATCACGCTCGTACTTGCTTGACATTTATTGAGCGTCATTTAAGGTTACCATTTTCCAGCCGAAGCATTTGGTCTCGCCAACATTTGATCCCTTCATTTGCACAATGAGACCTAATTGATGGAGTAGAAGCTCAGGCGTTAGAAACTTGGGCTCTGGTTGTACTCGATCTTTGTTTGTTTCTTGGCTCTTCAATCTGCCCCACACAAAGGGTGTAAGGATCTAATCCACCCTGTAACCAGTCTTCAAATAATCTAAAGCATCGGGTAAATCACGTTCCGTGACAAAAGAAAAAAATTCCCTTCATGTGTTACAATTTAAATTATATTTTATTTGACGATGTACTATTCATATCTTAGAATGTTGCAGCGTCGGATAACGCCGGAGTATAATACTTCTGCTGTACTCAAGTTTTCCTTTCGACGAGTCAGCTTGGGAACGGCACCGTCAAATTTGCAGCAACCCAATCCAGGGGGTAATTGCAGGGAACTGTACAAGGAAGACGCGCAGGATGCTAATCTCAGGCGACGGATTCATGCTCAGATGCGTCAACGCATCCTATGTGCAATTGCCTACTATGAGTCACGTTGATCCGGACAGGTTCGATGCATGTAAGATAGGCGTCTTCAACACAATGCACATATCAGTTCAAATTGCCTTCGAGTGTGACAATATCGTTTTCCTTGAATCGATCGCTCTTTGTACTTCAACTTATCGACTACTGTTTGTGAGAGCCGCGACACATCTCGCTGAATTGTACTGCTGTCTTGTCTCTCTTTTTTCTATTATTTATTGTTTTCAGTCGGGGGTGGTTGTGGTTTTCCTCGTTTCCTGTGGACTTGAGACGAGTTGATCGGTTGAGGGGTTTGAGTTCTGACACAGACATCCTTGAGCTGCAATTGGTGTCATTCTAGTCGAGCAGGAGCTAATTTCTGTAAGTAAGAAATGTTGGACGGAGTTTGAATTAGTTGTCCGTTGTTGGACTTCTTGACATGGCTTGATTTGAGTATTTAATCTCTCGTTTGAATTTGCGCTTTCATGAATTCATAGCCTGCTAAGATCAATATATTAATTCCTGAGTCGAAGTTCCCTATCTGAATTAGATCAAAAGTTTTTTTGGGAGTAATGGATGAGAGATCTTTGAAACTGATGCAAAATGTTTACCTTCAATGTAGTGAGATATCTGTCTTGCTGTAATCAATTTTTCTCGCCCCTCGCGTCACAGTGAAGCTGTGGCTACATGTCTAGAATCGAGCTCCTCAAGTGAACATACTGACCTTGCAGGTTTGCCGGATAGCCTAAATTGAGCTTTCAAGTCGCCAACATGGCGCATCAGGGGAAAACGCTTCGGCGTCTTACCAGCATGAAAGAGCGAGTCCAGAATTCTTTGCAGGATCATCGCAATCAAGTTCTCAACCTACTGCAACGGTACAACAAATGGTCATATCAATCATTTACCACCATTCCTTTTCGTCTTCTCCGTCATCTCGGTGGCCGACGAGTGACTGTCGCGTTAATTTCGAATCGTGTGCAGGTGTGTGGCAATGGGGCGCTCAATACTGCAGCCGCACCACCTCCTTGAGATGCTCAATTCACATGTTGCAGACCAAGGCAATGTAGACGACACAAAGAGCAGCGCCTTTGGGAAACTCATCGAAAATTGCCAGGGAAAGTTTCCAGGAGCTGCCTTTGGGTTCAACGTCCCATATTTAGCTTGGAGCATGGGGTTTACCGCTCATGTAGCGCGAAATTCAAAAAAATACATGACAGTTCTCCCCCTAATGTTGGAAGAAGAGTTCGCATGTGCAGGAAGCCATAGTTCCGGCTTCTTGGGTTGGATTTGCTGTCCGTCCGAGGCCTGAAATCTGCGCGTCAACGTGGAGAAGATCACCGTTGAAGAGATGAGTGTATCCGAGTACCTTGGTTTCAAAGAACGCCTTATCAATGATTCTAAGTACCTCTCTCCTTCCATGCCGTCCTCTACTTTCGATGCAGTCGATCAATTCCTCCCAAACTATTCGTGTTCCTGCATGGATTTCTAAGCTGGACTGATACTTGCTGGGTGTTGAGTTACTCAAGACTGTATATTGCTCAAGCTAGCTTCTGCTCTCATCACGTCTGGTGCTTGAAGGCAGTCGTTGTTGCTGAATTGGAAGTACTCGGGCATGGATCCATTTTTGTTGGAGCTGGATTTTGAACTCTTCAATGCGCATTTTCCACTCATGACAAGGCCATCGTCGTTTGGGCAACGGCGTGGAGTTTCTGCTGGATCTACTCCAAGCTTCTGAACCAGACACATTAGAAAAGTTTTTGGCGAGAATCCCCATGGTGTTCAGTGCTGTCATTGTTTCTCCTCATGGTTACTTCGGTCAATCAGGTGTTCTCGGCTTGCCTGATACAGGTGGCCAGGTATTAGCCTCGTGTACATCCTTTGCTAGAGAATTGCCTTGTTATTGTTCTTGTGTTTACAGTGTGTTTTGATCGCCACTTGATTGTATCTTCAACTGATGAGTATGTGTTTTGAAGAGGCCAGGTGGTGTACATCTTGGATCAAGTGAGGGCTGAGATGCTCAAAAATCTACGGCTGCAAGGGTTGGACTTTAAGCCACAAATCGTGATTGTATGTCCACGATTCCTTGTCCTCCATAGAAATATTGGATGATTTCCTCTGTAGATGATTGGTGTACTCCATTTTTAGGGTTCTAGGACATGAAATTTTACAATGATTAATAAGTCTCGTTGTAACGTCTTGCTTCAAGTGCCTGAAATTTACTAATGACTGGGTACTTGAATTGATATTCATAACAGCTCACATGACTCATTCCCAATGCCATCGAAACCACCTGCAACCAGCGCATTGAAAAGGTGACAGGCACCGAATATTGTAGAATTTTACATGTTCCTTTCAGGAACGGAGGCAACATCTTGAAAAACTGGATATCTCGATTTGATGTTTACCCCTACTTGGAAACCTATGTTCAGGTGACAAAACCATCTTCTAGTCCGATACATGCTTCACAAGAGTCTCAATTAAATTGGTTGTAACTGTACTTTAGGTCTCAGGAGTCAAGCTTTTTATTACATGCTTCTCCTTCGTGATACAAGATGTGGTGAGTGCGTTGCTTGCAATCTGTTCATTCTTCTTTCAGGTCATGCCTCGTAATTGATTTCTGTTAGCAATGTGCTTCAGTTGCTAAATCCTCTATATTTTTTGTGAACCCACGTCATATGAAAGGAACTTCTTTGTGAATACTAAATCAAGCTCTTACATCTCCATAAACAGGACGCGGCCAGTGAAATTGTTGGAGAGCTAGCGGGACGGCCAGATCTGATTATTGGAAACTACAACGATGGCAACCTGGTGGCTACGCTCCTTTCTCACCACCTTGGTGTCACTCAGGTTTATTAACTTCGACCTTTTGCGATAGATGAAGGAAAAGAAATAATTATCTATATAGGTCATAGTTGCAGCTTCTCTCTAACTATTTCACACAAAATTGACTGAATAATATAGGATCATGAACATGGATTGAAGCCCAAATTATTAACTCTGAAGCATCTATTACCGTTGTTAATGTGCTGCAGTGCACAATTGCACATGAGTTGGAGAAGACTAAATATCCAGACTCGGACATTTATTGGAAGAACTTTGATGAGAAGTATCATTTCTCGAGCCAGTTTACGGCTGACCTAATTGCAATGAACCATGCGGACTTCAGCATCACCAGCACCTATCAAGAGATTGCCGGAAGGTACCGCAGTGTTACTCCAACTAAGTTTGATGAACTTAATACTTTCCATTTGATGTGTCTATTTTCACAAAGGTCAGCTTGACATTTACTTTTGGCTAACATGAAGTATTGTGGGCGCTGGTTGGCCCAATAATTGGCTCCTCTTGTTTACTCTAGAGCTGACTGACTATTATTTCGTGATTGGTATACGCAGTGCTGATACCGTGGGACAGTACGAAAGCCATCAGTCGTTCACAATGCCAGGGTTATACCGAGTGGTGAACGGAGTGAACGTGTTTGATCCCAAATTCAACATCGTGTCACCTGGAGCTGACATGAATAACTACTATCCCTTTGGAGACAAAGATCATCGCTTGACGAGCCTGCATGGAAGTATTGAAGAACTCCTTTACAGTCCTGATCAGACAGATGAGCACATGTAAGCCACTGCTCCCTGTAAGGATTCATGTGGGCATTTAATACTACAATATTATCTCATGTCAATCGTGTCTTATCTGAAACTATAAGTGCCAATTCTCATCCTAGAAGTTCATAGACGTATCAACATGATTAACTCCAGCAAATTTACTTTCCCACATATGTTGATGTACGTGGTATGTTCTGTTCAGTGGTATAATTGACAAGAAGAAGCCTATCCTATTCACCATGGCTCGGTTAGACAAGGTTAAAAACCTCACAGGTTTAGTGTACGGGAAAAGTGAGAAGCTCAAACAGCTTGTGAACTTGGTGATTGTCGGTCGCGAAATAAATTCTGAAAAGTCGAAGGATCGGGAAGAGATGAAGGAAATTGAGAACATGCACAAGCTCATGAAGCAATACGCATTGGAGAATCACTTCAGATGGATCCGATCACAGGCCAACAGAGTGCGTAACGGAGAGTTGTATCGGTACATCGCAGATGGACGTGGAGCATTTGTGCTGCCTGCCCTCTAGGAAGGCTTTGGGTTGACTGCAGTAGAGGCTATGACGAGCGGGATACCCACCTTTGCAACGTCTCATGGAGGTCCAGCAGAGATAATAGAACACAGAATCTCGGGCTTCCACATCGATCCGTACCGTCCCGACGAGGCTGCTGAAGCACTCGTTGAGTTCTTTGAGCGATGCAAATCGGAGCCTGAGTTTTGGACCAAGATTTCAGAAGCTGGTTTACAACCCATATATTCCAGGTGTGTTTCGCTCGAGTTGCAATGCCCGATTTTTATACTTTCATATATCGTGTGATCTTCATTCGTGAGGAATTTTCATCGAAGTTGATATGTCTGATAGATCTGTTTCTGTGTCTCTATCTGCAGATATACTTGGAAACTATTTGCCGAACGTTTAATGACACTCTCCGGGGTTTACGGGTTTGGAAGTTTGTTGCCAAATTGCACAGGCAGGAAGCCCGAAGATATCTGGGAGATGTTTTACATTCTCATGTTCCGTGAACTGGTATGACCTACACATTGTATATCTTCAGATTTTAGAGATATGGAAATTTACTGCTCCTGCTAATTCAGGCACGAGTATCTTAGGTTGTATCTTATTATCACATTACAGATGCCTTAGTTACATTGATGGGCTGTTAAGTCGATAATTCGAGTTCAGGATCGAAAGATGATTATAGTACGTACCACTCGCTATGTTGGGCTATAAGTTTAAAATTCTCGTTCACCATACTTGCTTTGTGCAGACAAAGACAGTGCCCCTTTCACAGGATGATGAGGAGTGATCCTCCCAAAGTACATTTTAAGAAATCAACCTTGCCAATGGAGCAGAATGATGGTGTAGCAGCTAGTTATATCTGGATCCAGCACTGGATTCGGCAGCGCAAGGCAGGCCGTTTCAGTGCCTAGCAACATTCTTGTCTTGTATACATGAACCCGTTATTTGGTAGACTTAGATTCGACTAAGATGTTATAAAAGTGCAAATTTGAGTATCTGTCAAATGCCTCCTTGCAGATTTCGTGTATTGATGGCAATTGATGGACAGAACTGGAAATTGGTACTGTCCTCTGAGCCCGAAATCTAACGTCTGGAAGTATGTATGCATAAGAACTGAGCTCTGTTTATACTTCACAAGCTCCATTTCATTAAATGGGATGGAGATACAAACAATATGAACAATGTAAACAAGGAAAAATTAACTAACATCCAAAATCATTTTAAACAATTGCACCATGAGAATTCTTTGGAAAAGTTTCTGAAGGGATTTTCCATATTGTTCACTATTTTTGTTGGGCACATTTCTACAAATGTCCACGTCTGCGTTCCAACAGGTTTTTCAAATATTCATCGCTTGCTAATACACTGTTAAGTGTTACTCATCTCTGCTGTGTTCAAGAGTGTTGCCTGTAGATCTTGTGATCTACGCCAAGTAATAATAATGCACTTTATGCACTTCACCCAGAGGTACAAGCACGTGGAATGAATGTCAATCCAATCTCAATTTCAACGTGTTTTAAATGACCATAGGAAAGATTCTCCAATCCACCTGCAGAACAAAACACAAGTGCTTTTAGTTACATACTTGGCGAAGTTTGCAGTTCAGTCCAAAACTAAAACGACGATATCCAAGATAAACAAACCATTATGCGTAAAAACATACCTAGTTCCAACTTACAAATTGAAGCATTTGCAAAATGGAGTAGAACTTATAATTTCTGCGGTACGTACCACACTTCTCACAGTGCATCTAAAAAAATAGAGTACTGAAAAGGTAGTGAAATGAGTCTTGCTTTCAGATACTCTTAGAATGTTTCGAGATCAAGTAATCCATAGTCTGCAAGCAACATTCAGATCATGTCATTAACTACATACCTATGAATAATTGTCAAAAGTCCAAAAATGTAGATATTGAAATTGCTATACACATACATAACCTCCGATTCCCCACCTAGAGAAACGAAAAGAATGATTCAATGGTATGTCGTATCATTCTCAACAAAGAGTATCCGACTTACCAGACAGATGTTAAATTCATAATGTTGCATCCATTCCAACAGTGACATTGCCATCGAGGATCCAAGACGATTTTAAATCCAGCAATCGTGTGCAGATATCATCAAATTCTGGACGTGACGATGGATGTGTTTGCCAACAATCTCTGATCAATTCAGCCAATCTTTCTGGGCATCTGTCAGAAGATGGTAAATCAGGTCTATGACCTACTTGAACATAGTCAGCAAAATCAGCGGCGCACATAGGTTTTACATCCTGAAATGGTACTTTCCCTGTAATAATTTCAGAACAAATTATCCCAAATCCATAGACATCAAGAGGTTTAAGCATAATTTCAGAGCCACTTTGGTTTTGTGGGAACGACTCTGGAGCCTTCCACAATCTTGATCCAAAATTCTCACCCGGTTTAAGGCAAAATCCTTGAGGGTTGGATAGATCAAAGGACATTGCAAGTCCAAAATCACCCACTTTGGCGAGCACTTGGAAATTGGAACGAAGATCTTCAAACTGTCCTTCGTAGTTCAAAAAGATGTTTGAAGACTTCAAATCTCGATGAGCAATACCATGATTGTGTAGGAATGCCATACCTTTCGCAATCTGCAGCATTATCTCCAATGCATCTTCTAAAGGTAGATTGCGTTTCTTCGCACGTAAATTGCGAACGAAGGTGTAAAGATCCTCCTTCATCACCTCCATGATGATGGCAGGTCCACCGGAGCAACAGAAAAGCTTCACAATATGAGGATGGCAATGCTTGGCTAACGTGCCGAGCTCTTTCTTCCTATGATCCATTGCATGATCTTTGAAAACTTTCATTGCACAGTCAACTCCCAACCACCTGACTTTGTACACATTTCCATTTGACCCTTCACCCAATACAAGGGTTTGCTCCAATTTTTGAAACGAAGGTGCTTGCATAAGTACATGTTCATCCATTTCAGACAGAGAAGTTCTGTCGCTTGAATTGGAAACTATGGATCTCCAAGTATATAAATAACATGCTAACTCAAAATTAGAATCACCACCAGGTGTATTCCGAATGAAGGATGCAAGACTCTTCTGAAGCTTTGATAGATCTTTATCAATATCAGTTTTAGTTATTGGTAACCATTTCGGTGGGCATATTCCAATCCAAGATTTATCAGACACAGCTCTCAAATGGTGATGAAGAACATTCAAACACCACTCAAAGCTTGAAGTTATATCAATAAAGTCTTCATGGCTTACGGTCTGAATGATAACATTTCGAATCCAAAACTGGTTGTCACTTTTACAACAGTTTCTCAATAATAACTCTGCCCTTCTTAGTAAAACTTCCATTTCTCTAGAGAATCTCAGGCACACATCTTCAAATTCTTTGTTATGCTTCACGTAGTCGTATTTAGATTGAATTCGTCTAAATTTAAACGCATCCTTCTCAAGATAGTTCTTGACTGTAATAAGAACGATTTTTAAAGCGACACATTGATACATGAAATGTAATTCTGAAGATTTTCTAGGAGGCTTTCTAGAAGGTTCTTCAATGAGTGTGCTTACAAATTCAACTTTTTTAATAATCTTTTCTATTACAATTGGTACATTGAGTATGTAATTAGAATCTGAAATTCGTGGTTTATAAAAGAACAAATATACACTTAATTTTTCATTAAATAACAAAATTAAAAGAATTGTTATTAAACAAAGCATTGCCGTTGTGACAGATGTTATATTTAAGAATTTTTCATAAATTGCTTGTTGTGGGTCGTGTTCAGCACTTGGGCCAACTGGTGTTAAACACGACCAACAACAAGCAACGTCTCGTACCTCGGAGAATCCTGTGGAAATCTTTTCAAGAAAAGCTGAATACACTTGTTTCGAAAACGGATGGAAAGTCAGATCCTATATCAAGGCAACAAAAACATCACAAACGTTTTTTTAAAAAAAAAAAAAACAAAGAAAAAAACAAAAAAACAAAAAAAGAACTACTACATCAATTATAAATGATCTTAAATCAAAATTCTTAATATTTTTTTCGTTTAGATCCAGTATTCCTGAATGAACTGCATAATTAAACATTGTTCTTTCAACTAGGAACAAAAATACATCACCTGATTATAAGATCTTTGAATATAAGTATACTAAATGAAACTAAAACAAAACAATACTAATAGAGTACAATTTTAACTGAGTTAAATTTTTAAGGGAAGTTAATTACCAACCAATATGATTTGCTAAGAAGTTCTTACCTTGGGGTTGTAAGGCGCATGAAGTTTTGAAGCCAGTTGAGAGCACTCATCGTATGTCTTTGCTTTGAAATGTTCATCATTCGCACCTGCATTGCATACATTACTAATTTCTATATGTTGATGCAAAATATTATCTCTAGGAATATTTCATGACACCACAAGTAAGAAGTTCAACAGTTTTCGACACAGTTCCTAGGTATGAAAAAAATCAAAACCTAGCTTCGGAAAGTATCGTGTCAATTTCTTACCTGAAGATGTAGCAACTGCTGGGATTGCATCTCCCGAAATGCCAACGAATGCATTCCTCGTGTACTTTTCAGGAGTTGAAGCAAACCTTGTGTACTCAAGAAAGGAGAAATATCCTTGTATCCAGTACAAAGGGCTCATTAGGGATGCTATATCCAACACTTCGAAGTGGTTGTTGCTATCGAAAAGAGCTGATTTAAGAGCTGAAAGCTCACGAGGGTCAGAGTCGAAATTGTCAGGTAACATGTAGAACATAAATCTGACTTGAGAATCAGCCAACAGATTTGGCTCAAGACGAAAAGGTTCAAAATTTCCATCGCTAAATACCAGGATAACCTTCAATGATAATGTGTTAAGTTGGAATGTTGGTATAACATCATGAATAGCCGCATGCAAATTCGATCTCCCAACGTCTGCGGGATTGTCGGCAATTATAATGTTTGACCACGAAGAAGGACGCTTAGGTTGGTCTCCTTGGGTAACCTGAACGAAATATTTAGAAGCAATACTTTACTTGTTCATAAGTACAATCTGTTAAGTCTCAAATTACAAAAACAAACCATCTCATCCTAAAGTATCCCGTTAACTTTTGGCTCTGTTACGTTGACTAAGATGAAACCATGGCATTGTGCATATTACCTGTTTGTAAACGAAATTGGCTCCATTGGAATTGAAAGAGAAGACATTCACGAGATCTTCAGGGGCAAGAGCCTTCAGGAACTCAGATAATATTTCCTGCCCCACATTCAAGTAGGTGGTGCCCTCAGATCGACCAAACGCAGGTTTCACAACGTTAAACATAAAGCTCCCACAATCTATCAAAATCTTGAGTTGTTTTATTGGCGGAGCAACCATGTACCTGCCAACAGGAGGTAAAGATCATTATGTACGAATGACGATCTTTAATAAAATTCATGTCAATATATAACGGCCAGGTCACGTTGGAGTTGCGCGAAATTCAAAACTACCAGTGAGGCCAAACATAAGAATGAACCAATTTCTTGAGTTTGAAGGAAATAAGGATCATACCAAGCCCGATCTCTAGGGTCGAAAATTGGGTATGTGACAGTAAAATGTATTGTCTTGGCTAAATTGACGTGGATGGCGTCAGGAGATTTGGACGATACTTTCTCAAAAGTACGCTTACAATCTCCGCTGTCCATCAACATGCTGAGTTTCTTCAAGACTGGAAATCCAGCCCAATACCTGTTAACAAAAGGTAAAGAATCCATGAAAATCAACAGCAATCCTTGATACATTCTGGTGCACCTTTAAGAGCCAAGCACAACAGAATTGCTCAAGGTTAAGATCCTTGTGTGTAGATCAACATTCAGGAAAATGTTATCAGTAATGAAACAACTAAATGAAGTCAAGGATCGTACCAAGGTCGTGAAGTTGGATTAAATGGGGGCTCCTACACAAGTCATTCGGCGATCATCAGAAATTAGCAGCAAAGAGGGATGTACTACTGCAAACTTCGTGTCTCACTGACATCAGATTGCGAAATATTAGCTCAAGCCAATTAAAGCAACGAAACTAATAAGAGAATTGATGGTATGTAGAACAGTGACTGCATGCACAGAATTGCACTAAAACTACATGACGAAACCAGCTTTTGTGATTTGTGGCATGTGGTTCCAATAACGATCAGAAGTCCCAAAAACATGGTTTAAGCAAGAAGCAGTCATTTAAGTGTCGTTTCTATGCAGCTATGTACCAGTGAAACAAAAATCTATCAAGTAGTGGAAGAGTACGTACTTGTGAGCCGGGAAAAGCTCTCCAAGTTCCACTTATGGATCTAAAGTATAAGTCCACGAATATAGACTGAAATGAAATGTTTGAGTCGGCATAACCGCGCCAAATTATTATTGTCAGATTGTTGTCCGCAGGCACGGGTTCTGCAGGCAAGGGTATGCGACTGTTCCAAAACCGACAAAAATCTCGAAATTAGTACCAGCTAGAACATATTCTCTTCTCGAGTTGTGATTCTAGCTAGTTTCAAATTCGAAATCCTGAATAACCCAATCTCCAATAAAAAGATTTTTAAAATAAAAAAAGCGCCACAAAACCACAAAAAGGTCATTTCAGACGAATCAACAAAGTGCCGCCATAACCAAAATCATAACGAATTTCTTTCAGATGATTCCAGAACCATTCTAATCTGTCTGAAGGAGATGAAGAGGAGATGACACCGGTGAGTCAGATAGTGTTAGAGTAAACGTACATGTAACTCCGTCGGTAGTCGAGCATTCTAAGTATTAGGTCAGAGCCATTGTTGCCCCCTGAACCAGAATGGACTCGCTTAGTGTTATTTGGCGCCAGGAGACACGATGAATTAAGTGCTCGTTTACTGCACTCAACCCGAGTACACGTCGAAGCGAGTGTTGCATGAAATTCTGCACAAAGTACATTATCCTCATCAGAAAATTGAAAGATAGATTACGAGCTTCCGGTACAACATTACTACTACTGTGAAGATAAAGAATTATTTTTCCCTTCCACATCTTCCCTACTTGTGTAGAACCTCTGAAACTACCCATTGGAGTATCATTTGCTCAGTACAACCTAAACCAAATAGTACAGGCAACGCAGGAAACGTACCACAGTTGCAATAATTCATAGTGCTCGGCATAGATATGCCGATTACATCACGCTCCATGGAATCCAAATAGTATGCTCCAGGAGGCGCGGGATGACTAACCCAGTCCTCGTAATCGCTACTCGAATTTGCAATTACGATTGCGTCACTCTCCATCTGGTCCAGAAGATAAGAATAGGAATCGACACGTTCAACTGTGTCACCGTAATCTGCCGGCTGTCGTGAGTATCCATACAGCACCAGTAAAACCCAACTGACCTCCAACACAGAAAACCACTTGAATTTGAACGACATCATAACGGCTCGTTTAACATCTGCATTCTCCCTATTCCAAGGCATATTCCGTTACTACACCCACAGCTTGACACAAATGTGCTCAATCCTCGTTTCTTCCGAGACACACTAGGCAACGGCCTGGGAACTGCGGAATCCAACAACTCCCCCAAACTTAGCAAGCGTGCATTGCTTCCTGGCCATGGTTTCACCGATAAAACAGCGCAATGTAGACAACAAGGGGCAGGCACTGGGCGGAAGGGACTGGTAAGGCGAGAGAGAGAGAGTAAGAGAGAGAGCAAGAGAGAGAGAAAGTAGGGTTTGGTGATGGGTCGTGATTCACGTGGTAAAAAAAGTCTTCCGATCTATTTCCACCCATAGCCTTGCATCGATGCGAGCTGCGCAGCTCGCCTCGAAAGTCTGCCACCACAATCCTCGCACCTTTTTTGAGGCCCTGGTCCTCGAGCTTTGCTTCTCACACTGCGCCTTCCGCGCCCTTCGCTGTGCTCTGAAAGTAAACGGAAGCCGAAACGAAAAAGTAAAAAGTATCTCGAGTAATTCATCCATCCTATTTGGATGAATTTTCTTGGAGCCCCTGATGAATCGAGGGGTTCTTTTTATAACTTGGATGTCAAAATTAGTGGGTCTGTTTATATTTATTTATTTTGTAGCATCAAAAAATTAAAATTTTGTCAATTTGATGCAATTCTTTGATTCTTAAAAAATTCAATTATTTTTATATCCTAAGATTTCCTATTAAATGCTTCAATGGAATTAAGAAAGAACTTTCTTTGCTGAAATCCTGTTGTGGTTTTCTAGGTGATTAAAGGATATTTCTGGGCTAGATATCTACTAGCTTCTCCACAACAAAGTAAATTCTCTAAAAATCCTTCATTTCTCCGATTCTCCTTCTTTAACACAATAATAAATAATAATAAAATAAAATAAAACGAACAAGAAAAAATATGTCGAAAAGAAAATACAACATTGTATAGAATATCCTCATACATGTTCACAATGGAGAATAAATCTTCATAAGAATAATAAATGATGTCTATTTCTACACGAGACAAAGACTATTTTAAAGCAACATCATTCACATCCCTTCATTGCATGTCATGTAGCAATCTAATGAGCTTCAATTCCAACCATCTTGTCCACTGCATTAACTATTTTTTCTCAACCGAATGAAACTAACATGTAACACAAATATTACCACCAATCCTCCTACTCTGCCACACAATAATGTTGAGAAGGGGGCTCTGGATGGATGGGACGGGTCCATGTTTACTCTGGATGGATTTGTCGTCTACCTCCGGGTGCCACCTACAGGCTCTTCGCAACAACACATGTTGTGCAGGAGCGCGTCGACTCAAGGATTTGGGATATGCAAATCAAGCTATGAAGATTTTGCAATCTTTTACTCCGAATTACGATGGTTTTTGTTGTTACAAAGGAGGAAGTGGAATGCTCTTTGGACATTCCCAGGTGTTGCAAGTTCAGTATGGGGTGTTTACCGGATGAGCTTTGGACGAAGATTTTAGGGCTAGGAATAGAGAAAGAAGTTCTGGATTATAGGGATTTGTGTTCTTTGGCGTTTGTATGTCGTCGCATCAAACGAATTTCTTATTTGGACTGCATGTGGCGCCCTTTGTGGGAGCGAGATCAAGCAGAGCTCAGTGTCGGGTCTTCGTCGCGGAACTTGGTTGTGGAACCTGGCGTGGCACGGAAGGAAAACGATGCAAAAAGTTATAGAGATTTTTATAAAACTCGGTTGGTTTCCCCACTTAATTGCTTTGATGGTCGGGTGTTTCAGAGGAAATTGAGGTCGGAATGAACAACGTTTCAGCGGCTGGGCTAACTTACCCCGAAACAAATTCAATTCCTTTTTTTTTTTTTTTTTTTTTTTTTTTTTGGCACTAGTGATGTGTTCAGAGCATTTTTATCAAGTGAGGTAGCAACAGAGTTTGTAAAAAGCGCAGGTAGTCATACACGATATGTCTATCCCGATTGCAAATTCTGCTGTTGTTTCAACATGGTAGTCTGATTTTGGTTAGAGAGTCTGCATACCTAATTGTCATCTCGATGTTAGAAAAACGTGTATCGTCAAAAAGATGATTGGTGCATTTTCTTTGGCTAAAGCATGGTAGTATAGTGCATGCAATGTTCAAAGAATCAAGAAATGTTCCAGGCCTACACTACATGGCTTGGTGCTGTGAGGAAGGCATCTGTTATGTGTTACTCATTTAGTGAACATACACTGTCTTTTCAGGTTCGAGAAAGTAAGGGCAGCCAAAATGGCTGCACACAGGCGGCGCGTGCTAAGGGTAGAAAGTCAGATAGCAGTGCTACAAAAGGAAGCTCAGCAATATCAATTGGATATTGAGGTAGAACGCAGGAAGCTTGTCGCGACCGTAGCGGAGCTGAAAAGTTTTGAAGTAGCAAGGTGTGTTATCACCTTTTCAATTCTTTGGAAGAACACTGATTCTCACTTCTTATGATTCACCTTTGTCCTTGCGGAATGCTGCCTTTTCAGTCGCAAGGTCTGAGATAATTGTGTGTATGTTAAGCCCAGATACTCTTTGAGCACTGTGGACTGATGGTTTGAATATTTTCTCTTCGATGTAATTCAGACGATCAGCAATAGCCATACAGGTCTGGCAACCACAAGCAGTCCGTGCCCGACAGCAAGAGGTGTTGGAACAGCAAAGTGTCAATGTAGGTGCTAGACAACGATCCTTGCAGATGGAAATCAATGTTTGTCGCGAGCGGGTCCAACAATTTGAAAAAAGCCTGGTAAATGTAATCGATAAGACCAATCTATGCTGGTTTATAGTTCTCTGGCATGTGTCAACTAGCAAATGTCTAGAAGTTCATTGCCCTCACATATGGAAGCACCTTGAGTTAGATTATTCTTGGCACTTCTGCGTCAACTTTTTTCCTGGACCTTGTCTGGTCTGTATTACTCTGAAAGTAAGTTTACCCTGCTCATACACGCTCGCTTCACTCACAAAAGACCTTATCTTGACAGCAAGCGAAGAAATCTGCGATTGAAAAGTATAAAAAGGAGCTGGATTCTTTGACCTTCAATCCTTCTCGCAAGCTCCATGATAGTTCAAACACTGATGAAAGAGCAGGTCGAAAAGCTGCTGTAAAAAGGAAACTTGATGCATCGTCGTCAAGTTCGCTAACTCCTCAGTCTGTATAAAGTTTGTCAATTTTACTGTTGCTACAAATCAATTGGAATGTTGGAACAGCACTCCGGAGCCTGATTTATTTTTTTAATTGTGAATACCAACGCGAGGAGCAATATTGTACTTAGTTCTCAGTATTCATTCAATCGAGCTGTTAATCATTCATTGAGTTCGTTATCACCACTGGGTCCTCTCACTTGGGAACTGATTGATCACCTTGATTGCCCTGCTTGATTCCCGTCGGTGTAGTCGTGACAGACCTCTATGGGTGTCTATAATTTGCAGCCTGTATTGATGAAGAGAGAGGATCGGAAAAGGATCGGCGTTACTATCCTACATCCCAACCGCCGGAAGGCCATTCTGACAGTTAATAATCTAAAATTTCTCATTCCAAAGCATCCTTTGGAAAGTGGTACTGATCCGACGTTGATACAATTAATATCTGATTTCACTTTTTTCCTCAAGTTTGGATCGGTGGCAACTAGTTTAGACTTCTCCCCCTCTAAACCTCGACATCCCAACTTCGTAATCGTCTGTCTTTATATTGAATTCACACTACCATTTGTAAATGATGAAGCCTTGTTGCGCTTGTTCGTGGACAAATTGGTGAAGTCTACATGTACATGGGACATCGAAGATGCCAAGAACTTTGTTCTTTACCGAGACATTATCAGTGGAGCACCTGGGCAGTTGATGCTTCTTCACATGATCAGCAAGATTACTGCAATAAGGTATGCTGGCTTACGAAACTATGGCTACGCTGGAGGGATGTGTTGCTCATCAGGACATGAACAATGGGGGCAGTCTGGTTATCTTTATAAAGCCGATTTACTTGTTACAACAGATGTCCACAATCACGATATCTTTATAGTTGATGATCATGTGTAAGATCGTCAGCAAGACTTTGCTATGATTTGTATGTTCGCTGGATATGTTGTTGAGTTTTGCCAACAGCTTCAGATTGTGAATCTCTAAAATTCGTCACAATTTCGGAGCATGATTTTAAGCCAACACAATAGTATGCAGAATATATCTATCACGTGTTTGCTCGAACTTAAGAATGGCGACATACCGAAATGTGGTCGTGGATTCATAAAGCTAAGCCAAAGCGTAAAATGAACAGGCTCATATCAGAAAACAAACAGAAGGGAGGTATTAACTAGTTATGGCGATTCTTGCATTGTCCAGCACAAAGTCACAGACCGAGAAAATAGATTTGTCTGGCTCATTCTTGGGGGAAACGGAAGAGGAGCAGTTCATCCTCATGAAACTTCATCCACCACCACAAATCCTAATTTCCAACTGTAGTTGTGGGCACTTCCCATGTAGTCCAAGATGATCTTAACCCACAAACTAGATTCATACATACAAAATAGTTAAGGTCCAATTGTTTTTCAGTGGACGAAAGCATCTTACATGAAAGTAATGTTGAAAGAAACATATCTCAATTCAAGCTGAGTAACACTTCCATCATTGAATATATATATATATATATATAGATAACGAATAAGTCAGTAAAGATTTATTATCCACACAATTCTGAGGGCTCTCATTAAATTACCAGTCTGTCACACTTTTATAACCCTCCATGGAAATGGCATGGCAAGCTGGATGGATGGATGGACAAGTCACCGTCGGATGTGGATTGCGTACGAAGGAGCCCAAGACGGGCCGGTCCATATCCGACCGGGGGGAACTACCAGGACAGGGAGGGGGACCCGTGATACGAGGGGGGGGGGGGGGGGGGGGTCCAAGCCAGGGAAGGGCAGGCATCAAGATGGGCGCCAGGGCTCCTCAGTCTTTCTTTTCAGGAGTTGTAGGGTTTGCTCCCTCGCGTGTCCGCCACTGCTCCACTTCGATTCGCAGCCATGGTGTCCCTCAAGCTGCAGAAGCGCTTGGCCGCTAGCGTGCTCAAGTGCGGTGAGCGGAAGGTCTGGCTCGACCCCAATGAGGTCAACGAAATTTCCATGGCCAACAGCCGGCAAAACATCCGCAAGCTGGTGAAGGACGGTTTTGTCATCCGCAAGCCCCAGAAGATTCACTCGCGTGCTCGTGCTCGCCGTGCTCTCGAGGCTAAGCGAAAGGGCCGTCACTCCGGATACGGAAAGCGCCGCGGTACCAGAGAGGCTCGACTTCCCACAAAGGTATCGTAATGCCGCCGACTTGTTTTTAGATTTAGGGTTTAGTGTAGCCAGATTCATGTGGAATGCGGTGTGCAATGGCGATTACTGTCGCAGCATACTCTGCATTTTCCTGCTTGTCGTTTGCTGTGTTTTTGGGTTTTGTAATTTCAGGATTTGGGGTTTTATTAGGGTTTTTCATTTTGGTAATGAAGCTGCCGTGTTTTGACTTTTATCTGTTTTTAATGAGGACACTAGATTTTTGGAGGGTGAATGTGAGTAATTGCAGCTAGTAAGCGTTTTAAGGGTTCAAGCAATGTACCTCAAATTTGAATTGAACTCAGATTGAACTTCATGTGTAGCTTGTAGACTTCCTCCCCACCCCTGCATAGTGACGCATCCAGCGTAGCATATCGAAGGGTTCTATGTACTATTGTGTTATATACATCTACAATTTTTTGTGACGTCTCGAACTCTTAGGCTTTATCATTTTAAGATGTCACAACTCTCTACAGCTCTGTTCAATTGCGATGACGTTGGATGTATGGATTATGTTCTTCGAATGTCGATTGACAGTTGGTCAGATAGTGCAAAAAGATCTGGAACTACAAATGACTAATCGATTGGTGGACATGTAGGTTTTGTGGTTGCGGCGCATGCGGGTGTTGAGGCGTCTCTTGCGCAAGTACCGTGATGCTAAGAAAATTGACAAGCACATGTATCACGACATGTACATGAAGGTGAAGGGAAATGTCTTCAAGAACAAGCGTGTGTTGATGGAGAGTATCCACAAATCGAAGGCTGAAAAGGCACGTGAGAAGACTCTCTCTGACCAATTCGAGGCTAGGCGTGCCAAGAACAAGGCTACACGTGAGCGCAAGATCGCTAGGAGGGAGGAGCGACAAGCTCAGGGTATCCCTGCAGCTGCTCCCGCACAGGCTGCTGAGGCTCCAGCGACTGATGCTCCAGTCCAGAAGTCGAAGAAGTAGAAAGTGACTGTTATTTTTGTACTAATGAAATCCTGTGGTTTGGATCAACATGACGAGAAGTCACCTTGCTTTAAAGACCGTACTTTCTGTTCCATTTCTGCTGTCATTTGAAGTGCTTTTTGCTTAATGTTTGGAGCTCTTGGTGTTTCATTTGATTCGTCATCTATTCGACAGTAGCGCTGGAACTGCCCTGCGATGTCTCTGGCTTAATCGCGGGTGGTGAAATTTCCGGGTTTTTTCATGTTTGCACTGTGGTCTATTTAGCGTCACTTGCGCGCACTATTATCACTCAGCCCAAAGGATAATCATATTTAGTCTCGATTTGTGGCACTTCTGTCTCTTAACGCTTTTTCTTTTTCTTTTTCTTTGATTTTGTATCTGGTCTTTCATTTTGTTTGTTTGTAACACAGTCTGTTGACTGTGTACAATCTATGGATGTTATCGTGTATGCAACTCCTCGTGGCTTGTGCTTGGAGAGAAATAACTAAACCCTTTTCCTACCTATATGTATGAAGTCTATTGCATGGCCATTATTGTATTCAAGAGTTATATTTTTGTGTATCCCAAGTGGGACCTTTATGTCCCGTCTCAAGCTTAAGAGCTATGACTATTGTGTAGGCAAAGACACATTTGTATTGCACGATGCAATGTACAGGCAATAGTAACAGAAGAAAATCTTACATCTGATTGATTTACTCCCGAAGGAGAGGGTTGTTCACATCCTGAATTCCGGAGCTGAAGACACACCTTTAATTCCAATCATTTTGTAATTCGTTCAAGGAATACAATATGTATTGAATGCTATAAGAAGATTTTGAGATAATTGGACAACCTTTATACACAGTCATTACAGCATGGGATTGAAATATTTATTGAAATCTGGATTGTGTCTATCTATTAGTGATTTTACTTCTGACATTTGCGTCAAGTTATTTTCATTACATTTATTAACCATGTTTGAAATCTTGTCATTATTTATATGAACATATTCTGGTTGTCTTTTGAAGTTAATTTACACTAATGAATATAGTGCAGAGTATGTGATTTTGCATTAGTGATATTAATTGGGTTTTCACCCTTCACTTGATAGTTAATACACATTTTTACACATTTTTACTTCAAAGAACTTTGTAGTTGTTTATATTGATATAATTGATATTTCTGTCCATCTTCATTTGATACTATTTTTTACAATATTTCAAATGTATTGAAGTTTACTGCAAAGATGTCAAATTAGAACATAAGTGAACGTTTTAAGCATTTACTATTATGTAAGTGACATGTGAAAAATGTATTACAAAGATTAAAGTTCAATAATGTATATACACACAGATCTATTGCTTAAGTTTGAAGGGTTTAGTATGATTAATCACTCAAAATATATATTTTCTTATAATTCCTTCAAATATAATTTTATGGAATAACTGCATCACTTTCTTGAATGCAAACCTAATAACAATTAATCCATTTAATGCGTTTCAATTGATGTGCTACAAGTATAAGTTGTCTACCAATCAATATCATAATTGTAGTTTGTAACAAATGCCAACTATTTAAACAGGTTGCTCTACAAAGTATAATAAACATGATATATGTATATATATACATATATGATTTTACTTTATACAAAAAAGAAAAAGAAAAAGAAAAAACATAGATCATTACTTTAATCTTGTTGAAAGGTTTTTAAGTCATGTTCTTTGACAAATCATTTTAAAAGTTGGTCATGTAGCTACGAACTTAAAATTCTTTCACTTCAAATCCTTCAACCTAAAAATTTATTATCAGAATGTCTTATTTATTTTAAAATAAAAACATATATTTTTTTAAAATAAAAATAAAAATAATGAGCATATATCACCCTTTGTAACATAGACTTTAAGTTGATTTGAGTATATTGTTTTTATTATTGTCTTAAAGACAAATAGTTTGATATTTATATAATGATTTTTGTCAATATCTAAATTTTATAAATATGATGATTAAAATCATTTTTGTTATAGAAGCAAAATGTAGTGTATGTTTATATAGTGTGTACATATAAATATGTATATATATATATATATACATATATATATAAATTTTATTTTCATCAAATAGGTTTTCAATCAAAATTATTATTTGATACCATAATGTACATTGAAGTTATTGCATTTTTTTTGTTAACAAATTAGATGAATGAATGGAATAATAATATTAAGTATTACATCAATAAAAAAAATAAAAAACACCTGCGTACCGGGGATTTCCCTGCATTAGCAATTATTTATATACAATAATGCATAATACTGTATAAAAAATTATAACATAAACCAATAAAATATTCATGTTTTTGTGTAGTTTACACAACAGTGTAAACCAAAATCAGAGAATACATATTATATGCTGTGTGTATATTGTAAATAAAAGCTCACATTATTATATAGAAAACAAATGTCAGGAGCAAGAAAGCATGTATTTCTAAATGTTTACTAGTTCTATATATTGCAATGTTTTGGCTTTAAACAGTGTATATGTCAATTAATTCTGCAATGTTCTGTACTTTTATTTGTCCTATTGTTTTGAATAATAGATGGCATTTGCATTCATTTAATTTAATATTTTTTATGCATTTAATGATCATTGTCAAAACCTGATTTACAAGTAATGATTTCATTGTCTTTTTAGTTTTAGTGAATATATTTTCTTTTAAAGTAATTTTATATTGCATGAAATGAAGGTATTTCACCTTTCACTTCAATTTTAATATATTTTTTTCTTTTATTGCAAATGTGCTATTTACAAACGTGATCACAAGTATCTTAGTTGGTTTGTTAGCAATGTGTGTGTGTGTATATATATATATATATATATATATCTGCATTCACACATACAGAGGTAGTTTGAGAAATGTTTTATTTTTCATTGATGTAAAAATGACAGTTCAATTCATGTGTGTAATGTACAAGTACAAACTCTCAATACAAAGGACTTAAGGAAAACAATATGTGCAAAATTTGTGAGATGAGTGCACTTGAGATGTATTGCACTTTTGCACAATAGGTCACATCCATTTGTGCTTCATACTCTGTAAAAAAGGAGCTAAAAAAACTTAATGTTGGGTCTCTCTATGAAATAAACCTAATCTTTCAAATAATTGTAGAATCTTATGTTTCTTGTTTAATTTATAATTTAATGTTTTTTGTAAAAATATTTTTGCATAGCTGTTCATTATGTAATAAAATCAATGAAGTCACTGTAGGTAAGCATTTTGGTTACACATGTATCCAACAAAAATCAATCTCTCCCCCCCCCCCCCCCCCCAACACACACACACACTTTTATTTTATCAAAAGATGTGTTTATTTATTTATTTATAATTGTGAGCTCATTAGGAAATCTGGGTTGAAGTGTGAAAGGAGTGTTAATACATAGTCAACAATGAAGACCTAATGCAGTGAGCTCTAAACCCTAAAACACTTGCCAGCCAACTTGTGGAGTACAAGAGCAACATTTGTGGCTCAAGAAGTAAATGCCACTTGTGGGAACACAACAAAAGGAGTAGTTCTCAACCTTTGAGAACTGTGTTCCCTTCAGCACAGCTGGGTCAAGGCAGCAGCCCTGCTCTTGTTATTGGAATTGTGAGGAGTGATGCTTTGATTTGTGTAGTTGGGGACACTTGTAACCACATGGGTGAAGCCCAACTCATGCATCCTATAGGAGAAGCCACACCAACTTCTCATCCACCTCTTCATCATCTTGTTTGACAGCTTTTTTACCACACAACAATCATTATAATAATCATTCTCATGTCTTTTAAATACATTACAAAAAATAAAGAAAAAAGTATAACTTTTCATCACCAGCATTACATGATTCCCTAAACAAAACTAAAGAACTTTTTCAGAATCCCATGTACAACAACTCTTCTAGTGTGAAGGAGCCCTGAATTGCTATGCTATTGAAGCATTGATTGGGATCTGGTGGTGGCCAAGGGTACTGTTCTGTAATACTGATTATGTGTTAATGTACCCAATCTATGTACTTGGCCTAATTCAACATTATTAGCAAGGAGGTGGATTTGTTAGCCCAAGATAGCATTCTTTGCAGACCATTCCTAAACTTCCTGATTAATAAGTAAATGAGTACGTCAGTAGTAAATGCTTAGCAATATTTGTTCAAAATGATTGAGTTGATAGAGAGATTTGTGAGTCACATGCTACACACCACAAGCCTGCTTACACAAGATAAGTGATTTAGCACTAGTGTAACAATGATGCATATCTATGTGGTAGCTATAATGAATGGCCTCAACAGTATTTGAATTGAAACTTTGGTTTCAATTGCCACAAGTTGAAGTCATGTGAGTATTTAAGGGAGTTTTGGGGGAAAGTACAAGCATTTTTTTGGGGTAGAAGGACAAAAATGGGTAATGAAATTGAAAAAACGAAAGTGAGAGTACAACATAGGGTGTGAAACTTTGGTATTAACTCTGAGAATCTTTGTCAAATGGATGCAAAAAAATCTACTGTCAACTTTCCAACTATTTCTTTTCTACATTGGAAGAAATATGAGTTAAACATTATGAGAAATTGCACAAAATTCACCACATCACATTCAATAATGCTGTTGTTATGAGCCTCTTCTTCCCTGTAATTAGAAAGACTGAGACTCCCTGTTTATGCTCCATAAATTTTATTATTAATGTTTTATCCTCCCCCCTGTTGTTCTTTTGAAGAATGTGGGAACAGAAAGTGAGTAAGGAAGTTAAGAAATTCAAAGCAGTCATGGGTTTCACAAGCCAGAGGGAGGAGGCTGCAGAGCCAGAGCTGCAGGCAGTACCACCACACCCCTGCTGCTAAGCCTTTTTCAAAGCACAAATACTCAGAACACCCCAAAAGCAATGAAAGCTTCCTTAGTCCTAATCTGTCAGCACAGTTACTCCTGCTCCTCCTCTCCCTCCAGTACTGAGCTTTAACTCATATCATACATACAGCACATCACTGCCCAAAGGGCATTATTTACTACATTTCAAGAGCACTTGATTCACCCATGTGCACTCAAACAAAGAAAGTAAAAAATAAAATAAAAAAACAAAAAAAAGAAAAGAAAATCACACCAGCCTTGTGTAATCAATCTCACATTCTCTCTCTTTCTAAAGCATGCGGTGGATGTGAAGCTTTGATACTGTGGATCCTCACCATTTCCAGCTCCCCAGTAATACATGGAATTTGCTGCTGCAGTGTAGCTTTAGGGGTCTAATGCTACAAGTCTATGGGTCCAGAAGCAAGAGCTTTCAACTGGGGCCAGCTGGAGTAGAGCTTCCATAGTGCCAGCTCCAAAAGGGAGGCAAAAAAACAACACACTCCGAGTGCGAGGCGCGGAGCCCACAGTTGTGCGGCATTGATGACGATGGCATTGTGGGATGCAGGTAGAAGTTGAAATCCCAGAGTAGTAAAGTGGGCGAGGGTGGGGAGAGAGTGAATGCCCAGCTGCCAAGTGACGAGGCCATGGGAGCGGTGGTGGTGGTGATGGTGGCGCTGGTTATGAAAGAGCTGCAGCGATGGTCCCCGTCCGAGTGAGGTTTGTCTAGGCCTCGTCGTGTCAGAACGTCTCTACGACGCTGGCTTCATCCTTCCACTCGGTGCCATCCCCTCCTCGCAAGCAGGATGGAGCAGCGTTTCGCTGGTGGCGTGACTTCCAAGATGGGTCAACTCGAGCTGCTACTGCTGCTGCTGCTGCAACGGGGGACGCGCTGGACGATGGGGGGGACGACGAAGAGGACGAGTCATCGTCTTCCCGCCAGCTACACATGCCTAACCTTACAGTAATTGACGGGCTTGCCAGCTTCATTATTACGACAATCTTCTGGGGGGCGGTACAGGCGACTGCTTGGAGCAGCTGGTCTTTCCCGCAGGAGAGGTTGTTGTTGTTGTTGTTGTTGTTGTTTTTTTTTTTTTTTCTGACTTGCGATTGAGGCTCGTCGCCAGTTCCTCTCATGTTGTTGTCGTCGTCGTCGCCGCGGCTATAAGCGTCGTGGTGAGCCTGCTTCAGCTGGGTTTGCTCGGGGCAGCATGTGCTCCGAGGGAGCTGCGGCATTACTGCTAGTTGGGTGCTCTCCTTTGGTTGTGGTTGGTATTGAGAGCTATGTTAGTGCCAGGTAAGTGGGTACAGCTGTGGATCGATAGTTTGCTTCACGGGGTTCAGGGGGTGTAAGAGCTTGGCTTCGAAGTAGAAGTGTGAGCTCCAGCGGCTGTGGTAAAGTGGTAGTGGTGACTTAAAAAGGAGGAGGGTTTGGAAGTTGGGAGGAGTTACCCACGCGTAGAAGTTGAAGCTTCTGCAGCTTCACTTAGCAGGTTAGCAACACTTATGCTTGATCCTTCTTCATGTTCATTTTATACACAACATTGTCGGTATCTCCTGGGTGTATCCATTAAGTGCTGCACTTCACTGGCCACTCCAGGACATGACATTATTTTCCATGTTAACTCAGACCATTGTCCACATACTACTTGTTGCTCGGTGGAAACGTCGATCAAAGTATTGCGTGTTGATTAACAACAGTACTGCATTCTTATTAACAGTCTTGAACTCCGAGGATACGCTAAGGCACCCATAGCCCTGGCATGATAAAGGTCCCTCCGGGCTTCCACATTTGTGTTGTCTTATGTCTAAGCGTGCGAGTAGTTTCCCTTCTACAGTATAGGTGGTTTTCATTCAAATATCATCGGCATGTTGTACCTTTGTAGTCTATTGCCATGAAAAGTAGGTGCATTACCGGAGCCAGTGTCCTTGTTCAACTCCAGCCGCTTCGTGTCGGAAAAGTGCCCGCTCACTTTTGTAGTCCAAGCGGGCTCCACAGTGGAGATGATGTATGACGGAGTAACTTCAATGTAGATGCGCACAAGTAATTCCTCAGCGTTATTGGGAGCTTGGTCTCTGTCCTATCAAAGCGTCTGAAATCTATCATTATTAAATAGTGGTTAGAAAATGGATTTTTTTTGTGACCTTGTTCAAGGTCAGAGTCGCTGAGGTGGTATGCCATTCCTAAGCTTTCAAGGTTAGAGGTATAGAGTAGTCTGCGGTAAAGTTTTCGGCTCGCACTGGGGAAACATGGTGGGGTATGGCATCTGGGTATTTAGGGCGGCGTGCATCTCCACTTGCTAGGGATGGACTGTCCCTCTCCTACCGCAAAATAGCCACCATTTTGCTTGGCTCGGTTCTAAGGCTTGGGAAATGCGAGGATGCTCTAATGATATTTCACAGCTTTAAGAATGGTCGTCTCACAGTCAGTGTATGAAATCGCAAATGTCAGTTTGACATGAAGGGTTTCTGTTTCTTAACGTGAAAGTGTTTTGATTTTTGCGTAGGGCTCTGTTGAAGTGCAGAAGTGTGATTTGAATCCTCCATTGATCTTCAAGATTATGAAGGATCGAGGCAAGCCAGTCGAAATGTGTCGTAATTGCAAGAAGTTGGAATCCTGTAAATCAAGCATTTCATGACAATCTTGCAGCCCCAACCCTGCTCAGCTAGCTTGTGAGACCGCTGCCGATCTTTAGAAATGGGGAATAGGAACCATGACGGGAAGTCGAGCATGGCCAAGGTCGCAACCTGTCTCATGGTGGTCCTATTTTTCGTGTCCGCGGCAGGCCAGGACTTAGCAGCTGACACAAGAGCTCTCATCACCTTCAGAAACGTGTTCGACCCCAGAGGCACCAAATTGAACTGGACCAACACGACCTCAACCTGCCGCTGGAATGGCATAGTTTGCTCCCGAGATCGAGTTACGCAAATCCGGTTGCCGGGTGAGGGGCTCACGGGCATCATACCGCCTGAGAGTTTGAGCTTGCTCTCGGAGCTTCGGGTTGTAAGCCTGCGCAACAATCACCTGACGGGCCCGTTTCCAGGCGAGCTAGGAAATTGCAACCATGTGCACGCACTCTATCTCGGGGGCAACGACTTCTACGGGCCTGTACCAAATCTCACCGGATTCTGGCCGCGACTCACTCATTTGAGCTTGGAGTACAACAGGTCGGATCATGTTATTTTTTTCTTTTGCATATTTGTTTCTAATTCTAGATTCTCTCGGAACAACAAAATTAGATGAATTATTGCTTGTGCAGTGTATGATATCTGCTGTGACCTCTCCCCTTCTGCTTCAATTGTGGGAGTAGCCACGGAAATGGACTGATCCTCAGATACACTTTTGCATTGGCAGGTTCAACGGGACGATACCGGATTCAATTGGCCTCTTCTCGCATCTGTACTTGCTGAATCTCCGTAATAACTCGTTCTCCGGAACTATTCCACCCCTCAACCTGGTGAATTTGACGCTGTTCGATGTTGCCTACAACAATCTGTCTGGACCGGTGCCCTCAAGTTTGTCCAGATTCGGAGCGGCTCCTCTGCTTGGCAATCCAGGCTTGTGCGGTTTCCCTCTCGCATCTGCGTGCCCAGTGGCGATTTCGCCAAGCCCGAGCCCCATCACTGGACCAGAAGCAGGAACAACTGGGAAGCGGAAGCTTTTGTCGTCAGCTGCCATAACAGCCATCATTGTTGGTGGCGTTGCATTGCTAGTGCTCTTCATCATAGGACTCTTTGTGTGTTTTTGGAAGCGACTTACGGGATGGCGGAGTTCGACGAGAACTGAAGGACGAGAAAAAGCCCGTGAGAAGGCACGCGACAAGGGGGTGGAAGAGCGCGGAGAAGAATACTCCAGCTCGGTTGCAGGAGATCTGGAACGCAACAAATTAGTTTTCTTCGAAGGGAAAAGGTACTCGTTTGATCTAGAGGACTTGCTGCGTGCGTCTGCGGAGGTGCTGGGCAAGGGCAGCGTGGGGACCGCTTACAAGGCGGTCTTGGAAGACGGGACTATCCTGGCGGTGAAGAGGTTGAAAGATGTGACCACCGGCAGGAAGGACTTTGAAGCACAAGTTGACGTGGTAGGAAAGCTGCAGCACCGAAATCTGGTGCCCCTCCGCGCTTACTACTTCTCCAAAGATGAGAAGCTGCTAGTGTATGACTACATGCCGATGGGCAGCCTTTCTGCTCTTCTTCATGGTACGCCCTTTGCTACATTGTAACGATTAGACTTTTCCTATGTCAGACGTAGGAAGAACGTTATGCATTATTTATAAGAGTCTGACGTGGCTGCTCTACGACATGCTCCGCAGGCAACCGAGGTAGCAGTCGTACACCTCTGGATTGGGTGACCAGAGTAAGAATTGCGCTTGGAGCTGCAAGAGGACTTGAGTATCTACACTCTCAAGGAGGATCCAGATTCGTGCATGGGAATATTAAGTCGTCCAACATTCTGCTTAACAGAGAATTGGAAGCTTGCATTTCAGACTTCGGACTGGCGCAATTGTTAAGCTCCGCAGCCGCTGCTTCCAGGATTGTCGGTTACCGAGCGCCTGAGATCACCGAGACTCGCAAAGTGACACAAAAGTCGGACGTCTATAGTTTCGGAGTGGTATGTCTCTGTCGTGCACTCTGATCTCCTGTCATGTTCATGAACCTGGTGTTAGTGGCATGTGAGAGTCTGGATTGTGCACCATGCATTCTGATTCTGTCGGTTTTTGCAGCTACTGCTTGAGCTTCTAACTGGGAAGGCACCGGCTCAAGTGTCGTTGAACGACGAAGGCATCGACTTGCCCAGGTGGGTGCAATCCGTGGTTCGGGAAGAATGGACTGCAGAAGTTTTCGACCTGGAGCTCATGCGCTACCAAAATATCGAAGAAGAAATGGTTGCCATGTTGCAAATTGCAATGCAATGTGTTGACGCTGTTCCTGATCGGCGTCCAAAGATGACCGACGTGCTCTCTCTTCTGGAGGATGTGCATCCATTTTCCTCCGACACTGGCGACGAGGCGTCTCGTCAATCCGAGAGCATCTCGGAGGAGAAATCCAAGAGCAGCGAGAAAGACAAGGACTCAGTGGAAAACACTCCGTCCTACAATCAGACGCCGTCAGCTCCGTCCTCTGATTCCCACAATCCGTCTGAGCACACTGCTTCGTAGAATTGTTTACTAACAATCAATGATTTTCTGCGTTTTCCTTTGGTCAAGCCTGTGGCATTGAGACTCTTTGCTGAATTGCTTCTAGCATCCATTCATATGTTGATCAGATAGACATAATGTGGACTTCTGTAGCGATTATGTGATGTGATCAACAAGATTTGAGCCATTTTTCCCCGAGTGTTTGGTATCTTGGGACAATGCGACAAGTTGGTTGAATTGATTCATTGTTGAGCGTTTCGCTGAGCAGATACTAGTGATGCATTCAACTATTAATCTCAATGGAATCAAGAATCCACCCAGATATTCTGTTATATCGCTTGGAGTTCAAATGTAGTGTTTGCAAATTATCTTTTGTTAGTGTTCTCCATAGAAGCTAAATTTCTTTTCAACGCAGAGAAGAGTGGATTGGTAGAAAATGGTTGTGTTGAAGCTCCTATACAATGATTTGGTTCTCTTTATTGTGTCCATGGATTAATTCATATCTGAACCACTTTTATGGTGATGCATCGCGTATGTACAATAAGTCTACACAACAGAGTAAGGGTCCTGCAATAAATGACTGCCTCAAATCCCTGGTTTACATCAGGGAACCATCGCTGGATTATGGAAATCATACTGTCCTGCAATGGCGAACATCATATCAGTTGTAATCCTAAACCGCACATCAAAGAATGTGAAAAGAGCATGTCATGGCTGAGTGGGCATTGATGCAGCTAAGAATGAGTTGATTTGATTCTGTTTGTAATGCTGCATGAAATGGGTATTTATAAGAGAATATCAAAAATATTCTTGATTTATTGAAAATAGGCCTGGCCTGACAAATTTTTAATCACCAAAATAGTCCTTGTGATGGGATTGTGTAGTTTGATATAGAAGTGCAGTCATAAAAGGGGGGTTTGGGGTGGGGAGTCTTAGGAGACAACATTCCTTGAAATTTTTTTTTATAAATTGAAGTATCTTGATATATAAAGAAAAAGACTTTTTTTAAAGAAAAATATCAAAAATAGCCTTGACAAATGTTTTGGATGGATTCAATACTTGTAGACTAAGGAAGCCATGGCCTTGCATGATCACACTTGATTTGTAGTAATATGGCCTTGTTCTATTACCTTGTGCACTTAAGGCTATGCTTCTTGTGCTTTTAGTGTACACTATGAAGTGTTGCTAGTACTAGTGTACTTCATAGTATGTGCTTCATAGGATATTGCTAGTATTGGTGTTGGACAAGGATGTGAGGGAGTATCAAAAAGGAATTAGGAAGTAATTAGGAATTTTGTAGTACAAACAAATGGAGAACACAACCTTCTTTAGATTGTTGTTTCAAGACTTGGAAGGCACTCAAGTTGGCAATCAAGAATATTGCAATGAATGGCAACTTTGAAGTTGGTGTTGAAAAGGCTACAAAAAAAAAGCATATACTATGAAGTGCAAAGTTGAAGATATGTTTAGCATTCATAGTATGCACACATGATAATAACCATTCATGTATTGGACCTGCGTATCTGAGGAACAACCAAGCAATAGTAGCATGGATAGTGGAAGTGATATATGAGCGCCTTCAACAAATTACAACATACAAGCCAAGAAAGATTGTTGAGGATGTGAGAAGAGATCATGGCATTACAATCTTGTATCAATAAGTATGGCATGGAAAGGAGAGAACATTGAGCTAGTTGGTTGGTATTGAAGAAGAAAGCTATGAATGTCTTCAAAAATATTGCATGGAGCTACTGCAAGCAAATCCAAAAAACACTACCATTGCCATAGCTTGTGGAGCGCATGGAGAGCCTTGACATTATGATTGTCTTTTTATTGCATTCTATGCATTGATCTTAGGATCTTTCCTCAGATGCCACCCTTGGATTGAAATAGTTGGAAGTCATTCTATATGCATCTTTAATAGACAATAAAGAAGCTTTGAATCCAATGAGAATTAGAAATAGTTTTTTGAATTATTTGAAGAAGCATTCTTACAATATTATATGGTTGGTGAATACATGCCTCAAATGACATTCTTTTTAGACTACTAGAAGGAAATTCTTGAAGTTATACAACTGATCTTTTCAAATAGTTTTCATTGTGTTTGTATATGCCACCTTGGTGAGAACTTCAAAAAGAAGTTCAAGAATTTGGAGATGGTAAATTTATTTTGGAACATAACACATGCGTTGACACCTATTTTGTACCAAGATATGCTTGTAAAGATTAGAGCAATTTCAGAAGAAGCTGTTACATAGATTAGCGAGTTGGAGCCAAATACTTGGACAATAATGTTCTTTGAGGAACATCAATATGGCCACTTAACATCCAATATAGCAGAATTGCTAAACCAATGCTTGACAAAAGTGAGAAATTTACATGTTTACAAGATGATAGAAAGGATTTGCAACTAGCTTATAATTTGATTCTTTGACCCTTGAACATACTTATGCTATACAGATGGCCAAAGAAGAAATGAATGCGCACTAAAGACTATAAGTATACCAAATGTGTTATCTATTTCAGCCATTGTAATAGGCTTGGTCATTATATGAGAACTTGCCAAGAATCCATCTAGATAGTATTTAATACTTTTATTTATTTTTTTATATTTATATTTTTGAAATTTAAAATTTATTGGCAAGCATTAAATCCATCCAAAACAATTTTTAGGTCTATTTTTGATATTTTTTTGAAAAAAGAAAAAAAAACCCCTTCTCTCTGTACATCAAGATACTTCAATTTTCAAAATTTTCTTTTGGAAGGCACTGCCCTCCAAGATCCTCCATCCCAAACCCCCGTTTGCAACTACACTTTGGATTCTACAATCCCATCACAAGGACTATTTTGAACATTAAAGTTTTATTAGCCCTATTTTTGATAAATCAATATTTGATAGGCATATCTGCAATTTTGTCCTATTAGTGACCAAGTGAGTCAATGAGTGATCTCACTTTCTTTGTAGTTTCAAGGCATGGATTCCATTAGTGCTCCCACAGTGCTCTCACATATGCTGCATGAAATTTAATGACAAGGCCTAAACAATCAGCATGTGCAAGGGACTGTGTAGCATGTGTGTTACGCCACACATGTGATAACTAAATCGCAGTATGTTCAAAACCATTAAGATCGGGAGCCCTATTTATTTCTTAGCAAATTCAAACTCAACAGATTTCATCAGTTCAGTTTTGGAGGTCCAGTCAAGGCAGCCAACCATCTTGTGCCCACGTGAACCGATCGCTGCATTCATTTGATGTTTGAAGGCTTGAAGTTATATATTTGCAAAGATTGCTGCGTGAAGGAATTTTTCATTCAACAGCTCATGAGTTTCGATGTTTCCTAGCGTCAAGACATGAGACCAGACGTGAGCTTTCATAGATTCTGAGTCTGTTCATATCAAGTCTGTGAGAAGCTCACGTTCTATTTCCAAAATCAGGGGGGCTTCTAACCACCCTAATTTGGCGTAAAGCTCCTGCGAAGTTTCACGAAATAGGAACGAACCCCACGCTTCGAAGCTGTGTCCTACAGTTTGATTGTTCTCTTTCTTCAGAGCATTATTAGGGTTGCCAGCAATGTCACATTGATGACCAATGGTTGGTTTGATCTGCATCAATTTTTGCGTCCATCACCACAAGAGATATTACAAAATTTGGGTCAATGCTGAAGATCGCCCATTGAGTGTGATTGTAAATATTAGAGAGGCAGTGGAAAGGCTGTGATTGCGATGCTTGTTATACATTTCATTGCAAAGTGGTCAAGCCATGGTGCAGTAATTTATTTCTGGAGTGAACTCAACAGAGTCGATCGTGAGTGTTAAAGCCCTTGACAGACAGCTTTGTGCGTTCAGCATGCGTGACAAAGGGCCTGGCAGTTGAGAGAAATCAAACTTCCATGAGTAGTATTAACATGTGTCGACGTCTATGGAATGAGCTCTTTCCTCAAGGCGATTTTCAAGCCTGCAGCCTGATTTATTACTCATTTCAAGGTCGTTGCAGTTTGTCCTGGAAATGTTTTCACATAGTTGATAACCACAGGGAGGATATGGAAAATATTGCGGAACTGCTGTTCGTCTGCTGATGGTAGCTGCAACATTGGCCATCAAAAAGACATACTCCTGAGAAGTATGAGTAGCTGATATGAGCTGCACATGTAGACTCTCCGGATGATGGACCATTTCGACGCAATCTTGTGAATAAACTTGGCCTTGTCTAGAAATGAATGAGAAAAGGCATGGGCGGGAGTCGAGCATTGCCGAGATGGCAACAGGCTTGATGGTGGTCCTTAGGGTTCGATCTAAGGTTTAAAGTTGCCGATCCCACAGAGAAGGTTGCGTATTTGAATGTCGAACAGTTAGAATTCTCTGCAGATGACGTAGCATGTTACGTACTAATCGCCATGACCAGCCACCATGACCATTTGCTCACATTGGTAGAGACGATGCAATGAGTCGGTACAGTGTGCCGATTCTTCATAAAGATATACATCATGGACAAAACTTTACTTTGCACTGCGAATTGATGGGGTATGGTTGTGTCACTTCTCCAACTGTCAACATCACGAAAAGGCTGCACTGTGGATAGTATGGTTCAAATTCTGAATTTTTGGCGAGTCTAAGTCAGTAGAATCTGGTTCTCGAACTGCTTTGGAGCTGCACTGTTACGCTGAGGTGACACAACGAGCACTTTCGCTTCTGCTTGCTTTGGAAAAAAAGTGCAATGTTCTAATAGTTGATAGGAAACTATCATCGACGAAGATGGTGAGGACCACAACCTCTTGCGGCTCCGGTCTTTCCCATTCACACATCAAATCCACTACATGCAAAGACTTCTCGTCGACCAGATAATTATGGAGATGTTGGATTACCTGAAACCGCTTCTTGTCTTCACTCTCGTAACATGAAAAGTTTTTCAATGCGATCTAGCACCCACAAACACCACCTCAACGGCTAAAAAATGGCACGGAATGTTAACAACCGAGTCTGCCAATTGTGCTATTCCAAGGGAATTATTACATCAACGACGACAATAGCTTCAGGTGCTGTATCACTGCAAAACTGGATCGGCATACTATTGTTTTGAACGACAGCAATCTTCCCATCATCGTCAAACGAGGGACATCGATTGTGTCCTTGCTCGACCAAGAAAAAGCCACTTCACAAACCTCTCCGACCAACTGTGCTTGCGATCTTCCAAAAAGCAAATATCACCAAAAAGAAGCGACCGTTATCCATTCTTTGACAAAGACCGTGAGACCAGATGCAAACATCACGGCTACATCAAGGAAGGGACAACGATCGCCTCTGTCCAAAGTAGTATCTCTCCTCAGTCAATACAACGCCATCGCTGGGTTTCTGTGATTCACCGGAGCTTCGACTCACGATCGTTCGCGACTGCATGAAAGGAAAACACCACAACGCCGAGTTCTCATCTTTCCATGCCCATCTCAGTGAACTATCGATCATTTTGCTACACTCGTGCGCCATTCCACTGAGATTTGTGAGCAGATGATGAAAGGCTCCCGAAGATTGCTTTGTAATTGCTTTGTAATTTCGGTTTAACATCATGCAAATGTCGATAAGTATGACTGGGTCAAGGTCTGGGTAGTGGTAGAGTGTGCATAGTAATCATACTTTGGCTAAAATGAAGTTTGCTTTGTATGATTTGCTTTAAAAAGGAAGACTTCTTCATTTTAGAAAAATTTAGCGGAAAATTAACGGAAAACACTTTCCTAAAGTTTCCTAATTACAAAGCAAAGTATATTCAGGAAAATTAACTGAAAACTTGTGAGAGGAAAACATAAGATGGAATGATTTTTTTTTTTTTTTTTTTTTTTTTCCTTCCTCTACATGACATGCATGACATGAATGGTGTTGTTCTATATTCACCATTGTTCTACAATACATGTTTTTTTTTTTGAACATGTATTGGGTTTTCATCAAGACCTGGTTTTAACAAAAAAATTAAAAATCTTGAAAAAAAAATGTCTATAGATTTGCGGTACACACATACACACAAATGTATGTATATATATATTACATGACTTTTAGATGACTTTTAAGATATATAATACATAACTTTTAAAATGTATTGTAAAGTTTTTTTTCTTAACATTTATTTTTTATTTTTAAGTATAGAAACACTCTAGTTAAAAAATCACAAGGTCTCTTATAATAACAAACATAACAATATTTTATCTAATTTATAAAAATAACTTGTGATATTCCTTAAATTTTCTATTCTTATTCTATTAATATTTGATGTTAATAGTATGTTATACTATTAAACACAAAGACTAATATATGACTATTATAACATAAGCTTTTATTTGATGTTTTCTATAGTCTTGAAATTTTTTTAAAAGTATAAAAAAAAAAAAAAATAGAAAGAAAAAGAGAAATTGGAAATCTAAAAAAATAAAACAACTAAATTTAAGTGAGTATAAAGAGAGAAATAAGAATCAAGATTATAATTCAATACTTATAATTATAATAATGTTGGTCTATTTTATAGCTTCTTTTTATTTTATATTATCTCCAACAATCTAAGTTCTTAAAGCCTTTTGTTATTATTATTATTATTATTCATTAAATGGAGGACCTTCATAAGGCTTTTAAACCATGGCCTTTCAAAAAGGACCTTTAGATATAGAATATTTAAGATAGCCTTATATTATTGCTATAAGTATTTGTTAAGAAAAAATATTATCTAAATTTTTTTTTAAGGGCTATAAAGCTTGTCAAGAAAATGTCCAAATTATAAGAATTTTTTATTATAAGTTATATATATATATATATATATATATATATATATTTTCTATGATCAAATTGAATATTCTATTATGTTTTTAGATAAAACCAACATTTAGGAAGTTTCACAAGAAACAAAAATAATATTATATATTTATACTTAATTATATTAAAAAATATTCAAATCATACATTATTATTAATGATATAATACAAAAAATTTAAAATTACTTAAGTAAAATTTTTAATTATAAAAGAAATTAATATAACATGTATATTTCAAATTAAAGTTAAAATAAATAAAATAAATATGAAATTTATAATTTTATTTTATATTATAAATTTATTTTTTTATAAATAATAAATATTATACTCAAATTATAATTCTAAAATAAATTTATGACTTCTTATCTAAATTTTGGATTTTTCTTTAAAGCTAAATTTTAAATTATTACTAGCATAATATTAATATTTTTAAAACTATAATAAAATTAATAATTTTAAACACAATATACTTATTATTTAGAATTATTTTATACACTTATTTCCATTTATTATTTAATACATCTAATTTATGGTTTATTTCTTTTATTATTGAATTTTTTAAAAAATAATTATGGTTTTTTTTAATTTTATTATTTTTTTTAATCAAATCCATAATTTCTAATAAAGCCTTATAAAATTAGATTAACTTTATTGTACAAGCTTTTTATTATTAATTATTTAAATAATATTTTTTAACATCTAAATTTTTTATTTTTTCTTTTTTCTTTTTAGAATTCACTCATTCAAATAGTTAAATTAGTTACGAAAGATATTTATAAATATTTAGTAATCTAAATTATTTTTATCTTTTTAAACAAATTTAAGCAAGAATCAAAACTTAAAGCTTCAAAAATAAATATAATTAAAAAAACTACTCAGTAATTTAGTTCTTTTTAGTACTTTTTTAGTCTATTTTCTTAAATGTATTAAAATATATATATTTGATATTCTAAATACTTTTGTATTATTACCAACAAGTCAAACATACCTTTGACTCCTATCTATGATGATTCATTTTGAATTATTTATAATTAGTTAGTATTTCAAATAGCTTATGAAAAATCATCTCTTTATAAAAGTTAACATTTTATTTTAAAATTTACTTATAAAATATATAGTTGATCTAAAATAATTATTCAAGTATTTTTTGAAAATATATTGAAATAATATTAAAAACTATAAAATAAAAAATTTAAGAAATATTATAATCAATAAATATTTTAAGACATAAAAATTATAAAATATAATAAAGAAAGTTTTTTTAAAATATTAAAATTTTATGATTTAAAAACTCTTATTTTTTAATTTATATAAAATCTTTGTGGTACTTTCAATGATAAAATACTTTTTTTACTTTCTATATATATATAGTTTTTTGATAAAGTTTATAGAACTATATCACTATCTTCAAATAAACTTTTTTATTGAATTTTTGAATGCTTGTATAGACTAAATTATAAATTGGGTTTTATTTTTAAAACTTAAAATTAAAAATCTCACTTTGATTGGGCTTAGTAAGGATTGATGTCCATTATTATTAGATCCTATAATATAATCCTTTAATTAAGTAAATATTTTAAAATTGTTGGTAAATTATCATTCACATGGTTCAATTCAAGGCAAATAATTCTCCTCCTTGCAAGTTGCCCACCTGCTTTTCTTAAGCTTAGGGATAATAGACAAGTAGAGAGTTGGAAGTAGGATTGTATTTTCAAACAAACAATGTTATACTTCAACCAAGGGACATGACTTAGAAAGGCGTTTGTCAATCTAATCTACTATGTTTTAAGGCATTGCATCTTTTCTTAGGCTTCTCTCACCTTTAAGTTACCTTCCCTAACAATACTCTAACCATCCTTGCACTATGAGCTACCAAATTAAATAAACATATTATAAATTTTCAATTCCTTCAAAATCTTCATTTAGATAAAACATCAATTTTAAATTTTCATCCTCACAAGTGTTCAAATATTTACTCTAGTGATGGATTTTGGGTGGCCCATTACCGTCCAATACAGCAAACAAAAAGGGAAATATCATTAGTGACAATGGACGAAATATGGCCAATGACGCACGAACGAACGAACGAACGAAACGTTGCCCACGACGCACGAATAAACGAACGAACGTAATATGGCCCGCGACGAACGAAAGGCAAGTTGCGTTCACACTGACGCGGGAGGGAGACCCATGGAGAGGCAGCTCGTGGGAGTGCGACAGTGAGCTCGTTACGACTCAGATCGCCGTGAAATTGCAAAAGTCCGTGTGGGACACTCGCAGACTCGATCGATTGATCCCCCCCCTCCCCCGTCAAATCGTTGCGCCTACGGCTCGCACTATTTCTGGAGGTCTCGAGATTGTCTGATCAGCTGGCAATGGGCGCCACGCATTTCCGCTACAAGGTCCCGGATTTGGACACCGCTTCGAATTCACAAATGGATGTTGAATTGTGCACGCCCCTCTTTCTTCCAATCCGGATCGCTGCCACCAGCGATTCAGGGCAGGTTGAACTATCAGCTTGAGGTCGGACACCATAGGTTCCATGAGGGCATTGTAGTACTGGTTTCGTTGTGTTGAGTCCCAGTGGAGTTGCAGTTTGCAGAAGATGGACGATGAAGTCAATCGGTCATCTGTTGTTCAGTGATTCATTTGAATCGAATCAGAGTAGAAGCTTGTGTTGGGAAGCCAGGAATTTAGTGGCGATGAATTGTGTCTGGGCCTGAGCTGAATGCCGAAGAATGTGCGCTGAAGGAGAGCGTGCATGGTTATCAGAATCCCGACGGTATCATCCCCATGCTATGGAACTACCAATCCTGTGTGCCGAAGGAATTTGGAACTGTGTTGTTGTCGATTGAATATCGGCGGAATCCACGAGGTATGAGATGGAGCATATATGTCGTTTTAAGCGGAGGGAAGCGCGTTGTTGACACTGTCGTCCGTGTGCTGCTGTAATGTTAGTGTTTATTTTTATTTTTATTTTGTTTGTTTAGGTCAGACTGCGATTGCTGTTATTTCCAGGTGCATGCGTTCGAAATGGACCGTTATCCAGCTCCCGCAAGTACGTTGTCGTCCTTGCATTTAGTGTGTAGCTCAGCCCACTACGCATGTACATTCATATCACACTCTTTTCAAACCTACGGCTGCATCTGGCTAATTTTCTTTCTCCGTTATAGTAGCGTCGATGTGATGCATCGCCAGCAAGGAGGGTTGGTTGATGTTTGATGCAAAAACATTGTGCTCTCTTCCGAAGACGGCCTAATCATCTTTGACTCTGAAATTAGTGAGAATCGCTGATACAGGTGAAGCGATCTCCCGGTGATTGTGACCTCAAGCTGCGAATGAAGGATATGGTTTTGCTAGAGAAGCCAGACAAAGGAAGCGGATGTTAAATTTAGCCCCAAGGATCTCCTCCTTCGAACAGCAACTCCTCTTATGCATGTGTAGACTTTCCAGGATGATATACCATCTTGACGCAGCATTGTGAAGAAGCTTCGCTCCTGTTTAGAAATGTGTAAGAGGAGGCATGAGCGGGAGTCGAGGATGGCCAAGATGGCAACCGCCTTGATGGTGGTGCTGAGTGTTGTTTCAGTGACAGGGCAAAACTTAGAAGCTGACAGAAGAGCGCTACTCACGTTCAGCGAATATCATGATCCAAGATGGACGAAATTAAAGTGGATCAATACGACCTCACCTTGCAACTGGTTTGGCATAACCTGCACTGGGGATAGGGTCACAGAATTCCGATTGCCAGGTAAAGGGCTCAGAGGGATCATACCACCGGGGAGTTTGAGCATGCTACCTAAACTTGAGGTTGTGAGCTTGCGGGGCAACAGATTGTCGGAGTTGTTTCCTGGAGCGGAGCTGGGAAATTGCAAGAATTTGAGGGAATTGTACCTTGCGGGGAACGACTTCTATGGACCTCTTCCAAATGTGGCGGAGTTGTGGCCACGACTAACTCATTTGAGCTTGGAGTTTAACAGGTGAGAGACTTTGCGATCTTTCGTGTTGGATCTAGGGTTTAAGGTTTCCGATCCTACAATCATGGATTGCGTATATTCTTGTTCGTTGTCAAACTGTTAGATTTCTCTGCAGATGGCGCAGCATGTCACATAAAAATCGCCATGGCCAGGAACCATGATATGAAAGGCTTCTTGTGTGTCTTCAGGTTAAATGGAAGCATTCCAGAGTCTATAGGGCTTCTTTCCGACCTCTACTTGCTGAGTCTCCGCGGCAACTCGTTCTCTGGTAGAATTCCAGCCTTGAAGCTGGCGAACCTGACCGTGTTCGATGTTGCAAATAACAATTTGTCTGGAGCTGTACCACCAACCTTGTCGAGATTCCCAGCAGATTCCTACGTTGGCAATGCCGGCTTATGTGGTCCACCAATTGCATCCCCATGTCTAGTCGCTCCTGAAGGAACTGTAAAGTCGTCGAGTGAAAAGAAGCTGTCGACAGGTGCAATCTCGGGTATCGTTTTAGGAGGAGTTGCATTTCTGATCCTTAGCCTCATAGGACTCATCTTCTGTCTCTGCATTAGAAGTAATGCGCATGATTCTTCTTCAGAACCCGAAGTATGTGAGATTTCGCATGCTACAATCCCTGACATTTCCCGTCATAAGCCGCGCGAGAAGGGAGCTGCGGACTGTGGTGAAGAATTTGCCGTATCAACGGCAGTGGAGCAAGGGGTCAATAAGTTAGTATCCTTCTCCTTACTTTCATTTGATCTGGAGGATTTGTTGAGGGCCTCGGCCGAGGTGCTGGGGAAGGGGAGTGCTGGAACAGCTTACAAGGCGGTTTTGGAGGATGGGACGGTTGTGACAGTCAAAAGGTTAAGGGATGTGACCACGAACAAGAAAGATTTTGAGTCTTTGATCCAGGTTGTAGGAAAGCTTCAGCACCGAAATTTAGTGCCCCTTCGCGCTTATTACTTCTCCAAGGATGAGAAGCTCCTGGTTTCTGACTACCTGCCGATGGGCAGCCTCTCTTCCCTTCTTCACAGTAAACATCTTGCCAGATCCTCTGTCCTGATACAAATCCTCGCTTTCGTTGAACTTAATCTTATGTTCATGGTGTGATGTAATCACTTTGATTAAACATTGAATGGCACCCCATTCTGTTTCGTGTTTGTCAGACAATCGAGGCAAGAATCGCACACCGGTGGATTGGCTCACCAGGGTAAGGATCGCAATAGGAGCTGCGAAAGGATTAGCGCATCTGCACGCACAAGGAGGACCCAGGTTTGTGCACGGGAACATCAAGTCCTCCAACATTCTACTCAACAGAGACCTAGAGGCTTGCATCGCTGATTTTGGACTAGCGCAATTGCTGAGCTCTTCCCCCGCTGCTTCAAAACTTGATGGTTACCGAGCACCTGAGGTCGGCACAACTCGCAAAGTGACACAGAACTCTGATGTCTACAGCTTTGGAGTGGTATTCTTCCGTTCTGCACCGCAATATCTTAATATATTTTTGAAGTTGGTGTTTATGGCTTGTGAGACTCTGTTGATTGTGCATTAACATTTCGATTCTGGGTGGTTTGCAGCTACTACTGGAACTTCTGACTGGAAAGGCACCCGCACAAGCGTCTTCCAACGATGAAGTCATCGACCTGCCAAACTGGGTTCAGTCCATCGTCCGAGTAGAATGGACAGCCGAAGTGTTTGACGTAGAGCTCATGCGCTATCAGAACATTGAAGGTGAACTGGTGGCCATGCTTCAGATTGCAATGAAATGCGCGGATCCTGTACCTGAAAAGCGACCAAAGATGCAGAGTGTGCTACCCCTGCTTGAGGATGTGCACCCATTCTTCATAGAGAATGGTGCAGAGCCGTCTCGACAATCTGAAACCATGTCGGGGGAGATCATCAGGGGCAGTGACGACGACTCGAAGAGTTCTCTATCCCACGCTAGCACTCCTTGAGCTCCTAAGCATTCTTTGATCCAGCATAAGCACTGATCCTGTTCCACATATTCATGGATTTTTAGGTGAGATTTGTGTTGCCGTCATCAGCTTTTCTTGGTACTCACTGTAAGACTGTGATTGATTTTAGCATCCATTCATACGTTGATCTGTCGCGCCATGGTGATTTGATCTGATGTACTAGGTTTGAACCAATTATCTGAATTGAGTCGCCTCCGAAGACAAGTCTCTGTTGGCGTGACTGGATTTCTTTCCTATGATGGAACTGCAGCCGCTCTGATTGCAGTTGTTAGCGACAAGAAATTTACTTTATTATTGCAGTAATTATAGTACAGTAGTAGTAGCAACCTTATATCATGTGCTAGTTAATCCTCCAGGTGCGGAATACAAATAAAGTTGTGCTCAAATGTATGTTGCTTGTGAAGAGAGCGCTACATGAAGCTCTACCCTGGGATGGTTTTGAGGCTTTGCTCTGCTGTCACACCAACAGCTGTTGCAAGGTGGTCTCGACTGCTGCTGGTTGACCCAATATTTTTACAGTAAACATTTCCTTGTCTTCATAAGAGGCGCGCATTACCGCAATTGAAGCGATGCTCTGACGCGAGTAGTATCTAGTAGGGAGTAGCATTATTTGAGTAATTTATTACTACTACTTGATGCACCAGTCAAAACAAGCACACTACAGTTGCCTAACAATCTTCGTGGTTTCCGGTGAGTGGGTTTGCATACTTGATGGTTTTGCTGTTATCGCATGAACATGGATTTCACGTCACTTCTCCACTCAAATGCACGAGGGTGGATTGCAAAACTGTGAGAAGTTGGTCGTATATCTCAAGCGCAGCGGCTAGCCTGAAGTTTTGACTATAATAAGCGAATCAAAGCTGGAAAATTCTCTTCAAATCGTGATTCCCATCCATGTGAATTGGTATAGAGGGTCACCTGGGTTTGAAGTATGAGGTACGACCAGTTGTTCAAGTAATTGCAGTACCAGCTTCATACATATTGAACCAATTTTTTGTACCCCCAGGTGTCAATCTCATCCCCATTTAATGGCATGTCCTGCATTGCTCATGTCATCTGTATGAGGAACATGATCCTGAATAGAATGAATTCTGTGTTTAAAAATAATTGCTCAACAACTTGATTGCCGTGTTAGAATCAAGGGAACACTTGAAATACTTCCAACTTCATGATGTGGTGTTATCTCTACTCTCAAGAAAACCATTTCATGAGCCTATCTATTTTATTTACATGGAAGAGTAGAATTAGTATTTCATAGACTCTAATTTGTTTACGAACAGGCTACAGATTCCTTCATGCAGCAAACCAATTACCCCTACTCCCATTAAGCAACTCAAGTAGATGGGAGCTTAAAGTGTAGTACATTCTTGCATGAAAAGAAAGAAACCGATAATGCTGTCAAAAAAAGTTAATATACAGGTGACTAATTGAAACCGTATTTCGACAACTAGATGAACGCGCTAGATCAATCCAAGTATACTAGTGGATATGTAAACAAAAATAAAAATTCTGGAAAAATTTGGTATCAACTTCTATCTATTTGTGCAAAAGATGCACATGGTTTGTCCCATCTGAAGACATCAACCTAATATTCATCTGAAGATGCGGTGTCCCAGAGTATCAGCTTTGGACTGATTCTCCTGCCAATTGTATTGTTGGAACTATGTATCATCCAACTTATGAGTTATTAATGTGTCCTATTTGTGTATGTCATAAGTAGTTTTTTAAACACTGTTCTTTGTACAAAAGTGAAGGTTGATTGTAATCACCGTGTAACAGTTGAAGAACTACATTTACACAGGAAAGTTGGAGGTTGTAACAATTCTCCTTTCTTGTTTTTAAACCTAAGGATGAATCTGAGAAAGGAAAACAAATGAATTTGCAAGCAGATGCAAGACACACATGTATATCACATGTTTGCTTTTTCTTGAATGTACACAGTTGGAATGTGTATCTGAAAAGAAATTCTACCTTCGGTTCAATTTCAATTGTAAGCGTTACACTTCCTGTCCTGGACACTGACACGTAGGGAGGGAGGTCACACTGTACTAGGATATTGTGACCAACTCTGGATTTGCCTCATCCATAGTGTTTGGGATCTCAAAACTGGGTGTAAACACAGGAATGCTCTTGGACAAGAGCAATTTTCATGTTATTTACAAAATGAAGTTCTGAGCTAAGAGTACTATCTACGCAGAAGATAATTTGTATACAAATGTGCGAATTTCAGAGTAATACTAATCCCGTCTAGTGAAAAGAATCTACACAATGTTCAATGGCATAGTAACCCCAAATAATTGAATAATGTGTTACAAATCTACATCATGAGACCTACAGTATTTGCTGCACAATATCGAGGTTTAAGGTGTCACGCGCCATTAGGACGACACCGAGAGCCAACAGCAGCACAACACCAGACGACACGATCCCCTGCTCCACTCCGTCCGGGAGCTTCTTTCCTCGCAGAGCCTCCAGTGCGATGAGGAACAAGTAGCCACCATCCAAAGACGGCAAAGGGAGCAAATTTACCACTGCCAGGTTAATGTTCACAATGGCAGCGAACTGAAACAATCCTGTGTCGTCATTTCGTGCGACTTCCGCACCTACCGCCACAATCGCTACCGGACCTGCAAGCTTCTCAGCAGTTTGGGTGAAATTGTAGAATAGTTGTTTGAGACCATCTGTAACAATTGTGAGCAATTTACTGAATTCCTCAGCTGCTTTAACGATTGCCTCTGCAACATTACCAGCCTTCAGTCGATGAGATATTGAGTTCGTAGACAGCTGCAGCCCTTCAATTTCGCCGGCATCGTCTGGAGTGACATCCAAGTACAAAAGTTCGGCGCCTCGGATCATCAACAAATTGAGCTTCTTCTGTGCACTCTCTCTGATGGTGTCCTCAAGATCGAAGACAGAGGTCTCAGTCAAGTCGAGAGGATGGCCATTCACCCCAGTAATCACGTCTCCAGGCCGGATTCCCGCGAGGGCCGCGGCAGAATTCGGGGCGACTTCAGGGATGACGACTCCAGGTAGAAACTCCTGCTCTACCAATCCCACTGTAAGGCTCTGCCCGACGAGCACCGAGTACGCAAATATAAGGTTGGCTATGACACCCGCAGAGATTACCAAAGCACGCTCGGGAATGGAGCGGTTCTTGAGCAGATTAGGATCGTCAGGCTGGTACAAAGCCTCCGGGTCGTCGTCTGGAAATGCCACATATCCTCCCAATGGTATAGCCCTCAAAGAATACTCCACATTCTGGCCACTAAACCTCACAATCACTGGCCCAAACCCTATTGCAAACTGCGTTACGTGGATCCCTTGCACCCTCGCAGCTAAAAAATGGCCAGTTTCATGAACGATTACAATTGTACCCAATACCACAAGTGCCTCTACAACGGATTGCGCGCCCTCCAATTCTAAGGGCAGGAAAAACCCAGGGAGAGCAAGGGCGACCTTGTACATAAGCGGCCCCTCACCTCGCAAAGCCCCCTTAACCCACTCCAGTGCCTGTAATCCCACATACTCGCTGTGCACATTCACCCCACTTGTGGAAACTCCTGCTCCCTCTTTCAATTCCTCCGCAGCAATGAAATCCTCAGAAAACCCACTGCTAAACCTACCTCCCCGAATTCCCCTAAACCTCCTCCCGTCACTATTCAAAGAACTGGACCTCAATCTGCAACCAACACGTGAAGGATAACCCTTGGAAGTTGGACAAACTAGGGAAGAACATTCTCCCACGACCCTCACTCCATATCTCACGAGCTTCAGAGCTGGCGACGCATGTAATGGCCCACCCATCACGGAGGCGCCACCGCAGGGGAGAATTGCGTGAGGGTGATGAATGGCAGAGCACGTCCACGCTGGTCCACGCAAGTAAAGGGAGGAGGAGAGGGGAATTGCAACACTAGTGCAGCCTGGAGAGGAAGAGGAACCACCATGACAGCTAATTCCTCAACAACGGGCTCAAATCCAATTTGGCTCTAGCACTGGTCTGGGTGATCCATGCGCCTCAATAAAGGCTTCGACGTGCCCTGTGCAGCTTCAGTGTCGGTGGTGGGTGATTGCCCCTCATCGCGGTCCTATTGCCGTGGGCACCGAGACGGTGAAAGGAGTGATGGGCGTTGGCCGGATGGCGTTCGTTCGCTGCGTGTTTCCAAGTATTTTTATCATCGTTTTGGATGATGTAATTGGATGATTGTTTATCTTACAATAGGCGCGGCATAACAGAAGAATGACGTGGAGGATTGAAAATTAGAATGTTGTTGTGGTGAAGCCATGGTGGATTACATTGACATTAAAAAGTTAGACATAACTATGGTGGAGGTGGTTACAGAATCTAATGTTGATTTGTGAGAGAAGAGAAAGATTGATATGGAATATGAAAGTACAAAAAGTTGGTATGAGGTATCAAGGAGGTCATATAATCATCAAATTTGTTAGATGATTTATTAGTTGATGTTGAGAATAAGAAACATTAAAGAAATTAGTAATAAAGTAAAATAATTAACAACAATGTAAAAAAAGAAGGTGGAGTTAGTTTTGACATATTAACACAACAACTGAGGGCAAAATCATTTATTCACAATCAATGATATGGAACTATAGACAATGCGCAAAAGTGGTATTATTAGGAGGGAGAAGCTTCTAAATCTTAGGTGTAAAGTGATATCATTGAATTGTTATCTAATAAATAAATAAAAGTATAAGAATGCCAAAAATTATTAATTGAATTTTATTAAAAAGACAAGTATTTTACAATTGCATGCAAGTGGGTAAAGAAGACAATCATTACACAATTGAATAATTGATCAAAAATTTAAAAAATCAAATAAAAATATATCATATAAGTTTGCATATATGCATACATAAATATGTTTTTAGAAGTTAAGTAAATAAATTTAAATTTTAAGAAATTAAATACAACATATTAATATGTAGTGAATCACATTATTATAGAAAAACTAAATTTTATTCAATATTCTTTTCTTTGGTTTTTCTACTTCATCTTCTAATTAGAAATAAAATTAAATGTAAAGTTGATGAATTTTTTAATTTATGACTTCAATAAAAAGTCTTATAATATTTTATACTTTAAAAAATACATCATTAGCAAAAAAATACAAAAGTAATTATCTGAATTAGTTAAATTCTAATTTTTATTTATAAGTTCTATCAATAATACCACAATAAATAAAAATTAATTCATGTATAGAAAGTAAAAGATTATATTATGCAAATAAATTAATAAATTGTTTTTAAGGAGATAACTCCACTAAGATATATATAAAAACAAATGCAGAAGTAAATTAAATAAAACTATTATTTTTTTATATATTTGCATGTTAAGGCCCTTTGGTCTTAATTCTAAAGCTTTAGTATGTCAAATTAGAAGACATTTTATTTGAATTTCAAGACTTTAAATATGGATTACTTTTTTTTGTAATTTTTAGACCAGCTATAATAATTTTAAGAGCCTTTAACAATTTATTTTTAAAAATTAACATTTCATCTAAAAATTAAAGCTTTAAGATGAAATGGTTAATCTTATAATTTATCTAGAAAAAGAATTGAAGTCACCAACATACAACAAATAATACCATTTGAGTATTTTTTTTAAAAAAAAATAATTGTCATAAAAAACTTTTTGAAACTTCTAAGATTTTTTAGATATTTGAATTATTTTTTTAAAAAAAATAGAATCTTGTAGATTCTTTTAGAATTTGCCATAAGATCTTTAAACCTTTTATATTCTTTTACAAGCATTTTTAGGATCTTTTAAATGCCTTTATAGTCCTTCACAGTAGTCCAAGATCATTCTTAGTCTTTTAGAACTTTTTTATAGAAGATTATTTAAAACTCTAGAATAATTTGTAGCATTTAGAATCTCTCTTATAAACTTTTATAGGACCAACTTGTTACAATATAAATAAGAAGAAAATGCAAGAAATGTATCCATCTTATCAACACTAGTTTCAAAAATATCTAAGTGGTTATGGTCATAGTCTTATATCTGATCTAATTTATAATTTAATATTTTTTTCTTATATATATACCTTATATATATCTTACATGCTTTTACATCTTAATAATATTTTAGAAAATTATTTGGTAATTTGATTAGAACTTTACAATACAATAAAGATATATTTATATAAAATTTAATTTCTATGTAAGACAAATATAAATATTTAAAAAAAAAATAAAAAAAAATAAAAAACTTTTATTTATAATTGGTAATAATGTATTATATTTTGTCAAATTATTAGGTCCAATTGACTTTCTAATAAGTTTGAGTATTAAAAATTAAGACCATTTAATCTAAAAATTAACTAATATAATTATATATAAATTATAATTATTTAAATTAATAAAAAATAGATATTTATTTTTTAAAAAATAAATAATAAAGTATCAAAGATACTATATTATCTTGTTAAAATAGAATATAATTAAAAATTTGAGATAAAAGAAGTTTTGCATTAAAAATATCTCTAAATTAAATAAAATAATGTTTTTTATTGGTATGGATATGATATTAATTAAAATATTTTGAAACTATTTATAAATTTTATAAATACATTAAAGAAGATTAATATTTTTTATTAATTATATTCATCTAAATCAAGTATCAATTATTTATAAAGATACTAAGGTTTTATGAAGCAAGAATTAATTAACTCAATAGTCACTTTTTTATCTTTTCATGTATTTTTTATTAATTTTTTAATAATTTCTTCTTTAAAAAATTAAAAAATTATCAAGAAATAAATCAAATTTAAAAACCATTAGTTTCAAAGATATCAAATAAGCTATTTATATCTACACAACTTTCAACATTTGAATCTTAAAATAAAAATAAGAAAAATATATTTTTCTTTAATTAGATAATATAATATAATATTTTTGGTACTACAATCTTAAAAGATACTCTTAATATTATTATTAGATGTGTATATTATATTATTTATTTTTATTTAATAATATTATTTATATCATTTAATAATAATATTAGATGTGTATACTATATCTAATTATGTTATATATATTTTATCTTAAAATAGTTACAAAAGCATAAAAATTGATCAAATAAATGAAAAATTTTCTTTTTAAGATATAGAATATCATTATTGGTTTAAAAGATTCATCAACCACTATTAGACAAAATATAAATCAAAGCTTGTAGAAAACATCATCCAACAAATTTTGAACTTCTTCAACTTATAATTCAATTCAGAATTTTATCATTCTTTTTTATAAAAAAAATCTTGAAAGAAAAAATAATATAAAGAATATCAATAATATTTAAATAATAAACATAAATAGAAATATATTAGATCCATAATATTTATTTTATAAAATATTAGAAAAATTGCTTAGATGTTAAATAGATCTATAAGTATTCTTGAACATTTTGTGTAAGTGTAAAAATCTATATCTATATATGAATATATATATATTTTTTTTCTTCTAAAAAGCTAATTTAGAAGGATTCTATAATTTAATACTTGTTTTATAAGTCTTATAGTTTTTGAAAAACATCTATATGGTATTCTTGTAAGTTGATTTATGTGTGTGAATATATATATATATATATATATATATATATATATACACATATATACACAAATACAAGATCAAAGCCTTTCTTGATTCTTTCAATGATTTTTTGGTGCTTTAGTCTTAATTCAAGATTCTCTCATCTATTCATATTTTAAAATTACTATTCTAATTTTCTATTATTTTAAATATATCCATCTTTTCATATTTTTTTATTTTATGTTTATTATATATGTATTGGTTTTTAATTTTTAAATATATTTAGAGTCATATTCTTTAAAGATATTATTAAATTTTTATTTATGATAGATTTTATAATTTCTTAGAACTATTTTTAGATCTAAAATTTTATTCTAATCAAACACTTTATTTTTAATATTTTAAAATCTTAAAATTTTAATCAATTTAAATTTATTATTATATAATTTAAAATATATTTATTTTTTCTTTAGAAAGATTTATATGTTGAGGTTCTACCTAATGAATAACTTTTATTTGTATATTTAATACTAAATAATCTATAACTTACTATTCTAAGTTTTTTTATTTTTTTATTTATTTTTTTATAAGCATCATGTATATGTTCCACTTTTTTAACTTGATTTTTGTTATATTCACAACTCTCAATTCAAAATTTCTAAAATTTTATATATATTGACATAGTATAGGATATACATAGTATATATTTTGATTATATGTTTAAAAATATATTTTTTATGTATTACAAGCATGACAAAAAGATTTTCTAAGATCTTAACAATAAAAAATTCTTTAATTTTCTTAATTATTAGATTTATTTTACTTCAAGGATTTGTTCTTTAGACTTTAATATTCATCAAATATCTACATTTTATGCATAAATATTAATACTCACTACCCACACATATCTTAAATCTTAGACCAATAAAATATCAAAAATATATTTTGTATAAATTTTGTATAAATTTTGTATAAATTTTGTATAAATATGACATGTAATTTTATTCTTTTTACCAATTTTACATTTCAAATTAGAAGATCAAAATGACTCAAACAATAACAATAATAAAATATGCAATTCAAAGCAATACAACATTCTTATAGCTTAAAAGCCCTCTTTCCAACTGAAACCAACTCCAATACATACAAAACAGACGCAAGCTCCACAACACAACTCTCAATTTCTTAATCTTGCATCCATAACTTGCAAAGAGTCTAGGAAGAAATCACCACAAATAATATTCAATAAAAAATATTAATAAAAGTAACAAAAACATTAAATCAAGTAATAAACCTCCCACATTCAATCAAGCAATAAATATTTACAATCAACAAACAATCATCACTCTTTCCTTGCTCCCAAATGCGCTGTTTCCTGCTTCCAAAACCGCAAAACAAAGCCCCGTCGAAACAAATTCCATCGTGGAAAGCCAAATCAAGTCCACGTGGCCCACCACTGGAACAGGCCGTGCCACGTGGTGTGCCACGTGGCGGTAGCCTTGCGAGGGAGACGGGAAGCGCAAAGGCTGCAAGGAGGGTGTCCACGAGCTCACGCGACGCTCAAGCGAGTGGGTCACCGAGATCGGCGCGGCGCTCATCGGAGCCGGTCTCATGAATCCAGTGCTTTTGCACACACTCGTTGCTCTTCACCTTCTCCCTGCTGATCCCATGCCGTGATGTTAGTTTTCACAGCATCGTCGACCCTGGACACAGTTACGGTACCGGGGAGGAAGAAGTTGAAAGGTGCAATATCGGCGAACTGAGGGTGTTTGACAGAGCGGGCTCGGTGGATGCTGGCGAATGTGCACAGCGATGTCGTGACGATGAGGAGATGTAGGATTGTGAGTTGTAGATGGTGATGAGAGCAACGCAGTGCCGGTCCAAAGGATATGCGAGCTGCCTGCAACTTAATCACGCCATCGCGATCAGTTCCGTTTCTTTTCTTGGACGAAAGCTGCTATAGGGAAGGTTTCTTTTCCATGGTTTCGGTCTTGTGAGGTCTTTAGGAAGTCATGTGTATGATCGACCTTCTTTGTCGTTCCTTTTCTATTTGAAATAATTATAAACAAATATATAAAGGTGAGTTGTCGGTAGGATTTCTTCCTGATGAATCTTTGGCTGAGACGCATCCACTTTGGTACTTTGTTCTCCACAAGTCTATGCTGCCAACATCCACAAAAAATACCAATTGACTTAACACTCCTGTAAATCCCTCCAACGCAAGACATTCCTATCGACTGGCTGAAATACATGAATCATGTAAGACGCCAAACTCTGGTCAAGCGCTAACCAGTTGCCTCTCTAAGATCACTTGAGATGCAGTGTATCATTCAACACTGTAGAAAGAGTAATTATCAAAGCTCAATTTATTATCAGCTGGTAAAGCTTTGTAAGTCGTCCTACCGTCCAACATTGCAAAACTGAGGTTCCTCTGCAATTCAAAGTTTCTTTCAATACCATGCAGAGGAGTTAACGACGGGGTATCCTGCAGAGAGAAAGCACCTCCCAAGCTATTCTTCATAGTGTCGGTGTTTGTATTCCTAACGGATCAGTTTTCGACACGAAGCTAACGACGATTTAACCATGTCATCGAGGACCTAACGACGACGCACTGACGAATTTGTTTAGACTTTTCTAAGCCAGAATAATACGCACGCTATGTGGGTGAAGCCTAAAACTGTTATTCACCCTAGGCGAAACTGTCCACTCTGCAAGCCAAATGTTCACAACGCCACATGTCAACACTAGGTCCCCGACCCACATCACCGACCAATTACCCAGACGATCATCTACATGATCTAGGCTTGGTCTATCAGTTGTCTTCGCAGTCGACATCAGATCAATGAACGCCGGAACAGAGATCATACGCAGAGTATTGTGGTCAACAGTAGAAACAGTGATCTTAATTACGTAAACGGCTGTTCTAGCACTAACTGTTGCAGGAGCCCGCTACTGCTACGTTTGTGCCCGGATAGAGCCTTGATACCACTCACTTGACGAGGAAATTCATGTTCTTTGCAACAATTGTGAGCCATCGAAATCGCCCCAGGTTTACTTTTACAATTCATCCCTTCACAAGACTTGTTCAGGGAGTTACTGGCACACGGCCATGATAGTCAGAATATGAACCTGGATTTAACCGGAACCTGCAACGACTTGACGACCCTAGTCACGCTTTCTGGTGTCAACCCGAAGGGTTGTCAAGCTCATTTGTGCTCTGAACTTCATCAAAATCCACCCTAGAATGGAAACAAAGATCACTGAAACTTGTCCATGACGATTGGGATTAGTTAAAACTAGTTCAACCTCGGGATGCGCCGGATTCCGCCGACCACGATGTTGAAGTTTAACCAATACCAGCGCTTCGATCCAAGAAACAGACGGTGCTTTCGAGCTTATTGTCAGTAACGCAATATTATAAATTTTCTCAGCATCCAGGTTTTCAGCCGCCCCAGGTGAAAGCTCGTCCAAATCATGGGTTGCCAGTCTGTGTCCGAGTCAACAACTTGGTGCAGGTTTCCACGGTGTAAAGTGGGGCCGATCAGACAGCAAGGTCGAAGAATAGCAGTTAGATCACCAGTCCTAACTGGAGTGTTGGTACATCAGAAGCGATGTTGCACAAATTGGTGCTTCTGCAAATCTATCAGAATGCAAATGTTGAATGAACTGTGGGCTGCAGGAGCTGCAACAACGGATGTTGAAGTGCGTGTGAATTGGGTCATAGAGCTCAGAACTTGTGCTTTTTCGGTGCAGCCATTACTTACCTGAACCAGTTCTTATGTAAGTCGGCGATGTGGTTTGAGGCCTAGTGTATGTGTGGATGTCCCTTTGATTAAGTGGCGATGGTGTTGGTAACTAATTCGATCACTTCAACTTGCTTGCATTTGTCATATTATTGTGTTGATTTGTGAGATCACTCGGCGCTCGTCGTCAATACCGATGTTTACAACAGTTGGTGAATCATGTGTATGGCAAGCAGTGCATTGACCACGGAATCATAAAAACGCTCTGTCTTTAATTCTTTCATTCATGTGTGTGTGTGTGTATATATATATGTATATATATATATATATATAAATATTTTTAAAAAAATTTGAAAAGCGTTTTTGTCTTTCTATGTATCTACTTCATATAGAAATTAAACAAAAAAGATTTCTTGACATGATACTGTTCAATACCAGAATTTCAACAAGTTGGAAACTGCCAGTATATTATTGGTATAATCAACTTTCTGATTGTACTACAAAACTTTATGAAGACAGAATTTGTCTTTGGATCAATTTAAAAGGTATTCAAACTGGGCATTGCACATCCGAAATTTATTGAGGGATATTTAAAATTTTGAATTTTATATGTATATATATGTATATATATATACACACACATATACATATCCCAAAATAAATAATCAGTAATATTATATTTATGATTTTATTTTCAATGTTTATTTGAAGACAAGTATATATATAAACAAGGATTTATAAATTCTTATTTAAATTTTAATAAAGTTCAATTTATAAAACCAAACTTAATTTCATAACATAACATGATGTATTATTAAACTTCTAATATGACAATATTATTAAGGTGCTAATGCATTAAGAAGATTAAATTATTTTTAAGAAATATATATATATATATATATATATATATATATTTGATAAGTTTATAAATCAGCATCATTTTAATTTAATTTTAATTTTTAAAATTTTCTTCTAATAGTAAATGATAAAGTAAAGAAACAAATTTTAAATTTTAAATCAATATACATAATTTTATACAAAATCTTTGGAGTAAGATAAGAATTCTCTTTCCAGACCAGGTATTTTTATCTGGAAGTTATATACTAATGTGGCTTAATTATGTGCACAATATTCTCTTTCAAACCTAAAATACTCAACAGGCTAAACTCACTCAATATATGGTAAGATATTATTGAACTAATAATGCACAAGTACCTATTCTACTACTTCTTTAACTTTGTCAAAATTTAGCCACTATTTAAGTAAATAGCTACTTGTCTTTGTTTCTTCAAACCCTAGCAATCTTTTTTCTACAAAAAAACTTATTTGTAAATGATTTGAGGTTATTATATCAAAATCTATATAGCTAGAATCTACACTATAATATTATTTTTAGTATTATAAACATTAAAAAAAATATACATTAATTTATTTATAAAACAAAATAATCATAATTACAATATCTATTTAAAAATTGATTAAATAATATGATATAAAATAATAATAATAATAATAATAATATATATATATGTATATATATATATAATTAGTTTTTCTACAGATATTATTTTTTAATTAAGTGATAAATGATTAGTACTTCAATTATATAAATATTTTTTAAATAATTTCTGTAGAAGCCAAACATATAAAACACTTCTATATGGCTATACATGATAAATTTTGAAAATATTTAGTCACTAATATTATTCTAAATTAATTTATTTTAATATCTTTTAAATATATTAAATACTAAAAATATATAAAATTCTAAGAAGACATAATAAAATATATAATTTGATTAATCATTATAAGAAAATCGGATTTATATTATTTTTAAATTTCTAAAAATATCTTAATTTTTTTAGAAATAATTTAATGTTTAATAAATTTATCTATTTTTTATAAATTTATCATATAATCTGTACTATAAAAATTTGATTTTACATATGATGTTAATATAAGTAATACTTATTATAAAGCAATCATTTTTAAGATCTAATTTATTAAAAATAATTATTCAAATATTAAAAATTTATGTAAATAATTAAAATTATATATCTCAAAAATATTATAACATGAAGTCAACAGTATAATAATTAGATTTATATGATCTATTGATTCTTTAAACTGTTTAAGATTTATTAGCATATGCAATAGTAGATTGAAATCTTCTTCACAAAATTAATATAATATTCAATATGTTTTTCTAATTTAAAAAATTATAATGAATTAAAAAACTTATGATATTTATAGATTCTTATACTAAAATTATTTTTTTATTAAATATTTAAAAATTAAAGAAAAATCATATTATTTTATCTAATATTTAATGCTATTAACTTCTAAAAAGTAATATCTATATTTTGATTAAAATTTTAATATTTAGCTATTAATATTAAATTTGTATTTAATTGACTTATTATTTAAGTTTTTATAATTATTATATTTATTTTATCTTAATATTTAAATCAAATCATTGATTTTCTAATAAAATTATATGATTAATATTTTTTATAGTTTTTTAAGTCTACAAGTATTGATTTTGATTCTAATTATAAAATAAACTTAAAAATAAATTAAGATTTTTATCTTTAAACTAAAAGATATAAATTAATTCAAATATTTTTAAGATATTAATATAATTGTTTCTTTTATTATATAATTTTAAACTTATTAATCAATAAATTTTTAGTATAGTAAAAATATTTCAAACCAAAAAAACCAAAATACTAACATATCACATCTATTTAAATAATTAATATTTTTATTCATAATAGAAGCCATGTTTTAAAAATTTATAATATTAAAAATTTATAATAATGAATAAATCTAATTATTTTTAATATTTTATTTTACTAATCTATATAAAATTTAAAATACTAAAAATAAATTTTTCTTCTAAAATATTATTTTGTCACTTATATTCACAAATCAAACTTATAGAAGAATCTACAAAAATATGTTAATTTTAAAAAAATATGTCGATTTTATAATTTGTATATTAATTCTATATTTTAGAATCAATATCAATAAATTTAGTTTATATTATAATTAAAAAAATTATTTAAATATAATTTAGTATTTTAAGATTTTTTGTATATATGTGTAATAATAATAAAATCAAGTGAAGTTTCTAAAATCTATCTTTATTTAAAAAAAAACAAATTTTTAGGCTTGCTCAAATACTTTGGTATTATATTTAAATAAAAACTACAGTAATTAAATTATAATATAATAAAATTTAAAGCTTTAGACATGCAAGTCAATGATCATTAAGTATCAAGTTAAGCATGGACAACAGCTCTTCACCTCTATCTATCATAGGAGTTGCACTCAACAGTAGTACCTTACAATCCTTAACAAGGTGAGAAAGCCTCCACATCTAACCATACACTATTTGTGCATCATAGTTTGACATCAAATGCTTTAGATTATGGATTTATATACAAATATGTATACACTCTATTTTATTAATTTTAATTTTTTCTATTCTATTATTTAAATTATTATTTCTTAAAAATTATCTACAATTTGGATATTTTGATCTTCATTGGATTGTGATAAGCTAAGATAAAAAATAAAAAAAAAATACATTCACACATATATATGAGGATATATATATATATATATATATATATATATTCATACATTAGTATTTCAAAATTAAAGTCTTTGACCAATTGATCTAAGTTCATTATAAATATATATTTTTGAATTATAAAATAAAGATTTCAAATTGTGGTCTAAGCTCTCTAATGCTCATTCTTGTCTTGGTATAACTATAATAGCAATTTAACTTCTAAATAATATATTTTAAAATAAAATTTAAACTATAAATTATATTTTAAAATTATATTCATATTTTTAATTAATATAAATATTTAAAAAAAATCTAATAAGAATTAGAAAATACCTCAAATTTTCTTAAGTTACTTTTAAGATAACATGTTATTATTCATTGTAAAGTATTCATAAAATCACATTATATATTCAAAAAGATACACTACTACTTATAGACATTATTATTAATACAGAATTTTAAATCATTTTATTAGATTGCCAAAAAGACTCAATAAAGTCAAAATCTTGTATAGGTAGCTTTTTGAGATTTAGAAAACTTAGTAAGTCTATTAAGATTTAAAATAGGATTATAAATAATTGTAGTACACAACTTTAATTATCTTAGGCTATATAAGACAATATAAATTATATACTATTTTGGCATTATTATACTACAAGTGCAAAAAATAAAAAAATCTCTTTTTTTATATCTTCTAATAATTTTGGAATCTTTTTAATATATATTATTAACATATGGTTTTTTTTCAAAATAATCCATTATATCATAAAATCTTTTAAAATATTCTATAGACTTAGTATTTTTTTAGTATTGCTATATATTTAAATAAATTTAAATTAGATATATAAAATATTTATAGATATCTATATTTTGTAAAAATATCAATTTTTTTTTTTCTTCTTCTTTTCTATTAAAGTTTTAAGATACTTAGTGAATGTGCTCATTTTTTCTATTTCTATATATTTTGATGACTAATAATTTTATGCACACACCTTCAAAATAAGATGGTATTTTACATTTTAGAATCAAAATAGTGAAGTTATTTAATCTTTCATGTTTTGCCACCAAAACTTTACAAATCCTAGACATCACTCTAAGTGTCTTTATTAAATCCTTGGTATTATTAAACTTTCTGAAATACAAGTGTGCAAAACATATTGTAATTACAAACAACTATTATTGATAATACTAATTAAAATTTTGTAGGCATTCCTTAATTGGAAAAATTCTTCTAATTCAAAAGTTTCAAGATGGTTTCATTTCAAGGATATTTTTAAATAACCAATTTTAGAACTTAGGAAGAAAATAAAAACAAAAATTATCTCCATGAGAAACCTCTAGAAATGTTACTTATACCACTTGGAATTCTTTCAAGTTTTCAATCATAAACCTAAAAAGTTACATCTTCATGTTATCAAATAAAAGAAAAGTCAGAAACCTATGCCTAATAATGTATCCCAAGATAACTTATTCTCAATGGTTATTATTCACCATAACAGGGTAGCAACTTTCAACACCACAACAATATACTTGGTGACATTTTAACACAAAATACATCCTACAAGAGCCATCTCAAACCTGCAAAAACCAACCTCAAAATATGCAAAAGGGAAAAAGCTAAGGTGCACAAATGCAAAACAGAGCACAGCACAGGCAAAGTTAACAGGCATGGTTAAACGAAGGCAGTGCAAAGCAGTCCAAGCTTTGAGAGAGAGGGTGGAGACAAGGATACTGTAAGTGTGTGAAAAAATCAGCAACACTAGCTACAAGTTTGTACCACATTGTATCACTTTGTTTGCGGGTAGAGGGCACTGTGTGAAGCGGAGCGTGAATGAAGGTGAATTGCTGACTGTTGTTGTGGAGCATGGAGTTGGGCCGCCTTGTACAAGTTTTTGCAGGGGCTTTTGCATGGGATGGTGGCGCAGTACAACCATGTATCCAGGGAGCAGAGCTGAGCTGCGTTGGTAGGATAGCTCATGCTCATCGACAGCGCAGCGTCGAGGGGTCTACAACTGCCTTTTTGTCACAGTAAAGGGAGGACCAGGTCGACACTCTTACCAATATCTGGAGCTTCGCCACTAGCAATGGCAACACGTGCTGCCACAGAACTAGACCGTGCATGGCGTGACCCATTCAACAGCTACGACATGGGGATGTGCAGCGTTGCGGAGCACAAGCTTCGAGCTGGAAGCCCACTTGGCCGGCACTGCTGCTGGGAGAAGTGGAGTACAGTGGGGAGTGGAGTAGCGTGAAGTGTTTATTTTGCATGGAAGACTGTGGCAGTGTGATCCTGCTCGTCAACAGCTCGGGGTCAAAGCTCCGTTACCCAACTGCTGCATCTTTCTCTGAGTCGGCATTGGCGGCACTCTTGGCACAATCTCACAGGCAGAACGGCTCTGGGTTGCTTCACCATCAAGCTTAGCAGGGCTTCTCCGAAGTATAAGACTTACATTGCTTGTCTGTGAATTCAGTTGTGCCATGGCTACCTGAGAGGTGTCAGTACTCATTTACATTCTATCGTCTCTCTCTTTTTCTCTCTATCTCACTCTCGCCACACACTCGCTCTCCCTCTCTCTCTCTTTCTCTCTCTCTCTCGCTCACAAACACACACACTCGACTCTCTCGTTTGTCCATGCTTTTCCAGATTTAAGTACTTTCAGGCACGCAGTCGCTGGCAACTCGCCTCAACCGTCGACATCCTCTGACTCGCTCGCTGGTCTTCACACCAAGCGCCGTCAAAAGACGAATACAGTCTCAAGATGCAAGCTTTCACGGACACGCAAAGCTACAGCAGCTTCAATGGTCCGACCACAACAGCAGCAACCACGCCACCGGAGGTGGTGGGAGAGTTCGGGGGCAAGGTCTGGCGTCCATCGTCCTGACCGCGCTCCCACAAGCACAATGGAGCCATCACGGCACAACCATCTGCGGCGCTCTCCTCACAGCGGCCGCAGGGACTGCACCCACAAACCACCGGGAGCCATCACAGGCATCACTGCAACATCCATGCTTCTGTTTCCATAGCTTATAGATACACATCTAGTGAACAGTTTGTTCAGTTTTTTGCTAACTAACGGCAGTTGAGGTGATCGCAGCAGCAAGGCACCCAGCAGGACCTGTGGCTTGAGGATATGTACTCTTGCTGGATTTGTATTATAAAAGCTGAGGATCTATGTGATCCTGACCTTGCTGCTGTTCTGTGTGTAAGTCTGCAACAGTTAACGTTAATCCAGCCGCCTAGTGACTGCGGCAGCGATGAACAGCTTGAGCGCTACAGATGTGCAATGCGCCCACTGTTTTAGTAGCTATAAAAATGGGTAAAAAGATACTCTTTTTCACGTAGTGCAGAATAGCCACATTCTCTCTATGTTTGTGTATTCCAACGTGGAGGTCGCCTTGTTAGAAGTGTACATTATCTGACATTATATTATTAAAAAAAAGGGGCAATAATGGTTTGGAAATGAGGGGTTTTGTATGTGAGAAGGGGATGGGATTTTGTGTGTGTGTGCTGGTGACACTGTGAAGGGTCCACAGTGGATGTGAGTATATGGGTCTCTATTTGACCCAGATCCTGTTTTTTTTTTTTTTTTTTTTTTTTTTGCTTTGTCAACTTGAGTTTGTCCACAAGTTCTCACACGGGGTGTTTATGAAGTGGAGGAATTGATTGAACTCCACATGAACTGTTTCTGTGCTTGATGATGATGCTGATTTCCATTGCTTAAATATAATAACTTTCTATTTTGGATTTATATACTTTTTCATTCATTTGTTCTGTATGTAGTGCCTTTTCTTTTTAGATTCATCAATTTATTTATATGCACATATATATAGATAGATAGATATTGGTAATTATATTATATATGATTTAGAGTGTTGTTTCAAAAGTAGTTTGATGCTATTAAATGTTGTGTGAAAACATATTCTATCTGATTTTAATACTAAATTGTAAATAAAGTATATTGGTGGTTAGTTTTTATCCTTCAGAAGCATAATTGAATTAATGCTTATATCTATATAGATAATTTTTTAATATGTTACAATTTATTTTGCATGTCTATGTTTTTTACAAATATCATAAAAATCATTATTTTTAATATAATTTAACTTTTATTTTAAATTCCAAGTAACAAAATAGGCTTTAAAATTTTTCTCAATATTAAAATACTTAGATTATTTTTAAAAAATTATAAACAAAAATATAATTTAAGTATTTTTACCAAATCATATTTTTACTATTTTATGTTTTAGTTTTTGTATATCTAAAAAATGAATTAAATACCAAGTATTTTTTCTGAATATTTAGTTATTTTTCAAAAATTTATAATTATATTTATTTATTTATTTACAACCTTCTAAGGTTTTAAAAATGAAATTATAAAAATACTAAAAAAAATACTAAAAGAATTAATATATAATAAAGTATATATGTATGTATGTATATATATATATATATATATATATATATATAATTTTATGTAAAAAAACTACTAATATCTAGTTTAAAGATTTCAAATATTTTTAAAACTTTAATCTCATTAAAATAATAATAAAATTATAAATTTGACCTTTTTTATGTTATATTTGAATTCTTTTTATTTTTTATTTTTACATCTAGTAGTTTCAAAATAATCTAAAAATAAATCTTATAATAATATTTTAAATATTTTAAATTAATAATTAATTAGATTTAGAAATTTCTCTTAAATTATTTTAAAATTCCTTTAGAACATTTAATACAATAAAAATGATTCTATTAAAACATTAGAAGGTTTTTATGAGGTTTGAATTTCATAAGGAGTTTCTTTTATACCAACCTTAGCTTGTAGATAATCTTAAAGACATAAATTGAGATTGGACAATTCTAAGACTTATTTGAAAAGCATTGCTTAGACTACCATATATCACTTGTATAATAACAAAAATTATAAGCTTATTGTAGCATTGTTTTTCTTATATAATTATCAATATTAAAAAATAATAATTTAAAAAAAAAAATTAGTATATAATTTTTAAGAAAACTTAATAAATTTTAATTTTTCTTTTTTTGTCATCTTTTTTAAATTCTTCCTTGCCTTATAAATTTTTAATTTTATAAATATAAAAAACTAAAAATTATTTGATATTTTATAAATATAATTTTTAAAAAAATAATAATTTTTATTATATTTAATTTTAGAAAGTATCTACAAATTTTTTTATTGTATTTAATTTTAGTCTTGCCAATATAAGTCTTGGTGCAATTTAAAGTGTTGCCTTGTTTCTTGATATCAATCTAATTTTTGTTCTTGTCAATCATCTAGTTCTTTGTTCATATCAACCACCTAGTTTTTTTGTTCTTGAAATCAATTTAATTATGTATTCTTATTTTTATCTATTTGCTAATCCATTATCTTGTATCCTTGATAGTTTGGCAAGACTACTAAATAATCATATTAGAGCTTTAATTTTTTGATAGAGAGTGGATTATCCCTCTTTTTGAAGATACTATTACATTCTAGAGGAGTACAGATTATTCCCCTCTAGATTGATATGTTTACCTATTACAATTTGATCTTTTTTTGGAGAGAGTGGATTATTCTTTTCTTAAGATATATTGCTATATTTTAGAGGTTGCAAATTATCCTCCTCTAAATTAATATTATTTGATAATATTTCTTTTTAATATAAAAAATACTATATAAAAGGCTTGTTGATTTTTTCTTTGTCAATATGGAAGTAGATCAAATCATAGGAGATGCATCTTTACAAATAGAAAATAGAGTGGCAACTCTTACATATTATTGAGCTCTTTTAGATAGTATACAAGAAGAAATAATATTTTTTTATAATCTAAATAAAGAACCTTAAATAGAATTAATATTTGAAGAAACTAAATGAAAGATTCATAGTTTGCAAAAAGAAATTAATTGATTGAAAGAAGTCAGTGGTAGATAAGATATGCACATGATTCCTACAGAAATTCCAAGGATTATGATAAAAGAACCAAAGGCTAGTATGTTTGATAAATTTGATGGAACAAGATTTAACTTTTAAGATTTTGTGCAACAAGTACAACTCTACTTATGATTATATCCTTTTCATTATTTAAATGGATTTATCCAAATTGCTTTTGTAGATACTATTTTATTAGAAAGTACTCAAATATGATTTGTTCTAGTGTTAGAAAAAAAAATTCTAATTTTATATAACTTGGAGGTTTTTATGGAAAAATTTATTATTATATTTGGAAATAGTGATCAAAGAAGGGTAGCAAAAAAGAAGATCTAGAACCTACAATAAAGACCAAGCTCAGCTACAATTTATACTATAAAATTCCAACAACTTATTTGTGATCTTGATTGGAATAATAAGCCTTTATGACTTGATTTTCTTATGGTCTAATGGACAATTTAAAGAACTTATTAATTACAATGCCAAGAATTGAAAGTTTAAAAGAACTCATGTCTCAACTTATTACTTATGATAATTGCCTATTTGAACTACAATAAGACAGACAATTAATTTTTAGCAATATTTATCAAGATATAACTAATACATCTTGCAAAACAGCAAAGAAGCTATTAACATATTTTTAATCCATATAATTGATGCAACTCAATTTAAGCCATTAACACCCATAGAGAAGGTTAGATGTTGACAAGAGAATCTATGTTTATATTATGCAAGACCTAATTATAAGACAACAAACTATGTAAATAAGTCTAGAGAATTCAATGCACAAATTGTAATATTTGAATTGGAGAGGTCGAAAAATAAAAATATCTAGACATAGTAGAAACCTTGTGGTTGGACACCCTCAAATCTAAATTATTAAAAAAAAATCTCTTCCTACCTCCGGATCTAACATCTTTTTTTATACTTCATGTATATATAAGAACCTTAAAATATGAGATTTCTACTAAAGTCTTTTTAGATACTAGAGCCTCAACATGCTTTATAGGTAAAGATTTTGCAACCAAGTATAATTTAGTGCTTATAAAGAAGATCCATCTCACACATGTTGAGATCATTGATGGATGAAACCTTGCATTAGGGGATATTATTGAAGAAACCTAATTATTGGAAGTAGTACTAGGAGATCAAATATCATACATTGTCTTCAACATTATTTGATATTTAGCAAATCCTATTATCATTAGACTTTCTTGGTTTAAATTACATAATTTTAATATTGATTAGAATTTACAAAATATTTTCTCAAGGTCCAAATATTAAAAGAAGAAATGAGATATGATTTCATTTTTTGGAACTAAAGTATTTATACAGGCTGCAAAGAAAGAAGTTACATTTGTATTATATACTACTCTAATAAAAGATTCAACTAGACAATTCAAATAAGATATTTCTAATCAATATCAAGATCTTAAAGATATATTTGAGCAAAAAAAAGAAAAAATGTTATTAGAATATCATCCTTATGGCTGTATAATTGAATTACAAGATGGAGCTTAACCTCTATTTAATCCAATTTATAATCTCTTATAGACAAAGCTTACAATCTTACAAGAATACATTAATAAAAATCTAGCCAAGAATTTTATTAGATACTTAAAATTGCTTCTAAGAGTGCCTATCTTATTTCTGAAGAAAAAAGATAGCTCTTTATATATGTACATTGACTATTAAGGTTTAAATAAGATAATTATAAAAAATTGCTATTAATCTTAGGATTTTTGGAACAACTAGGATAAGCAAAGATTTTTACAAAGATTGATTTGAGAGGCGCCTACAATCTACTTAGGATCAAAGAAAGAGATTAATAGAAGATAGTATTTTATGTTAGGTATAGACATTTTGAATATAATGTTATGCCTTTTGGACTTACAAATACACCTACAATCTTTCAACGTATGATAAATGACATCTTTTGAGAATATTTAGATGACTTCATAATCATCTACTTAGATTATATCTTGATCTTTTCTAAGAACAAATAAGACTATGAATATCATATACATATGGTATTGAAGAAATTGCAATGTTGTATTATGTATCATCTTGTTTGAAAATGCATTGAGCACTTGGCTATAGAAGGTATACTTATATATTGCAACTAATCAAAATTTAAAAATCTTAATATAATTTTAAATAAATTTTAATTAAATCTTAATATAATTTTAAATAAATTTTAATTAAATCCTAATTAAATGTTAATCAAATATTAATCAACTTTATTTAAATTATAATCAAATCCTAAATCAAATCTTAGTCAATTCTTAAATCAAACCTTAAATCAAACCTTAGTCAAATTTTAATTCAAATCCTAATTCAAATCCTAATTCAAATCTTAAATCAAACCTTAATCAATCCTTAAATCAAATCTTAAATCAAATTTTAGTCAAATTTTAAATCAAACCCTAATTCAAATCCTAAATCAAATCCTAGTCAAATCCTAAATCAAAACCTAATTCAAATCTAAGTCAAATTTTGAATCAATCTCAATCAAATCCTAAATCAAATTTTAAGTAAAATCTTAATTAAATCCTAAATCAAATCTTAATGAAATCCTAATAAAATTCTAATATCCTAATGAATCTTAATGAAGCCCTACTCAATTCAATAGCAAGTTTAAAACCTTAATAATTATCAGATTAACCATTGATTTTTATTCAAAATTTTCATACTTTTTAATCTTCTAATTAAAAACAAGCATACAAAATTTGAAAGAAATTAAACTTATTGATTAGGAGATAAAAGCTCCTAATCTTCTAGTATGTTGGTTGCCATCCTTTTCTAATCTTGATGTCAATTTTTCAATATCAATATCTCTTTTTTGTACCATTCATATGTTTTAAAATTTTAAAAAATATTAAAATTAAGTTAACTATCAACTCAAAAAAGAACCATTCTAATCTAACAAGCAAATTGCTCAAAATCACAAAAATTCTCATTGATCCTAAAAATCCAATTTCCAAGATCCTAGCTAACCTAAATTTCAATAACCTTTGATCTAACTATTAGATTAAGCTTAAATTTATAATAAACTTTCAATACAACTACATGCACAATTCTACAAATTTTTACTTGTAGATCTACTACAAAACTCTCAATATGCTCAAAAATACAAATCTATTTTATTTCTTGATATCTAGAGACATCCAAATAGAACCCTGATTTTGCATAGCTCTCACAAAGTTATTATAAATTTAAAAACCTTAAAACTAATGCTTAAAGAAGTCTTATTCAATTTTCTTTTCAATTCCACTTTTTAATCGACAAAAGAAGATTTCATTTGTTGTAAGCACATGATTTTGTATCTCTTTAATTGATATTGTTTATAAAATTGAGCCTTATTTTGTAATCTTACTCTTTTTAATCTCTTTAATGCTATTTGCATATCTTTTGGTCTTTCTTCAAATTATCAAATTCTAATAATTAAAAATTCTTCTCTTATCAATCCATCTTTCTATGGTAACAAACTCCAAGTTGGTATTTTTTTTCAATTAGCATAATAGGTTTTTGACTTGTTTTAAGCTCAATAGGCATATATTCTATTATTGAACTATGAATTGTTTGATCAGCCTACAATGCAAATGATAAGAGTTGAGGCCATTCTTTCATTTTTCTATAATAATCTTTATTTAATGCTTTTACAATTGATAGATGATTATGTTTACGTTTTGTATTTTCTTTTGAATTATAAGCAATAGTCAATGATAATTTAATTCCACATCTTTCAAAGAAATCATAAGCATCTCTTGCATTTAATTCTCCATAATCTGCAATGATCTTTTCTATACATTCATAGTGGCAAATAACATCTTTAAGCAAAAATCTATAAATTCTTTTAATAGACTTTGTTCCTAGTGCTCTTCCTTCAACTTGATTTAATAAATCCTTGCAAGCCAAGGCTAAATATTTCATTTATCATAATCCAACTAGCATAATAATCAAATCAATAATCCATTTAAAATACATAGACAAAGAATATGTTAGATGTAAACCATCTCAATATTATATATTATAATATGTTTGATAAGTTGTACATGACTCTACAAATAAAATCACATCTTGATATATATTTTTTCACTAATATCACTCTTTAAGTTTAGAAAAAGTAGTCCAAATTATCCTATGTCCCGCCTATAGACTATCATGAAATTTTCTTAATAATTTTTGTTGCTCTTTCTTATTGCCTATCACTTGTTGTAGCATCCTATTTTCTTTCTTTGGTCTCTCCTATGAGAATCCTTCTATAAGAAATCCATCTGTTTTTTTTAAAAATTAATTTTTTTTTTTTTGTGGACCAATTTGTTTACTTAGTCAAGCTATTTAAGTAATAACCAATATCTCACAATTTTTTTTTAATAAAGATCTTTAAATTTTTTTTTTTTCTTATTAAGATTTGAAACCAAGTAAAATTTTGTTCCAATATTATCAATGTCTTCAATCATCTCTTCTTCATTATCATATCTTGTTCAAGATAGCATGTTTATTATTAAATATGCCTAAATTTTGGATTTAATGACTTGATATAAGAAATTCATCTTAGCATTGCAATATTTAGTATCATATAATTAATTATCATTCCAAGAAATAACAAGTAATCTATTTCAATTACTACTAGATATAATTATAATATATTAGATATAAATATAATAGATAAATAATTCTTACTATAGATACTAATCCTATTACTATTAGATGGATTGTAGGTCAAGACAATTTAAGTGGAAATAGATTTGTAGTTCAATTTGGAGCTAAAGTTTTGAGTACTTACAAACATGCATATTCACAAGTCAACAGAGAAATATAAGGAGATATTTCAATAATAGAAGTTGAAAAAGATTATTTGATTGGAATAGTGGGATTGGAGAATAGACTCAATAGGACTTCTTTAAGTATCAATTTTAAGGTTTTTAGATTTGTAATGACTTTGTGAGAACTATGCAAAGTCAAGGTTCTATTTGGATGACTCTAGATATTGTCAAGGATGCAAGTTAGCAAGTTAGCAAAGAACTAAGGAAAAGAAATCACAACCAGAATAACTTCAAGAACAAAAAATTGGATAGACAAGAACAAGAACTAGATCAAAAATAAGAAACCGGATTAATATCAAGAACAAGGCAACACTCTGGATTACTCTAAGATTTGTGTTGACAAGATTGAGGTACTCCTCAATCTTGCCTCTTATTTATATTATGAGGCCTTATGTCCTATTGGACCTTTTAAGACTATCTTAGAATATCGTAAAAGCTTGAGGAAGATTCTGGAAGACTCTAAAAAATCTATGGGAGATCTTGGAAGGTTGATGAAGATTCTAGAAGGTTCTAGAAGATTCTAAAAGATTCTAAAAATCTATAGAAGGTTCTAGAAGTGGCTTAAAGTATGTCCGTGACATCATCTTCACTTCTAGCGACGAGTTTCAAGAAGAGCCAAAGCAATTTGATAATCAAGTCATATGCGTAAAAATTCTAAAATTCATCGGAGTAGAAAAGCAACATATTCCGTCTTTTGTTTGTTGATTATCGGTTCAACAGGACCCTTGAGATAGCATTGATGACCTCCAGATATAACCTCTATTAGACCAATATCCCATCCAAGAATTTGTTCTTTATTGTGACCTTCAAAACATCCTCTGAACATAATTTGTGGTCCATCTGGAATCATCCTTCCAACTTCGAGGAGTATTACCAAAGTTTGGGCATTTGAATCAAGATTTTTATGATGAGGCCATATCTCCAAAGACTCCAAGCATGGCCTTATTTGACGTTGGGATATTCCTTCTGTATCTTGTCCATATTCTTCAAACCTAACAAATTGTGAAAGTTGCAATGATTCCCTAGCCGCTTGTATGCCACAAGAATCTTCTGACTCTTATTCCTGCAATTCCCTTGAAATGCAAAGATTTGACATGATAACTAATAAGCTTCTAGCAAGATCTATTCTATCCTAGGAAAATACAAGTGCAGGTCTTGGCATGGCTCTCCTCTTTTTATATTGGTTTTTTATTGTTGATAGGAAGCGTCATTAAGAAGCCAAGAGATATTATTGTCCACAAAATCTTTAATGACCATTGAATTTAGATTTTTTAGGATATTGTTGATGGAATTGGCAAACCTTCTTAGGTGCATTCTTAAGGTTATCTAAGGGTTCACATGTTCTTTTGCTAACTCCATAGCCCTTCTAATAGATGAAATATTCCAATCGTCCATGTCTTATACGTGAATCCAATATTTCATCCACCTTGTATTCAATCTCTTGATTGATTTCAATTGGAGCTGGTGGTGGAATAGTTCTTTTAGCAATATTTGATTTATAATAGGTTTTTAAAAGCGAGACATGAAAGACTCAATGAATGTGCATGCTACTTGGTAGTTCGAGACAAAAACTTATTGGATTTACTTGGTGTAGAATTATAAAAGGTCCAAGTCTTTGATTGTCTAATTTTCATGATGGTCGATTTATTTGTATATTTTGTCGAAGTAACCAAACACAATCTCCTACTTTGAAATTTAGTTGATTCTTGCAATGAATGTCTGCATAATTTTTATATCGATCTTGGGCTATTTATAATTGGAATTTCAGTTCTTCATGGATGATTTTTAAATAAGTAGCTTGATTCTCTGCAACAAGGCTTTTTACATCTTCAATTTGAAATAGATTTGCTCTAAAGAGGTATGCATAGTTTGAGAAGAATGAAATTTGCTTTATTGAAGAATGTTTGGAGTTATTGTATGCAATCTCAACCAATGGTAGAAAGTCCGTCCAATCATCTTGTTGGTAATTTATACTGCAATGAAGATATTGTTCCAAGATTTGATTCACTCGTTCTGTTTGACCATCAATTTGAGGATGATAAGTGGATGAAAGATTGATCTTGAGCTTTAAAAGCCAAAATAATCCTCTCCAAAAGTTTGATATAAATTGTGATCCTTGATCTGAAATAATATCAATTGGATGGCCATGTATTTGATAAATATCATCAATAAAAAGCTTGGCCGTTTCCTCCCCAAAAATAGTCTTGTTGTACGGAATAAAGTGTGCCATCTTTGTAAAACGATCTACCACCACAAAAATTGAATCTTTTCTATTTGAAATTGGGAGGTCTATAATGAAATCCATAAATAATGATTGCCATAGGCCCTTAGGAACTGGAAGGGATTGTAGAAGTCCATATAATTGGTATCTTAGAATCTTTGTTCGTGTACAAATTTCACATGATTGGATGAATTCTTTCACCAATTTCCACATTTGACGCCACCAATAGTTTCTTGATATCAATTCCAAGGTCTTATTGAAGCCAAAGTGTCCAACTACTCGATGGTCATATCGAGCTTGAAGGATTTGAAGTCTTGTAGGTCTTGGAGGAACATATAGGAGATTCTTAAAATATAACAATTCATCTTCTAATTTGAAATTATTATTTTCTTTCACATGTGCATTTTTTAAATGTTGTTGGATATTATTTATAAATGGATCTGTCTTCATTGCTTTCTAGATTTCCATCTTGAGAGTTGTATCTATATAGGTAGATATCGTCGATGTCTTTAACTGTAAATTAGACGGCTTCAACATGATTGATTTTTGTTGATCCAATACAATGTCTCTTATTCTTGGTGCAAGATATGATCATCAAGAAAGGGCATCTGGTTTTCCTTGTAGTTTTTCTGGATGATATGTAATTATAAAATCAAATCGAGATAATGACATGCTCCATCGTGCTTCTCGATGATTTAGAATTCAAGCACTCATAAAATATTCCAAATTTTTGTGGTCAGTATATATATCATGATCTTGTGTTGAGCTCCTTCCAACAAATGGCGCCATTCTTCAAAAGCATCAATAATTGTCAATAATTCTTTGTCATGGATCTTGTAATTAATCTCTATAGCTAAAAATTTTTGAGAGCGGAATGCTACTAGATGTAGTTGACCATCATCACCAATTTGAGAGAGTATAGATCTCAATGCAAAATGTGAGGCATCCATTTCCAAAATAAATGGTTTTATTAGATCTGCATGGATAAGTATAGGAGCAGAGGTAAAAGATTCTTTTAGCTTCTTAAATGCTTTTTCAACCTTATCATTCCAAATAAATTTGTCTTTGCCTGTAAGTCGCATTAATGGAGCCACAATCTTAGAATAATCTTTAATGAAGATTCTGTAGAAATTTACAAATTCCAAGAAATATTGTACATCTCTAATTGATGACGGTTGTTTCCACTCTATAACAGTTTGTATCTTCTTTGGATCTATGAAAATCCCACTTTTTGAAGCAACATATCCCAAAAATTTGACTGATGGTTGGTGGAAAGAACATTTTTCCAATTTGACATATAATCTGTTTTCTCGTAGTTTCTTTAATACCTTCCGTACATGATATTCATGCTCTTCTTCATTCTTAGAAAAGATCAAGATATCGTCCAAGTAGATGACTATAAAGTCATCTAAGTATTCTCGTAAAATATCATTCATCATATGTTGGAAGACTGCAAATGCATTTGTAAATCCAAAAGGCATAACATTGTACTCAAAATGTCCATACCTTGTGGAGAATGATGTCTTCTATTCATCTCCTTCTTTAATCCTGACTAGGTTGTAGGCGCCTCTTAAATCAATCTTTGTAAAAATCTTTGCTTGTCCTAATTGTTCCAATAATCCTGAGATTAATGGTAATGGATAGCAATTTTTTATAGTTACCTTGTTCAGACCTCGATAGTCAACACACATACGTAAGAAACCATCCTTTTTTTTCACAAATAATATAGGAGCTCCAACATGCAATTTTGAATGTCAAATAAAATTCTTGGCTAGATTTTCATCAATATATTCTCGTAAGGCTGTAAGCTCTCTTTGTGACAGATTGTAAATGGGACCAAATGGAGGTTGAGTTTCATCTCATAATTCGATTGGACAATCATAAAGATGATGTTTGGGTAATATGTCTGCTTTTTTTTTTCAAATACGTCTTCCAAGTGACGATATTGATTAGGAATTTCCTGCTTTAGTTGCTTTGTTTGATCTTTCATTGGGATAGCATACAATGCAAATGCAGCTCCTTTTTTTGCTGCTTGTATAAATGCTTTAGCTTTAAGGAATAGAGCAGTACCTCGTTTCTTCTTTTGATGTGTGGATCTTGAAAAAATCTTCTGCATACTCCAATCAATATCAAAATTATATAGCTCAAACCAACGAAGTTTAATGACAATAGGATTTGTTGGACATTTAATGATATTGAAAACAATTTGTAATACTTGATCTTCTAGTATCACTTCCAATAGTTGGATTTCTTTGACAACATCTCCTGATGCAAGGTTTTGTCCATCAATGACTTCAACGGGTGCAAGATGGGTCTTCTTTACAAGTAATAGATTGTACCTAGTTACAAAATCCTTATCCATAAAGTATACTGAGGCTCCAATATCTAAAAAGACTTTAGCATAGATTTCTTGTTTCAAGTTTCTTATATATATATATATATATATATATATATATATGAAGTATAAAACAAAATGTTGGATCCGGAGGTAAAAAGAGACCTTTTTTTGGTGCTTTAGATTTGGAGGTGTCCAACTGCAAGGTCCCTACTATGATTGGATGTCTTTGTTTTCCGGTCTTTCTAATTTGGATATTATACCTTGTGCCTTTAATTCTCTAGACTTATTTGGACAATTTGCTGTCCTATGATTGGGTCTTCTACAATATAGGCATAAATTTTCTTGTCGACATTTAGTCTTTTTTGCTAGTGTTAATAGCTTGAATTGAGTCACATCAATCTGTATAGGTTTGGGATATGTTAATGGCTTTTCCAATATTCTTGAAGATGTAGCAGTCGTACCTTGATAGGTATTGTTGAAAATTAATTGCCTTTCTTGTCGTAGTTCAAATAAGCAATTGTCACAAGTAATAGTTTGAGCTATGAGTTCCTCTAAGCTTTCAACTCTTGGCATCGTGATCAATAAATTCTTTACATCATTCTTTAGGCCATAACAAAATCAAGTCATAAAAGCCTCATCATTCCAATCAAGATCACAAGTAAGTTGTTGAAATTTTGCGGCATAAATTACAGCTAAACGTTGCTCTTGTCATAGATTTTGGATCTTCCACACTGCCACTCTTTCTTGATCACTATCTCCAAATGCAGCAATAAATCTTTCTATAAAAGCTTCTAAGTTGTACAAGCTCGGAGAATTCTTTTCTAATAGTGGCGCAAATCATGATTGAGCACTTCCTAATAAAAGGGTGCCTACAAAAGCGACTTGAGTGAATCTATTTGGGTAACGAGATGGATATAATCGTAAGTAAAGTTGTACTTGTTGTACAAACCCTCGAAAGTTGGATCTTGTTCTATCAAACTTGTCAGGCATACTAGCTTTTGGCTCTTTTATGACAACCCTTGGAACTTCTAGAGAAGTTGTGTGCATAGCTTGTTTACCACTTGCTTCTCTTAATCAAATAATCTCTTGTTGTAAGTTATGAATCTCTCGCTTAATTTCTTCAAATACTTACTCCATTTGTGATTCTTTTCTTGGATTGCGGAAGAATGTCATTTCTTCTCATAGTGTATCCAATAGGGCTCAAAGATCTGCAAGTGTTGCCACTCTATTTTTTGTTTGTGAGGATGCACTTCCATTAACCTGATCTATTTCCATCTTAAAAAAAAAAAATCGATAAGCCGTAAATATTTTTTATACTAAAAAGAATACTTTGAGATAGTTAGTTTAGAGGAGGATAATTCGCAACCTCTAAAATGTAGTGATATAATTTAAGAAAGGAATAATCCATTCTTTCCAAAGAAAAATCAACTACAATAAGTAAACGTATTAGTCTAGAGGGGGATAGTCCACACTCTTCTAGAACGCAATAGTATCTTGAAGAGGGATAATTCACTCTCTATCAAGAGATCTAAGCTCTCATATGATTATATAAGTCAGTCTTGCCAAACTGTCAAGGATGCAAGTTAGCAGGTTAGCAAAGAACTAAGAAAAAGAAATCAGAACTAGAATAATTTCAAGAACAAAGAATTGGATGGATAAAAATAAAAATTAGATGAAGAATAAGGAACCGGATTAATATCAAGAACAAGGCAACACTTTGGATTATTCTAAGACTTGTGTTGGCAAGACTGAGGTGTTCCTCAATCTTGCCTCTTATTTATACTATGAGGCCTTATGTCCTATTGAACCTTCTAAGAGTATCTTAAAATATCCTAGAAGCTTGAGGAAGATTCTGGAAGACTCTAAAAAGTCTACAGGAGGTCTTGGAAGGTTGAAGAAGATTCCAGAGGGTCCTAAGAATATCTTAGAATATTCTAGAAGTTTGAAGAAAATTTTAGAAGATTCTAAAAAATCTATGAGAGATCTTGGAAGGTTGAGAAAGATTCTAGAAGGTTCTAGAAGATTCTAGAAGATTCTAAAAAGCTATAGAAGGTTCTAGAAGTGGCTTAATGTATGTCCGTGACAGATATTGTGAAATAAAGTAGATTTGTATTTTTAAACATATTGAGAGTTTTGTAATAGATCTATAAATAAAAATTTGTGGAATTGTATATATAGTTGTATTAAAAGTTTATTATGAATTTAAACTTAATTTGACACTTAGATCAAAGGTTATTGGAGTTTAGATTAACTAGGATCTTGAAAATTGGATTTTTAAGATTAGTGAGAATTTTTATAATTTTAAGTAATTTGCTAATTAAATTAGAATGATTCTTTTTTGAGCTAATAGTTAACTTAGTTTTCAATATTTTTTTAAAATTTTAGAACATATAAATGGTGCAAAAAAGAGATATCAATATTGAAAGATCAACATCAAGATTGGAGAAAGAGGGCAGCCAACATCCAAGAAGATTAGGAGCTTTTTCTTCCAACTTATAACTTTGATTCCCTTCAATTTTTGTATACTTATTTTTAACTAGAAGGCTAAGAAATGTAAAATTTTTAAATAAAGATCAATAGTTAATTTGATAATTATTGAGGTTTTAAATCTTCTATTGAGTTAATTAGGGCTTTATTAAGATTCATTAGGATATGAGGATTTTATTAGGATTTATTAGGATATTAGAATTTTATTAGGATTTTATTAGGATTTGACTTAGGATTTGACTTAGAATTTGAATTAGAATTTGACTTAGGATTTGATTTAGAATTTGAATTAGAATTTGACTTAGGATTTGATTTAAATTTGAATTAGAATTTGACTTAGGATTTGATTATGGTTTGATTTAGGTTTTGATTTAGGCTTTGACTAAGATTTGAATTAAAATTTGACTTAGGATTTGATTAAGATTTGACTTAAGATTTGATTTTAGATTTAATTAAGATTTAATTTAGGATTTAATTAAATTTTGACTTAAGATTTGATTTAAGATTATTTTAGGATTTGGGATTTATTTAAGATTATTTTAGGATTGTTAAATTTTAATTAATTACAATATATAAATATATCTTATACAACCAAGTGTCCAATGTATTTTCAAATAAGACAATATGTAATAGGATAGTATAATGAGGAATCTATATATGATAAAATATACACACACCCAAAAACCTACGTACTTTTGTTAAAAAATTACATGTCTCCTTTATCCTTCTAATTGCATCAATTTTGCTCGGATCTAATTTTCTTCTATAAAATCCACATAAATATCCTACAATCACAACCTCTTATATTCCAAATATAGATTTTAGCTCAAATAGTATCAGATGAATTTCTTCAAGTTGAATTAAAATCTTTTCATAATCTTATATATGATCAATAATATACTTACAACACCCCCTCTTATCTAAAGTCTCATCTTTTTTTTTTTTTTTTTTTTTATATCTTTTTATAGGAATATCATCTAAAAAAGTTATAATTTTTTCAAGAATGAAATCTCTCAATATCTTATTCATTCCATTTATCATATGTGCAATTGAATTAATAGCATTTTATAGAAAAATATATATTTTAAGCAATTCTAGCCGTGTTTTCATTGTTATCATATTTCTACTTTTATATATAAGTTGAAATTGATTTTAGCCCAAATATAAATCAGATATTAAATAAATTGCCTTTCTTATAAATGCTTCAGCAAACTCATCTATTAAAGGTTTTATATCTATATTTTTAATAGTTATTATATTTATTGGTTATATATCTTAGATAAATTATAGTAATCCATTTTTCTTAGGCACCATAAATCAATGATTAGAATATGGAATAAAAGAAGGCTCTAAAATCTTTATTTGGATCTTTTATTTCAATAAGTCCATCAATTTAAATAAATAAGTCCTTGGCACTCGAATTGGTCTCAAGTTCCAAAGTACATATAATATTGTGAAAATAACTATAGGAGCTATAATATTAGGATTCACACATCATATTTCATAAGGTTTAAAAGCAAATGATTTATCTTATTTTATAAGCATTTATATGAAATATACAATTTTCTCTGACAATAAAGAACCATTAGATCTAATCTTTAATTCTTCAAAAGTCTTTTTAGTGAACTCATGTCTAATACTCCTTGGATCTCTTAAAATCTTTTTTCTTAATGCTTCTTCTATTTATTCTTTAGAATCTTCTAATAAAGATCTTGTAATAGGTTTTACCTTCTTATCTATTATCTTATATTTTATTTTTACAGTAATCTCTAATGTTTAAAAAGATTCAAGTGTAGAATGAATCTGCCTTGAATGAATTTGCACAACCTTATCATCATCTCTTAATCCAATTGATGTAATCAATTTCAAAGAATCTTCCAATTTATTTTTTTATAAATACCAAAAATCTTTTCATCATCTTCTAATGTCTTTAATTCATATAATTCTTTCTCAACATTATATAGTCTTTTTTTTTTTTTTTTTTTTTTAATTTTTAATTTTTTTATACATAATACTTCTATTTTCAAAAATACCAATAAAACTTATATCAAAATCACCTACATCTTATAAAAGTATATTCTCTTTTGTACCTCAATAATCTCGCTTTATAGTGGTACTTCTCTAAAATCCTTAAATTCTTTAACAATCCTTAGTAATGGATTATTTCTCAATTTGTCTCAATTTTTCTCATAATTAGAAGGCATAATTAAAAATTATATTGCCTTTCTTCCATCTTTGTTACGTATCCATGCATAAGCTGAACTATCATCAAATATCTTTGTCTCTATCCATGTTACTATAATATACACTTGTCGTAAAATAAGTGGATAAGATATTATATCTTGAACAAAGAAATTTTATTCTCTTGTAACATCAACAATATGAATTTTAATATTTTGACAAGTTCCATACAACTCACCTTGTATATTGTTAGCCATCCGTATTATCCATCCATATTTCATATCAATTGGCCATCTTTGCTTCTTATAAAGATCTTTGGACATAAGATTTATTTCTAAACTATAATCAATTAAAGCAATAATTGATTCCTCTATATCTCCAATCTTCACTAATACTTTTGTAGTTGCTCTAGCCCAATGTTTTCAAATATAAAGCTTCTATCTCTTTTCCATTCTAAGCCTCAAATGTAAATTTAATCTTAGTATTGAATACATATTCTTCAAGCACCTCTTTTAAATCTGTTATTGTTTCAATATTGGAGAATAATTTGTAAGATATTAAAAAAAAAAAATCTTTTATCTTCTTTTTTTTCTTTCAAAATTATTAAAACATCCTCTATAGGTAATTCTTATGAAGCCATTAAAGCTTTTTTTTCACTCTTAGGAATGTATACATGGACTAAAAGAGCCTCTATAGGATCTTTTCAACATGTAGTATGACAAATTGTAGCTACAATCCTTAATAATGCTTCTTGTGGCATCTTTTTCTTTTATATTGTAAAAATGATAGAAGACCAAAATCTACTTGTTTTCATATTTTTGTTGAAATTATCATCCACCCTAGCACCATAACTTGCAAGTTCTTATATTGCAACTCCATGTATTATTAAATAATTTTGAACCAATACTTTTATACCTCCCTTATCAAAGTTGGTTTGAAGAAGATCTCCAGTATCCTTCAATGCTACTTTTCTATCTTTTCAAAAAATAATTTCTTATTGAACCATGTCATTGAATTCATCACAATCTTTTTCAAAATGAAAAACATCATCACATCAAATACATCTTTGCATATATCCTTGTTTAAAAATAGCCTTTGACTTATTTGTAGAAGTTTTCTCTTCAAGCCTTGGAAGTTTAATTTGAAGATCTCACATTCCACATATAATCTCTTCAACTCCCATATCTTCTTTCTTTGATGTAACCATTGGAGTTTAGACAATAGGTATGGTTGATTGTATAATAGACACTTGAATTTCAAATGCTTGTGTTACTTATTGAATATTAATCCTATCATTCTTTTTTCTTTTTTTTCAAGTAATTCTACAGCATTTTTAATATCCTTCTATTCTATTATTAATCCTTCATCTTCTTCTTTGTCTTCAAGAAGAACCTCCATTTTTTCTTATAATTTTCCATCAACAGTTCAAAAAAATAACTCAATTTTGTTTGGCTCCAATGTTAATTTTTCTACTTTTGACAATCAAGAATATTATTTTTTAAATTCTTTTAATAGTTCTATAGCTTACAAATTCTTATAAGGCAGCTTAATCTATTCAAAGAATAATTTCTTAGTAATCCAATTAGTATCTTCTAAGAAATATTCATCCTTTAATGTATGTAAAAAAAATTTCTATGAACTCCAAAAATGCTATATAAATGATTTTACATGTTCTTTTATCTTTGATATCGTTACAAGTTTAAATAATTTAATCTCTTTTTTTTCAAAAATAAAATTTCATTTCATTTTTTACATATAACATCTCAAATATTTTGAAATATCTTTTCTATCAAACTAGTCAATCTTGTTAATCACTACTTGCAATGCTTTAGTTGTCAAAGCCTCCTTATGATCATTGCATTGTTGTTGTTATACAGACAATATAAATGCTTCAAAGATACTTGTAATATTTGGATCTATGTATATATCTTGTTCTCCAATAGAAAATCTACTAAAAGCTCCAGTTGAATAATCACTCAAAACTCCCGTTGAAGTTCCAACTTCAACCTTCTTGTCATCTTTCTCTATCAAATTCAAATAAAAATGAACAAAATCCAATACCTCCTACCTTGAACTTTCACGTTGGATTCACCACTTGTGTCATATTATATGTCATATTATTTGAAAATACACTGGGCACTTGACTATAGAAGGTACACTTATATATTGCAACTAATTAAAATCTAACAATCCTAATATAATCCCAAATAAATTCAAATTAAATTTTAAATAAATTTTAAATAAATTCTAAAATAATCTTAATCAAATTTTAATTAAATTTTAATTAATTTTGATTAAATTATAATCAAATTTTAAATCAAATTTTAAATCAAATCTTAATCAAATTCTAATTCAAATCCTAATTCAAACCTAAAGTCAAATCTTAGTCAAATCCTAATCAAATCCTAAATCAATTTTAGTCAAATTCTAAATCAAATTCTAAATCAAATCTTAGTCAAATTTTAAATCAAATCCTAATAAAATCCTAATAAAATCCTAACAAAATCCTAACAAAATCCTAATATCCTAATGAATTATAATGAAGCCTTAATCAATTCAATAGCAAATTTAAAACCTCATTAATTATCAAATTAATTGTTGATCTTCATTCAAAATTTACACACTTCTAATTAAAAATAAGCGTACAAAATTTGAAGGAAATCAAACTTACCAATTAGGAGAAAAAGCTCCTAATCTTCTCAGGTGTTGACTATCCTCCTTCTCCAACCTTGATGTTAATTTTCTAATATCAATATCTTCTTTTTGCACCATTTATATGTTTTAAAATTTTAAAAAAATATTAAAAACTAAATTAACTATCAATTTTAAAAAAAACCATTCTAATCTAATTAATAAATTGCTTTAAATCACAAAAACTCTCATTCATCCTAAAAATCTAATTTCTAAGACCCTAACTAATCTAAACTTTAATAACCTTTGATTTAATTATCAAATTAAGCTCAAATTCATAATAAACTTTTAACACATCTATATACATAATTCTACAAATTTTTATTTATGAATCTACTATAAAACTCTCAATATGCTCAAAAATACAAATCCATTTTATTTTTTAATATTAAAAGTCACCCAAATAGAACCTTGATTTTGCATAGTTCTCACAAAGTCATTATAAATCCAAAAACCTTAAAACTAATGCTTAAAAAAGTCCTATTGAGACTATTCTCCAATTCCACTTTTCAATTGATAAAAGAAGATTCCATCTATTGTAGGCACATGGTTTTGTACCTTGGAGTCTAATTTTGACCTTGGTTCATAATTAGTCTTCCTCGAGTATTAATCCAAGATTTTCTTAGATAATTTTTATTGGAAACTATCTTTTGCTTTGATCTTAAGATGTTTATAATAGTATTTTTTCTAATCTATGTTATTTTGTCTTGTTTATGGTCCTACAAAGTAAATAGAATCCTTTTTTATAAAAAAATAGCATTAATATTAAATATTTTTTATTATTTCTCTATTTTTTTATTTTTTTTATTTTTTATTTTACCTATATTTTTTTAAATAATTTTGTAACTTAATCTTTAATTAAGCTTCTCTATAATATATGTCTTATTTTTCTCTTTCATCCTACAGCTATGTTATAACATGATAATAGAAAAATACATTGTATGCCTAATTAAAAAAAGTATTCTTTCTATCAACCATCAATCAAGTTTTTGGAATATATTGACTGTAAAAATGGGATTTCTATAGATCTAAAGAAGATACAAATTATTATAGAGAAGAAACAACTATCATCAATTAGATACATATATATATATATATATATATATATACATAATATTTTTTAAGATTTATAAATTTTTATAGAATCTTCATCAAGGATTATTTTAAGATTATAGCTCTATTAATATGACTTTCAAGAAAGGAAAAATTCATTTGAGATAATAAGATTAAAAAAGTATTCAAGAAGCTAAAAGAATCTTTTATTTTAGCTCTTATATTTATTTATGTAAATCTAATAAAATCATTCATTTTAGAAATAAATGCCTCAGATTTTATATTTAGATTTGTATTCTCTCAAATTAGTGATGGTAATTAACTTCACTCAATAGTATTCTTTTTTTAAAAAAATTCAGTTGTAGAAATCAATTCTAAGATCCACATCAAGAAATTATTAGCAATTGTTGATACTTTTGAAGAATTGTGCCATTTGTTGGAAAGAGCTCAACACACAATTATAGTATATATTGATTACAAAAACTTGAAGTATTTTATGAGTGCTCAAGTTTTGAACCATCGTCAAGCACAATAGAGCATGTTATTATCTCAATTTGATTTTGTAATTACATATCATCAAGACAAACTTCAAAGAAACTCAAATGCCTTTTTTCAACATTCATATCTTATACCAAGAGTATGAAACATTGTATTTGATCAATAAAAATTAGTTATATTGAAATCATTTAATTTATAATAAAAAACATTAAGAATATCTATATAGATATAATTTTTAAGTCAAAAATCTAAAGAGCAATGAATACAAATCTATTTGTGAATAACATTCAATAATATTTAAAAAAACAAAAAGATAAAAAATAATAATAATTCCAAGTTTGAGCATAGATTGTTGTATTTCAAAGATTTCTTGTATATTCCTCCAAGCCCTATAAGACTTTAAGTTCTTCAAGCATGACATGACCTTCCAACAGCTCAGTATTTTAGCTTTAATAAGATCTTAGAATTAATATCAAAAGATTATTGGTGGCCTCAAATGTGGAAATTGATAAAGAAATTTATCCAATCATGCAAAATTTGCGCTTGAGCAAAGGTTCCAAGTTATCAGCCATATGGTCTTTTTCAACCACTTCCAATTCCAAAGGATCCATGGCAATTATTATTCATGGACTTCAATATAGACCTTCCAATTTCTAATGGTAAAGATTCAATTTTTGTTGTAGTAGACCATCTTATCAAAATAGTACATTTTATCTCTTGTAATAAGATTATTTCTAAGAAAGAAATTGCCAAGCTTTTTATTAATAATATTTATTGAATACACAGCCTTCTAAATGATATTATTTTAAACTGAAAATCATAATTTGTATCAAATTTTTGGAGATCACTATTTCAACTTTTAAAGGTCAAAATCAATCTTTTATCAACTTATCATCCTTAGACCAATAGTCAAATAGAACAAATAAATCAAATCTTGAAATAATATCTTTATTGTAGTATAAATTACCAATAAGATGATTAAATAGATTTCCTACCATTAGTCGAGTTTGTATATAATAATACCAAATATTCTTTAACAAAGTAAATTCCATTTTTTTCAAACTATAGATACCACTTTAGAGCAAATCCATTCTAAATTGAAGATGTAAGAAGTCTTGCTAAAAAAAATCTAACTATCTACTTGAAGGCTATGAGGATAAATTTTATCCTTCAATCCAAATTATAAAATGGCCTTACTTAAGAATTGCTTGTAATTGGTGGTATAAAGGAAAAAAAGCAAATAGTAAGAACAAAAAAAAGAACAAATATAAAATAAGTGAAATAGATAGTATTAAGCAAGTACACAATCTAAAACTAGGTTACAATGTGTTGATTATATTTTTAAATAGATAATTTTTTATATTTTCAATGATATAAAAAATCATGTAAGTCCAAGTTATTATAAATAAGTTATGATAATTTAAAGATAAAAAGTAAATAAAAAAATAAAAAATAAATAAATAATTTTTATCTCAAGGATAATTTGTTTAAGACATCATGAATTTGAACCTCACCAAGGCTCACAAGTAGTATATAAGGATGTTCTAGACAGGCCTTGAGGCCTTAGTCTTATACTCCTACCTACCTCTAAGGTGCCACAACCCATATGGGACTTATGCACTTCTCTTCCTACAAGGACTATATTAACTACTGGTCCTCCTATTTTTTACTTGTAGAACTCATTTTTTTTCATTTTTGACTTCATCATGGTGTTGAAAAACATCCTATTAGCCTAAGAACCTCGTATGGCCTTCAAATCTTATTCTATTTTTTCATAATGGCTCCCAAGATAGTAAAACTCATTTTTATCAAAGTCTTCAAATTTATTCTAAAAATATCTAAATAAATTCTTAAATAAATTCTAAGTAAATTTTACATAAATTTTAAAAAAAATTATAATATTTTTAAAATAAAATATCAATTTATAACTATTTTATTCTACTTTAGTAATTTTTTATAATAATAAAATTAACTTAAATTAATTAAAATTTTATTTTCTGTATAAATAATTAAATAGATATGAGGTTTATTTTTTATGCTTCTTCTATCTACTAAATAATATTTACATATTTCTAATAAATGGTACATGGAGATAAAAGGCCAATATAGATATTGGTTTCAATAATTAAATATTAATTCTTACAATTAAAAAAAAAATACTATATCAACTAAAATAATTACTTCCAAGATTTATTAAAATTCTATTTCTTCTCTACTAATACTATTCTCCTTCATTTAGCATCTTTTGAATATCTCTTCACCTAACAATTATAATTTTGGCACTCTAAATATATTATTTTATCCTAAAACAACTAATGAGTCAATTTGATGACTCACAAAGGCCACCTATAAAGAATTAAAATTCTAACTATAAATAGCTTAAGATTGATATAAAGATTATAGAGATATCTATTGCAAGAGCCAACCAAAGTTCAAGATAAAATATCATGTCTAGATACTCTAGCAAAATATACAAACAAATTGACCATCACAAAAATTAGATTATTAAAGACTTGGACCATTTATAATTCTACACTAAGTAAATCCAATAAGATTCCATTTTGAACTACTAAGTAGCATACGCATTCATCTAATTTTTTATATCTTGCTTTTAGAAATTTATTATGATTCAAGTATTATTGAAAGAACTCTTCTATTACCAATCTCAGTTAAAGTCAATTATGAGCTTAAATACAAAATGGATGAAATATTAGATTCACATATAAGATATGGACAGTTAAAATATTTTATTCATTGAAAAGACTATGGAATTAGGAAAAGAATATAAAAACCTTCAGATAATCTTATAAATATACTTGAAAAAGTTTACAAACTCTATTAACAATATTCTAGAAAGCCTCAATTCAATTGTCATTGAAGATTTTATAGACATCAACATCTCTTGGCTTCTAAATGATGCTTCTCTATCAACAATAAAAAACCAATATAAAAAAGAGAGAGCCACGCCAAGACCTTCATTTATATATAATCATTTTTTTTAAGATAAAATAGATCTTGCTATTGTCAGGGATGCAAGATAGCAGGTTAGTGAAGAACCAAAGAGAAGAAATCAGAACCAAAATAACTTTAAGAACAAAGAACTAGATGGACAGGAACAAAAATTAGATCAAGAATAAGAAACTGGATTAATATTAAGAACAAGGCAACACTCTGGATTGCTCCAAGACTTGTATTGGCAAAACTGAGGTACTCCTCAATCTTCCCTCTTATTTAAACTATGAGGCTTTATGTCCTATTGAACCTTCTAAGAGTATCTTAGAATATTTTAGAAGTTTGAGGAAGATTTTGGAAGACTCTAAAAAATCTACGAGAGGTCCTGGAAGATTGAAGAAGATTCTAGAAGATTCTAAAAAGCTATAGAAGGTTCTAAAAGACTATAAAAAGTTCTAGTAATGGCTTAAAGTATGTCCGTAATATCACCTTCCCTTCTAGCAACAAGTTTCATGAGGAGTTGAAGCAATTTGATGATCAAATCACATGCGTAAAAATTCTAAAATTTGTCAAAATAGAGATGTAACATATTTTGTCTTTTGTTTGTTGGTTATCGGTTCAATAGGACCCTTGAGATGGCATCGATAACCTCCAGATATAATCTCTATTAGACCAACATGCCATCCAAGAATTTGTTCTTTGTTGCGATCTTCAAAACATTCTCTAAACATAATTTTTGATCTACCTGGAGTCATTCTTCCAACTTCGAGGAGTATTATCAAAGCTCAAGCATTTGAATCGAGATTTTTGTAATGAAGTTGTATCTACAAAGACTCCAAGCGTGGCATTACTTGACATTGGCATATTCCTTCTTCATCTTGTCCATGTTCTTCAAACCTAGTAGATTGTGAAAGTTGTAATGATTTTCCAGCCGTTTGTATGATAAAAGAATCTTTTGACTCTTGTTCCTGTAATTCCCTTGAAATACAAAGATTTGACATAATAACTAATAAGTTTCTAGCAAGATCTATTCTATCATAGGAAAATACAAGTGCATGTCTTGGTGTGGCTCTCCCCTTTTTATATTGGTCTTTTGTTGTTGATAAGAAGCGTCATTTAGAAGTCAAGAGACGTTATTGTCCACAAAATCTTCAATGACCATTGAATCTAGGTTTTTTAGGATATTGTTGATGGAATTGGCAAACCTTCTTAGATGTATTTTTAAGATTATCTGAGGGTTCCTATGTTCTTTCGCTAATTCCATAACCCTTCCAATGGATGAAATATTCCAATCGCCCATGTCTTATATGTGAATCCAATATTTCATCCATCTTGTATTCAATCTCTTGATTGACTTCAATTGGAGCTAGTGGTAGAATAGTTCTTCCACCAATATTTAATTTATAATAGATTTCTAAAAGCAAGATATGAAAGACTCGATAAATGTGTATGCTATTTGGTAGTTTGAGACGAAAAATTATTGGATTTATTTAGTGTAGAATTATAAAAGGTCCAAGTCTTTGATAATCTAATTTTTGTAATGGTTGATTTAATTGTATATTTCATTAAAGTAACCAGACACAATCTCCTACTTTAAAATTTAGTTGGTTCTTATGATGAATGTTTGCATAGTCTTTATATCAATCTTGGGCTATTTGTAATTAGAATTTCAATTCTTCATAGATGGTTTTTAAATGGGTAGCTTCACATTTTGCAGCAGGGCTTCCCACATCTTCAATTTGGAATGGATCTGCTCTAAAGTGGTATCTATAGTTTGAAAAGAATGGAGTTTGCTTTGTTAAAGAATGTTCGGAGTTATTATATGCCACCTTAGCCAATGGTAGAAAATCCGTCCAATCATCTTATTGATAATTTATATTGCAACGAAGATATTGTTCTAAGATCTGATTCACTTGTTCTATTTGACTGTCAATTTGAGGATGATAAGTGGTATTGTATGACGTGGCCTTCTATTTGGGAATACACTAGGTACCTGGCTGTGGAGAGTTTATTTAAAATTTGATGGCAAAAATTCAATAAGTAATTTGTCCTCAATAAAAAGGACAAATAATACAATAATCTCACAAAAGAGAAGTTATATATATAAACCCTCTTGTATTTAAGTAAGTTTGTACAAAAGGGTTCAAATTTCCACAAAAACCCTTCAAAATTTTATTCACTAGCAAAGACTTATTTCTTGCTAAACTTTAGAGTCCAATAACTCTTGATCCAATTGTAAAATTTCTATAAAATTTACTTCAAAGTGTAGATGATTTTCTTAAGTTTCACCACAAGAAAGAATCAACCATAAATTCGTTTCTGATCGTTTGATATCTCAAAACCCCTAGCAAATGCTTAAAATCCTAGCTCAAAGACACCTAAGCACTATTTTCCTTATATCTCATAAATCCAAAATCTTAATGCCACAAAATTTTTGCACATAATCTTGTGACATAAATGTATACATTCTTGAAAATTTTGAGCCAAAAATCTATCAAATTGCATAAGATGTAGCTCAAAATGTAACCACTATGTAAGCGGATCACTTACTGCCCTTAAGTTTGTAAGCACTAACTTCAACTCCCAATAACTCTTTTACCCTAGCTTGGATTTTATTGAGCTGCACATAAAAAGTGTAGTAAAAAAAGTGCCCTTTTTAATCCCAATCGCCAATCCTTGATTGCTCTATGTATGCGCAAGTTATATCCAAAAGAGTGACAGTAGGTCCAAAATTGACACCTTAACTTTGAGCACCTATAACTTCTTCATAAAAAATGAAAATCACACAAAATTTGCACCTAAATCAGATCCAAAAACCTAAACCTTATGACCCTAGTCTTTGATGTTCGACTCCTTTCAAAAAAAAAACCCTAACTCCTAATAAATCCTTAGGCACCCTCCTTGAAGTCCATTGGGCATGATTTTTGGCCAATTAGAATAGAGATTTCTATCATCTACCTCTATTCATCCACATGGATGGCCAAACTATCCTTTTTACACTAAAGATCCTTTTCTAATCCTTCTTCTTATAAGATTTACATACTTGGTGCTTTAAGCACCAAATAAAAGAAGTAAACTAAGATCTTAAGGATCACCAATGTCTAACAAAGGTGACTTAAGATATATACAAGTTACTATCAATATAAAATTAACTTCAAAAGTCACTACTAAAAAGAAAATAAGGTTGTATAAATCTTAATAATAATCCTTTTAATAGATCCTTTTTAAACTAACAACCTAACCACATCCTATAATCAATAAAAGTCCACCGATATGGCTCTCATTTAGCTATGTAATAAATTTTATATTAAATATACATGTACAATTTTTTCATATAGTAGCCAAACCACAACACAATAGCGGATGAAAGATTGATCTTTATCTTTAAAAGCTGAAATAGTTCTCTCTAAAAGTTTGATACAAATTGTGGTCCTCGATCTCAAAATAATATCAATTGGAAGGCCATGTATTTGGTAAATATTATCAATAAAAAGCTTGGCTATTTCCTCCCTGAAAATAGTCTTGTTGTACGGGATAAAATATGCCATCTTGGTAAGATGGTCTACCACCACAAAAATTGAGTCTTTTCCATTCGAAATTAGGAGGTCTATAATGAAATTTATAGATAATGATTGCCATAGGCCCTTAGGAACTAGAAGGGGTTGTAGAAGTCTATATGGTTGGTATCTTGGGATCTTTGTTCGCACACAAATTTCACATGATTTGATGAATTTTTTTACCAATTTCCACATTTGAGGCCACCAATAGTTTCTTGATATTAATTCCAAGATCTTATTGAAGCCAAAGTGTCTCGTTGTTGGAAGATCATGTCGAGCTTGAAGAATTTGAAATCTTGTAGGTCTTGGAGGAATATATAGGAGATTTTTGAAGTATAACAATCCATCTTTCAATTTAAAATTATTATTTTTTTTTACATGTGTATTTTTTAAATGTTGTTGGATGTTCTTTATAAACGGATCTGTCTTCATTGCTTTTTGGATTTCCGTCTTGAGAGTTATATCTGTATAGATAGATATTGTCAATATTTTTAATTACAAATTGGACGGCTTCAATATGATTGATCTTTGTTGATTCAATACAATGTCTCCTATTCTTAGTACAAGATATGATCGTCGAGATAGGACATCTGATTTTCCTTAAAGTTTTTGCAAACGATATGTAATCATAAAATCAAATCGAGATAATGACATGCTTGTTGATGATTCAGAACTCGAGCAGTCATAAAATATTCCAAGTTTTTGTGGTCGATATATACTATGATCTTGTGTTGAGCCCCTTCCAACAAATGGCGTCATTCTTCAAAAACATCAATAATTGCCAATAATTCTTTATCATGGATCTTGTAATTGATCTGTGCAATTGAAAACTTTCGAGAGCGGAATGCTACTAGATATAGTTGATCATCATCATCAGTTTGAGAGAATATAGATCCCAGTGCAAAATCTAAAGCATCATTTTTCAAAATGAATGGTTTTGTTGGATTTGCGTGGACAAGTATAAGAGCAGAAGTAAAAGATTCTTTTAGCTTCTTGAATGCTTCTTCAGTCTTATCATGCCAAATAAATTTGTCCTTGCTTGTGAGTCATGTTAATGGAGCCGCAATCTTGGAATAATCTTTAATGAAGATTTTGTAGAAATTTTCAAATCTCAAGAAACATTGTACATCTCTATTTGATGACAGTTGTTTCTACTCCATAGCAGTTTGTATCTTCTTTGGTTCTATAAAAATCCCATTTTTTCAAGCAATATATCTCAAAAATTTGACTGATGGTTGGTGGAAAGAGTATTTCTCTAATTTGGCATATAATCCACTTTTCCATAGTTTCTCTAATACCTTTCGTACATGATATTCATATTCTTCTTCATTCTTAGAAAAGATCAAGATATTGTCCAAATAGATGACTACAAAGTCATCTAAGTATTCTTGTAAGATATCATTCATCATATGTTGGAAGATTATAGGTGCATTTGTAAGTCCAAAAGGCACAACATTGTACTCAAAATGTCCATACCTTGTGCAGAATGATGTCTTCTATTAATCTCCTTCTTTAATCTTGACTAGGTTGTAGGCGCCTATTAAATCAATCTTTGTAAAAATCTTTGCTTATCCTAATTGTTCCAATAATCTTGAGATTATTGGTAATGGATAGTGATTTTTTATAGTTATCTTATTCAAACCTCAATAGTCAAAACACATACGTAAGGAACCATCTTTCTTTTTCACAAATAATATAGGAGTTCCAGCAGGTGATTTTGAATGTCAAATAAAATTCTTAGCTAGGTTTTCATCAATATATTCTTGCAAGGGTGTAAGCTCGGTTTGTGACAGATTATAAATTGGACCAAATGGAGGTTGAGTTCCATCTTGTAATTCGATTGTACAATCATAAGGATGATATTCAGATAATATGTCTACTTTTTTTTTTTCAAATACGTCTTCTAAGTCGCGATATTGACTAGGAATTTCTTCCTTCAATTGCTCCATTGGATCTTTCATTAGAATAGCATACAATGCAAATGTAGCTCTTTTTTTTGCTGCTTGCATAAATGCTTTAGCTTTAAAGAATAGAATAATATCTTATTTCTTCTTTTGATGTGTGGATCTTGAGAAAATCTTCCATGTACTCCAATCAATATCAAGATTATGTAGCTCAAACCAACGAAGTCCAATGACAATAAGATTTGTTGAACATCTAATGATGTTGAAAACAATTGTGATACTTGATCTCTTAGTATCACTTCCAATAGTTGGATTTCTTTGATAACATCTCCTGATGCAAGGTTTTGTCCATCAATGACTTCAACGGGTGCAAGATGGGTCTTCTTTACAAGTAATAGATTGTACCTAGTTACAAAATCCTTATCCATAAAGTATGCTGAGGCTCCAATATCTAAAAAGACTTTAGCATAAATTTCTTGTTTCAAGGTTCTTATATATATATATATATATATGAAGTATAAAACAAGATGTTGGATCCGGAGGTAAAAAGAGACCTTTTTTTGGTGCTTTAGATTTGGAGGTGTCTAATCGCAAGGTCCCTACTATGGCTGGACGTCTTCATTTTCTGACCTTTCTAATTCGGATATTATACCTTGTGCCTTTAATTCTCTAGACTTATTTGGACAATTTGATGTCTTGTAATTGGGTCTTCCACAATATAGGCATAAATTTTCTTGCCGACGTCTAGTCTTTTTTGCTAGTGTTAATGGCTTGAATTGAGTCGCATCAATCTGCATAGGTTCGGGATTTGTTAATAGCTTTTTCAATACTCTTGAAGATGTAGGAGTCGTATCTTGATAGGTATTGCTGAAAATTGATTGTCTTTCTTATCGTAGTTCAAATAGGCAATTATCACAAGTAATAGCTTGAGCTATGAGTTCCTCTAAGCTTTCAACTCTTGGCATCATGATCAATAAATTCTTTACATCATCCTTTAGGCCATAACAAAATCAAGTCATAAAAGCCTCATCATTCCAATCAAGATCACAAGTAAGTTGTTGAAATTTTGTGGCATAAATTGCAGCTGAACGTTGCCCTTGTCATAGATTTTGGATCTTCCTCTCTGACACCCTCTTTTGATCACTATCTCCAAATGTAACAGTAAATTTTTCCATAAAAGCTTTTAAATTGTATAGGATCGGAGAATTCTTTTTCAATAGTGGTTCAAACCATGATCGAGCACTTCTTGATAAAAAAGGTGCCCACAAAAGTGACTTGAGTGAAGCCATCTAGATAACAAGAAAGATATAGTCATAAATAAAGTCGCACTTGTTGTACAAACCCTCAAAAGTTGGATCTTATTCCATCAAATTTGTCAAGCATATTAGCTTTTGGCTCTTTTATAATAACCCTTGGAACTTCTAGAGAAGTTGTGTGCATAGCTTGTTTACCACTTGCTTTTCTTAATCAAATAATCTCTTGTTGTAAGTTATGAATCTCTCGCTTAGTTTCTTCAGATACTTGCTCCATTTGTGATTCTTTTCTTGGATTGCGGAAGAATGTCATTTCTTCTCATACTGTATGTAATAGAGCTCAAAGATCTGCAAGTGTTGCCACTCTATTTTTTGTTTGTGAGGATGCACTTCCATTAACCTGATCTATTTCTATCTTAAAAAAAAAAAATTGATAAGCCGTTAATATTTTCTATACTAAAAAGAATACTTTTAGACAGTTCGTTTAGAGGAGAGTAATCCACAATCTCTAAAATTTAGTGATATAAATTAAAAAAGGAGTAATCCACTCTTTCCAAAGAAAAATCAACTACAGTAAGTAAACATATCAATCTAGAGGGGGATAGTCTGCACTCTTCTAAAATACAATAGTATCTTAAAGAAAGATAATTCACTCTCTATCAAAAGATCTAAGCTCTGATATGATTATCTAAGTCAATCTTGTCAAATTGTCAAGGATGCAAGATAGCAGGTTAGTCAAGAACCAAAGAGAAGAAATCAAAACCAAAATAACTTCAAGAACAAAGTACTGGATGGATAGGAATAAGAACTAGATCAAGAATAAGAAATCGGATTAATATCAAGAACAAGGCAGCACTTTGGATTGCTCCAAGACTTGTGTTGGCAAGACTGAGGTGCTCCTTAGTCTTGCCTCTTATTTATACTATGAGGCCTCATGTCCTATTGGACCTTCTAAGAGTATCTTAGAATATCCTAGAAGCTTGACGAAGATTCTGGAATATTCTAAAAAGTCTACGAGAAGTCTTCAAAGATTGAAGAAGATTCTAGAGGGTCTTAAGAGTATCTTAGAATATTCTAGAAGTTCGATGAAGATTTTGGAAGACTCTAAAAAGTCTACGGGAAGTCTTGGAAGTTTGAAGAAGATTCTAGAAGATTTTCAAAGGCTAAAGAAGATTTTAGAAGGTTTTAGAAGATTTTAAAAGATTCTAAAAAGCTATAGAAGGTTCTAAAAGACTACAAAAAGTTCTAGTAGTGGCTTAAAGTATATCCGTGACAGCTACAAGTTTGTTAGCTACCATGTCAAATCTTCATATTTTGAAGAACTTACAAGAACATGAATTAGAAGAAGCTTCTGTAGAAGATTCAATAAGACATAAATCTTGCAGTATAAATAGCAGACAAGACCAAAGTACATTTTAGTCTTGCCAATATAAGTCTTGACGCAATCCAAAGTCTTACCTTATTTCTTGATATCAATTTAGTTCTTGTACTTATCAATCATCTAATTCTTTTTTCTTCTCAATTATCTAATTTTTTGTTCTTAAAATCAATCTAACTTTATATTTTTTCCTTGTCTATTTGCTAATCCATTATCTTGCATCTTTAACAAATATTATGTTGTTTATTTTTATATACTTTGAATATTAATAATTTTTTATTTATATGTATAAATTAGATATTTTATGTCATATTAAAAATAAAAAAATAGAAGCTATTTTTTTTTTTTTTTTTTAATTATTATTACAAATAAATTTTTTTTATATTAATATATAGATCTTATTAAAAAAATATCAATACCATTATAAAGATGCTTCAAAAATTTAAAAATAATGTGAAGATTATTGGATCTTATTATTGATAATTTCAAAATAATTAAAATATAGTAAAAGATTTTAACTTTTATTTTATTATCTTGATTATTTTAGCAAAAAATTATATTAATAAAATTAATAAATAAAATTAATAATAAAAATAAAATAAATTTATATATTTTTAATTTAAATTTTTAAAAATAGAAATATAATATTATTAATTAAATCCACACAAAATATTCAATCCAATCCACACAACAAGCTATTCAATTCCAATCCACAAAATAAGTTGTTAAGTTTGAATCTACATAATAGTTTAGTTTCAATTTACACAATAGTTTAGTTTCAATCCATGCAACTCAAATCTTCATAATCAATTCTGATCTACACAACAAGCATATGCAACTTATATCTTCATATTTAGTTTTAATCATGTACTACATCTTGATCTTCATGTTCAATTTTGATCCACATCCGCATAGTCATACTCACTCTTTTGCTTACTCTCCTCATTGTTTCCACATTGTATATTGATGGTTGTATAAACGATTGTTTGTCCTCTTCAACAGCCACATAAACGGTTGCTTGTCTTTTTCAACAATTGCACAAATGGTTGCTTGCCTTCCTCAACATTACCATTGATGGTTGAACAAACAATTGCTATTGATGGTAGGCATGGTGGTAGGGCTCTAAGTAATGCAAGAGCAAAGCAAAGTGGTAGCAAGCATGGTGGCAAAATCCTAATCAATGCAAGAGTGGAACAAAGTGAATCTAACGGAGGTAGGAACTATATTTATTGACAATGGATCAATTTAAGGTTTAGATGGGTCAATTTATTACATAATAAATTATCACATCAAATAAATGGATTTGATATATCTACTTTCTATTTTTTAAATTTACACTCCTTTAATTCTAATTCTTATTAATTAGAATATCATTTTTTTTATTTACAAGAAGTGTTCTTGTCAAGCATAAATATTAATTAGATTTTATATAAAGATTAGAAGAAACTTAATAAGATCCTACTTATTATAACTATTATATCTCTTTTGCACTTCTAGCAAAAATTCATGTCATAAAATAGAAAAATTGCTACAATTCTAAGTCATTTCTTACTTCAAATAAATCTCTTATAAATCTTATGTACATTCTAGTCAATACTCTAGTTGATAAAGATTAAGATTAAAGAAGTAGATACATCATAAATAAAAAGTAGATATATTATTTTCATAAATAAAACATACAATATCATTTGAGGTCAAAACTTATACATCAATTATAATAATCTTTGTATTAATTCTCTTAGTAACAATATATTCTATTTTTAATAATATTTTTGAATTGAAAGTTGGTTTATCAATAAAATTGCTTTATTTTGTATAGATCCTTCACTCCAAAACAAATTATTACTTACAAGAGCATGTACAAATTCATCCATCAAGGAAGAAAATATATATATATATATATATATATATTTATTTATTGAAGCCACCATGAAATCGTAGGGACGTCAGAAATTGATCTTCAGAAATCATGACCATTTGAGAAAGTAACCTCGTTCATATTCCATCATCTTATTTGTACATCGTTTTTTTCTATTTTCCCTTTTTTTTTGGTATATGTATCTTTTCTTCTTCTCTTGAAATCTGATTGATGGCGTAGGTACCCGAGCACGCCTATCCTACAAATTAGCCGTGCCTTTCCTGTTTCATAATTAAGTGGTGAACTACCCACCATGCAGGACCCTCCAATTCTCCAGTCTTTGTCTTCTCGTGTTGCTGCTTTGAAAGAGCACCATGCCTACAGCAAACAGGAGATGTGGCCAAAGTTAACCCCTAGGACGCCAAAATATTCTTCTTTCGCACTAATTAATCGAAGCCTAAGTGTAGTCTACATAAAAGCTTTAAGCAGTAACACAAAGATAACACTGTCTAGAGTGTTACAATATTAAGAATCTGCATCAGCCTATGGTAAGCCAGAAATGATACCACGCGTGTGAATACCTTAATTCCGTCTCCTCAGAAAGACGCCTAGTATGATGCACAAAATGAAGCTTGGTGAAGACTAATTTATCTACTTCCAACAAGTTCAGAAAGCTCCTTGTACAACTATTTGGAGGTGCTGCTGATCCAGTAATGCGATTGGGTCTGCAGGAGGTCAAGCTGCCGGAGAATTCTGCCAGCAACATCTCTCGTACTAGGAGATGCCTGCTGCGCAATGGTGATGATGTGCATCTGAGAAGGCGGTCCAAAAGATGCTTGATACGCGGGTATTCGAAAAAACTTCTCGCACATATTAATAGAGATCTCTTGTGCCCTTTCTGTACACTTAGGCAAATTCTGAAGAATAGTAGAGATCCCATTCGCTTCATTAATCGTATGACATCCTCGCTCCCAGTGTTCGTTATCCAGCAAAGTATACAATGCCTCTAAGGCCACCTCAGCAATCTTCCCATCGTCTTCACGAACAATACTGAGAAGCGGATGGATGGCCTCTGCCACAAGTAAACAGAACGTGGTCTCAATGGTGCACATGCCCGCATGTAATTTACAGGACTCCTGCGGCGGAGTGAAGCATTGCCACCACTTCTTGGATGCAATTGGCTTCACCAGATGTGGAGTACTTTTGGAGAAGTTGGCTAGTGCCTGGGCAGCACTTATCTTCACCCGTGGTCGTCGGGAGTCGAGGAGCGTCACCAAAACTGGGATCACCCCCATCTCTGCTGATTGTTTCTGAAGGTCTGGAAACTCAGGGAAGGTGAAGCGCACAAGAGCAACTAGAGACGCCTCTTGCATGGACTGATTTGAAGAAGACAGAAAATTGACGAAGACAGGAACAATATTAAGAGTCTGCAATGTCCGTGTCAGTGAATGATCTTCTGCTGGAAAATGAGAAATTATTCTTGCAGCAGCCAACTTTTCAGGCTCTGAGATGTCCTCTGTCTTCAACATTCCTGTTAGAAGCTGCAGAGTTCCGGAGTGGATTCGCACCGCCGACCACGCCTCCGCTCCATGCTTCCTAGATAAAGATGAGAATAGCTTCAACGAATCTCGCCTTGCTTCTAGCTCTTCTTTCCTAAAATGGGAAAGCAAACTCGAGAGAGCGTTTCTTCTTATCATTATATCTTTTACAACTTGACCTGTGTGTTTCCCTTCAACGAGACCCAGGAGACCTTGGAGCAAGTGAGATTGTGCTGCCAGCGGTGTGGAGTCACTTGATATCAAAAGAAAGAAAGTTTCAATGAAGTTGTCAAGGTCGGCAACCCTCTCTTCACTTCGTACCCACTGGTTGCCAATGGCGACCAGTACATTAGCTATAATATGAGAGGCGCCAACTTTCGTCACCACTGATGTCTTTTTGGAGCTAAGCAACCTAATCAGAACCTGTGACACCAGAATTCCCACAAATTATTCAAGCAATTTTTACAGCTGAAGGGTAACAAAACTCAATTTTTAAAATTGTACACGATGTAGATTTCTCTCGAAGATTCGTTCATTTTTTTCGAGTGTGCGCAACTCTTTCCCTCCCTTTACCAATGCAAAGCAGACAAGATTCTCAAATTTATGGATTGTGAATGGTACCTCCAGTCCTATGCAGTCAGCAATCAAGACACCAGCAGTGGGAGCAGTAGAAAGATTCTTGAGGGCAAGAATTGCAGCGTCGACTTCTTTCTCGTCCTCAGAGTTTGCCATGTTGATTAATGTCTTGATAGCGTCACGGGAGCTAGCCAAGCTCCTGCTACTATCAGGCATGTGCTCTAACCGAGCCAGAGTCCTTGCCATCAGAATCTTTGATTCTCTTTCTCCTGCATATAAAGGCCCATGATCATCTTCGTACCATACAAAACGACATAATCACTTGTAATGTACACGACCCCAAAAACTAGATGATCTTACCAGTTCTTAAAGAAGTTTAATCGAAATCGTTACACACGAGAATCACACGATCGAAAGGTGGTCAATTGGCTTTCTGTGGAGTAATTACCTTCAACAAGCCGCACGACCAAGGGTTTCATGAGGTTTGCTTTCGCCATGATCACAACATTCTCATCAGTGGTCGGTAGGTTCACCAGAACCCCCTTCGCAGAGATGACTAGGTTCTCATTTTTGTGCCCCAGGAAGGTAACGAGCAGTAGAACTGCATTAGGCGTCCGGCTGATCATTTCTGCTGCTTTGGGATTACCCGACAACACTTTTAACAAGTTGACAGCCGGTTCCGCTTCATTGTAATTTCGAAGACTACGTACCAACAAGTCAATTACCCCCTCAAACACTAGAGTCTCCTGCACATTCACAAGATGTACATCCACCAGTTAGATACTAAGTTGCACAATAGGATTCATCTCTTAAAAAAACCATGAAAGAGGAATCTACAAGCTTTTAGGGGTTCGTTAGCATAACGTACACCTGATTTTCTTGGTGATCCAGAGCAAGAGCAGTCAATGCATCGAAGCAGAGCTCTCGCAGGTTCGTGGGACTATCGGTAGTCTCAATCAACTGAATCAAAAGAGGGATCATCTTTCTGGACGCAACACCATATTTGTTAATTCCATCCTCCTCACAAAGCAACTTGATGTCTCGTGCACCGCGCATTTGCTCCATGGGCTGAAACGACCTTAGCCGAAATTCAGCATTGTCCAGCCGAATGTTATAGTTTCTCTCTCGCCACTCGGCAATTGACTGCTTTAGCGCGAAATTCGACATCATCTTAGTGTTTTTCAGCTTCTTCCCAAGCGGGCACGTGGTCTTGCCATCTTTGAACCATTGTTCAATAGCAGCACGCTCGTAAGTCTGGCCGGAGGCAATCTGTACGGGGTCATTCATGACCTGCTTAGTGATTGGACAAATAAAAGAAGAGAGCGGCGACGAGGGAGCAACAACTTCTCTCATAGTGCGATGACTGCTTGGGGGCGATAACAAATTTAAAAGAGCACCGTTGTTGCCTTCAGCTGGCTCCTGTTGAAAATTCAAACCCTTCTCCAACGCCTTGATGCAGTTCTCCAAGTACGTTGAAAATGTACCGTTGTCGCACACATCAACATTCGTAATGTCCTTCTTTGTGTTTGCAAGTAGATCAGCAAATGTGGAATCCCCAGGGACAATATCCAAATAATCTGCAACACTTTCCACGAGCTCCTTACACTTAAGAGGCGTAGAAGTCTCAGTGATCTGGCCTAATGAGTCTATCACAGCTTGTTCTTTCAGCCCTAGCTTGGGAGGGCTGTCTTTCAGCTGCTGCTGCGTTCGAGATATCTGCAATTTGACCAATGCGCTGCAAGTATCTGGAAGAATGCATTCAAGGCCCCTACTCAAATTTCCTCTAAATGTTTGCAACTTCGTAAGGAGAAACGGACAGCTCAAGAGAGAGAACAGTTGGCTTTGTGCTTTATGAGCCATCACCAGCTGCTCCACAACCGTCATCTCAGCCTCTATGTCGTGCTGCTGAAACTGAATGGGTTCCATTTGGGAGTGAATCTGCAACCAATGACGGCAACAAATTCAGATTCGTGATGATCATGCGTAAAATCCTAGAGTAAATTCATTCATTCATTCATTGTCATTTATTCTTTCGTTTTCGGTCGTGATTTATCAACAAGCACAAGCAAGGGCTCATAGGTTGCATATCCTCCACATCCATTTATTTGCTGACGATGAATATAGGTCTCACTTCAAAACAAGATTGATAAGAACACCTGAGTACTATACAATGAAACCAAGAGGTCACCTCTAGATCTTTCTGCAATTCCTTTAAAGAAACTGCAAGTTCTCCCATCGAATTCGCAAAATCCACCAGAATAACGTATGTAGGGTGGTCTTTCATATTCATGACTCCTTGCGCTGCCACCGCCAGCATTGCAACTCTGTGGCTAAGCTGTCCAACTGATTGCACAGCCATTGCTCCAATGTACACTACAAATTTCTCAAGCTGTCAACCTTGACAAACGTGTCTCACAAGCAGATTGTTTTAAGAATTGTGCACGATGTGCCTCGAACACCAAACCCCAACTCTCGGTTTCTACAATTCTCAAACTAAATCTAATACCATACACGGCTCGTACGCAACTGTATTAAGTTGCACCTGAATGCTGACGCATTTACGATAACCCTACAGTAGAACCTCACCGAACGTGCTATCATCCTCAGCTCGTATTAGTGATCTCAAATTTAGGTGTCGGTAGGATTTGCTACAAGTATTGGCTTCCATGGCAGCTTCGTCTGCATCGCCAAACATGCACGCAAGTGACACAGTCAATCCTGCACAACGCCGCGTCAAACCCTTTGTCGGTGCAAGCATACAACAGGATTGCAAAGGAAATTCAGCATAGATCGGACCGGGAACTTTATACAGAAATGTTGCTCAAGTCAATTCCAGATTGTGACAAAATTATTTGAACAGAAATTGACAAAATTCGTTGCATCATGTTGCAGCTAACTTTTAATGACCGAGAAACTCTTATAAATTATTTGACATTTTGAAAACACTAGTGTGAGCAGGACCGATGGCGGACAATGGCTTTCCGACAGCCCAAGGTTAGCTAAAGCTATCCGCAAGAGTGACTGGCCTGCCTGCCTGCCTGCCCACAAGCTCTACACTTGCTTTAAAAACTAAGCATATTTCGACGAAAAGCACCTTACAGTCAAATTGGAAAAAACATTGTCATCTAGATCTATCTTTCGCGGGTCATTTCCAAGAAGCATTGCGATTCCGCATGCAAGTGCAGATGAGTTTGACAACGTCGGAAAACTCACTATCCAATTTCGGAAGCATGACTTGGGGTGCAAATTGAAAGGGATCCCTTCACACCTCCCACAATTCCACACAAGAGGTGAATAGAACCGCTTCGTGGCGACAATGCCACTCCACTTCCTGTTAAACTAAAAACTCCATATCCCGCCATGCACGGCATGATACCATAGCAAAATCATGCTCACGGATACGACCCCATGGACAAATATTGGGAGAAGGGGGACGAAGAAGAAGAAGAAGGGGCGCAGAAACTTAAATGCTCCAACAACAAAAATTACGACGTGTGGACATGAGACCCGCAAACTTGCATTCCAAGCACTTTCGGCAACCGTGCTCACTGCGATGAGCTATTTACCAACTGCATAGACCACCGCGGTGTTGTAAAGTCTCTCCAAGTGCGAGATAACTGCACTTCAAGCGACATTACACGCAGCATCCAGACGATCCCGAGCAAGACACAGCAGGTCGCGAGGCGTGCAGTGGCGTGCTCCCAGCCTATCGCTATCTACGGATAATTCCCAGCACGAACAAAGAAATCCTACAAGGGAACGAGTCGGTCCCAGTCTCGCCGGCTGCATGATAGCATTCCAACCCTCGGAGCACGAGCTCAAATTCAAATCCTAGACGCGCACATCTCCTTTTCAAAGGCCCGCGTCTATATCACAGAAGTACACGTCGCTCGTACGTTCGAAACAGCGTACTCAGACTCCAATCGAGAACAGCGCGAGGAACGTCTTCCGCCCCGCGGCCTGGAGAAGCCATAGCGGCCCAACACAGAGGTGGAGCTGCACAAAAGCGGTGGCCTGGACGCGTGAGCCCACTCTTGTATTGGATGCGGAGAGGAGGACGGGGGGGCCCCAGCGACGACTTGGTGCAGCACGAGTGACATAAGTCAAAGGGGACATCCGAAAAAAATGGGAAACAGAGCCCCCCCATGCTCCGGACCCACGCTTCTGCCGCTGCCGCGCGGCCCCGGCGGAGCCGGCAAGGAGCGGGGGTGCTTCATGTCCCTCCCTTCACCACCGCCAACTCACTGCTCACATGCCGAATCACGAACTCACCATTCACTCTCTACTTGGACGTCACTCATTCTCATATCCTTCGTTCTTTGCAATTATACGGAAATAACAAGTGATTATAAATAGTTTGCTTACCCACAAGATATCGTTCCAAGAAAAAAGAGAATTATTTTTTTTGATTTGGTTTTTCTTTTTGTTATCCTGGTGTGTGCACCAGTTTATTGATTGTGTGAAAGAGGTGGTGTTCTGTTTTAGTGGACAAAGACATTTTATCTAAGAAGATGCATGTTGATTTATATTTAGAATGGTGTTATGCTATATTTTTAAGAATGTAGAATGACAATGTTGTGATTATTGCTAAAGCACTTTTGAGACATTTGATGAAATCGAATTTTATTTGAATCAATAATACCATGTGACTGTTTACATCATTTTATCAACAACAATTTCAATTTGCTTGTGTCCTTAGAATATTTATAGTGTTCCAAGTTTAAATGTCCCTTAAGCAGAATGTACCCAATAAATAACTGCGTTATTATCAAATTCGAAAGTAATCCCTCGTTATGACTTTTTAAGAATTACAGTAGAATCTGTTGAATTTCAAAATGAATAACACATGAATATGAAGAGCTTACATTTATTTTAAAAACATTTGTATAAAAAACAGACAAAATTTGAGAATATTAGAACATTTTATCAGATAAATGAATAAATAAATAAATAACGTATTTTTATCATATTGTGTTTAGCAATTTTGAATATTCTCTCTGTTTGGCATTAAAAGTTTACTGAAAATTTGCATATACATGTATATATATATATATATATATATATGAAATCATAGAAAATCATAATTTAACCATTAATATAAATTTATGTAATTAAATTATTTAAAAAACATTTTCGACATTCAATTTTTGTATATGCATATAAATAAACAAATGAAAATTTTAAAATCATAAAAACTAAGAATGAAAATTTTAAATTTTAAAAATATATTTGAACATATTTTTAAACTTTTTCTTTCTTGATATTTATATGTATTTTTATGTGTGAATATATATATATATATATATATATACATACTTTGATTTGTTGTACATTTTAAAGAATTATCCAAACTAAATAGTTTATTATGACAATATATAATTTATAATGTCAAGTTGAAGTCTTTGATTTCAAATAAACATCTCAACAATTGAGCTTCAAATATCATTACATATCCATGTGTTTTCAAAATTATGTATTTTTTGAATACTACTTTGTTACATCAAAAGTCACATTATAAAGGTGTCTTGTCAAATTTTTGAATTTTAAAAATAAAAAATAGAACACTGTCTTTTTTATTTTATATTATCTTAGTGTATATTTACGTAGTATGCTTGAACACTTTAACCCAAATTATGCAATATATAATTTATGACTGCTTAATATTTTAAAAAAATATAATAATAACATAGAGTACAATCATTTATAACCAATCTTATTAAAAATAAATAAAGAAATAAAAATGCTTCCTTTCATTTCGAATAATTAGATGTCACCCTGTGAAAATTAATACATGTGAAAAAGAGACTCTTTCATCATAAACATCATGAAATACAATCAAGCAACATAACAAAAAATTCAAGCCAATTAGAAAATATATAAATTGAGTTTGAATATTTTTTGTAAAAAAAACTAATAAAAAACTTTGAGTATGTTCTGGTGGAAAATGGTAACAGTAGTTCAAAGAAATTCAACGTTGAAATGTCCATTCAACTCAAATTCAAGAATTTTCAAGTCACCAAAAATATTAAAATGAAAGTTTTTGGTATTTTTCAAACAATGAAGAAGGCCCGTGGAAAAATTCTCAAGTCAGTACAGTTTTTATAATTTGATAGATTTAAAATATATGGTGGAGTGTGGTGGTGATATGCTCTGACATGGATAACAGAAACAAGCAATGAAATTGAGGGGAAGAGATTCAGATGATGGTCTCAAATTCTCGTTGCAAAGCTGCTTTCAGCAATGGCCTCGGTCTCTCCCATTGTGGGCTCCCTTGGCCACGTGGCATTGGATTGCCCACACCGCCGGAGCCGGATTAAGACCTGACCTCATCCTTCCACGGCGCTGAATAGATGGATGGGTAAGCGAACTGATGGATGTATTTGTAAATGGATGAATGAAGGTCAGGGACGAGGGAGAGGAGCGATGTGGGCGAGGCTTCCGTGGGGGAATTCTCTTTGTGACTCAACGCTCAAGGCACCTTAAGGCTCCACCAGCACAGCCACGGCCCTACAAGTCTCGAGGAATCTCGCACGGATTCTTGCTGTGTCCAGGAGATCTGTGCTCTGCGACGTCATGCAGTAGTGTCGATGCTGTGGGGGTTGGCGATTCGCTTAATGTCTACCCCCGCCACGACTTCCACCACACCAAACCAAGCCAGGCCTTGCCATCCCTTCTTCTTGGAATATGCTCCGGACCTGTTGCCCGGTGCGTGTTCCCATGCGTGTCGGTCGATATTTGCAGGTAGCGATGCGGGCATATTTCGTGGAAAGACCAGCGTGGGCATTACCTTATTTCCTGCGGTTTTCTCCTTGTGTTAGTTTTTTCTTGTTTGTATCTCATCCATTATTCTGTTCTGTGCTGTGAGGAGGGGCAGGCAATGGGATGCTGGACGATCAGAGGTGGTCATTGTATTGTTTTTATTCTTCTCCATCGTCAGGCTTCTGTTTCTGTTGTTTTCGGCTGTCGCAGCGTGTGAAAGGTCACCGCTCGGAATGAAGCAAAACGTATGAGTTGAACTTGTTGCAGCAAAGCTATGTCGGTATTGACACTTTGTGCAGGAGCACAACCTGTAGGGATCTAATCAATCTATGCTTTATTTTATTTTATTTTATTTTTCATGTGTAATTTGATACAATTTGATTTGTTTCTTTTTATTTAAATATTTTCTCACAACTTTAGTGACACCTCAAATAATACCTATACATGTATACATACAATGAAAAGGTGGTTTATTGAGGAGTTTGATTGTGGCTTTCACATATTAAATATGATTTTAATATTTTCTAGTATAACTACTGTTGCTTCCCAATTTCAAGTTAAACAAATGAAAGTAAATGGACTGATAGAATCCAAAAGCATTACTTTCTACTCACATTTTTCTATAGAATTTATGCTTTCTAGCCAATATTATAAATTTTAAATATTTTCTGTTTATTTATTGCACTTTCAATGCATAAATGTTCCAAAAGAAGAATTCCAGATTTTAATATTTGTAGTTAAGGCTGGCCGCATACAATTAGTGTATTGCCACTTTCTCATTGATTAATTAATTAATTAAATCTATAATTTTATGCGGTTGTGATTTGTTATTTATGTTTTGCTTATATTTGTTATTTCACTTGAAAAGTAACACAGGTAGTTTTAATGCATTTCTTCAATTCTCACTAACAAGAACTAGTAAGAATGATTCGAATAAACTAAGCCCTGCAATATATCAAAACAAATAAGTCGTTATTAAAGCACAGATGTTTAGGGTTTGGGGTTAGGATTTTTGAATAAAATAAAGCAAAGACTGATAAGATTCCCACAGGTTGTGCTCCTGCACAGAGTGTCAATACCAACAATTATCATGTAAAATTGTTAATAATCATCATAATAGTAGTAATAACAATAGTAGTGATATTGTATACACATATTCATGATCATTTACGGCTTGTTATATCATTATATTAAAAATTTCCACTTTTTCTTTAGAAATTGATACTGACGAGGAATTAAATTACAAACTCAGTGATAACAATATAATCATACCTCGAACATTGACGTGTGCATATTCATTTGACCCCCTCAGCCCTCGAAGGCTTCTTGCTGTGCCTCCTTCCCACCCGCTCCTTCGTCCAGAGATCGACCCCATGATCCGTTCCCATAGCTTGGGAACGGAATCTTACTTCGGGATCGGGAGAGTTCAAATCAAATGTTCCCGGGCAATTCAAACACGAGGTGCCGGAGCGGGAAAGCTAGCGACGACTCGCTTCAAACACGAGCGAGCTCTCCACTTACCCACTTCTGCTTCTCCTTTCCACTCTCTTTGCCATTCTCACGCTCGCGTCCCCGATTTTCACCGTGCTTGCTCTGCTCTGATCTCGCCCGCGCTTTAGCGTTTCTGTTTTCCTAGCCTCAATTGCTGTGTGTGTTGTGGTAGTACCTGTCATTGTGGGAATGTGAGCTGGGTTTGGTGGTTTACGTAATTACAGGTTGATATTGGAGTTTTAGGGCTTTCTTCTTAGAGTTGTGTCTGAGAGGTTAGATTTGAAGGGTTTTCATGGCTGCTGTTGAGCACACCCCTGTGGTTGATCCTGCCCCTGGTGTAGCGGTGGTAGAAGAGCTCCCTGTGGAGGAGGAGCCTGGAAAGGCGTCCAAGGGGAAGAAGGTCAAGGTGGAGAAGGAGAATAAAGTGAAAGAAGCGAAGGTTAAAGAGCCCAAGGCTGCCTCAGAGAAAGTCCCGAAGCTTCCTGCGTCTCACCCCACGTACATGTTGGTGAGTTTGATCCGCCCGCATTGATGTAGGAATCATGTATTCTTTGAGGTGTGATGTGGGCTACTCGGGACATATGATGGCTGTAATTAGGGTGTTCGCGATGTCTAGTGCTGCAGGAATTTTGTTTCAAAATCGTCGTGGTCTTAATAATGGAGGTGGTCAATCAGTTTCATCTATTATTGATTGTTCATACCCCGTTCTCGGAAATACGTTGGTTAGCAGGGCTGCGTGGCTCATGGAGGTGCAGTTCGAGCAGGGTTCCGGACCTAATGAGTGATGCGGTGTGGGTGATTTCAGATGGTTGTGGAAGCAATTGGCGCTTTGAAGGAGAGGACTGGGTCTAGCCAATATGCCATTGCGAAGTACTTGGAAGACAAGTACAAGACAGGGCTGCCTCCCAACTTCAAGAAGACTCTGACTATTCAGTTGCGTAATTTGAATAAGGCCGGGAAACTGGTAAAGGTGAAGAACTCATTCAAACTGTCCAACGAGTTGAAGAAGCCTTCGAAACCGGTAAAAGCTCCCAGCGCTCTAAAGGCAATGGTGAAGGTTGCGCCGAAAGCTAAGGCCGTCAAGAAGCTTGTGGCTCGTCCCGTGAAGACGAAGAGCGCCGGAGAGGGTGCTGCCAAGTCCAAGGCACCAAGTGCTAAGGTGATCAAAGGCGCTAAACCACAGGCAAAGGCGACGAAACCTGCAAAGCTGAGGTCTGGCAGCAAGGCAGCTGCGGCAGCACCGAAAAAAGCCGTGGCTAAGACATCCGTACCTGCTAAGAAGACTACGGCAACTGCGAAGAAAACAATCCCATCAGCGGTTGCGAAGAAGCCTGTGACGGTGAGGAAACCACCGACAGTACGCAAGATGACCACGCCGAAAAAGGTCCCGAAGTCGGTAAAGGGTGCGAACGCAGGTGTGAAGGCGAAGGCAGTGAAAACGGCGGGTGCTCCAGCAAAGAAGGCCAAGAAATGAGAAGGGTGACTCGTGATGATGACTGATCTGGTGTTTATGAACACCACCATGTGGAAGGAATGGTCGATCCCATGCATTACAGCTTACTGGACTGTGAACATGAACTTCTGGTGGTTTTTTAGGTGCAGTTACGACTTTTGAATCAGGAATATCAGGATGGCGGGGAGCGAAGATGATGCAGGGTTTGTTGGGGAGCTTCGCCCGCTCTTTCGAATGCCATGCAGGGATGTTTGAGGGTTTGTTATGCTGTGAATGCCTGGTGCCGAGGTCAGTCGTAGTGTTTGGTTATTTCTGTTTGGCAATCCATGCGGTTCGAATTGAGCTTGTTTGGAGTTGACGTGTCATTTAATTGATGCTTTGTTCTGAAGTTGATCTGCAGACAGGTGAGAGTTTGGGTTCAGGTTCGAATTCTTCGTGGCGCTTGAAGCTCAACCTTGTCGCATTATTGTGCTTTGTAGAGTAATTTTGGCAGCATCAAGGGAACAAATTGTGATGCCAAGATATTTAAACGATTTTAGTAAATATTACATGAAATTGTTGAGGAGGTTGATGAATGTAGAAGTTAGTGTAATTCACATAATATCTTTAGAAGGGTTCTAGAGATCCAGAGCTTTTTATTGTCTACAATATTTATTATAATAATTATTAAGAGTGAAAGTTGTAAATTAGTTTTTAACATTTCAGATTGTTTTACAGAATCTGAATATTGTATTTTTAGTTTTTAGATTTGTTGTTTTGCATATAATAAATATCAAAGTCACACACTTTTAAACAAAAGAAATGTGCAATTTTGATAGTAAAAAGTGTGTTTTATATAATTTTTGTTATATGTGATAGTATAATCACAAGCAAAAAATATTTTTTTATTTTATGTAACAATATTTCTCTATAATTATTAAGCTATATATTTTAAAGTGTTATAACTATTTTTATTTTTCATATATAAATTAAGTTGATTTGTCATAAGATAAGCTATCTATATCTAAATGTAAAACAATGTTAAGGTTGTAGATCAGTACTCAATGTAAGATTCTATGGTATTATGATAGCAAATAATTTTTGTATTGTATTAGATTTTTACAACTATTATATCAATCAATTGGAACTTTAAGTACATAATTAAAATTTTTAGTATTTTTTATTATTATGTCTTCAAAGACAATTTTTTGGTAATTTTAAATATTAATAGGAAGTTATTTTCAATCATTCTTAAACTGCATTTTAATTTGATATAATTGTTTATACATTATTGCAGAGACATTTCACAGAATTTGTGGAGAGTTGTATTTTTTATTTTTCTAAATAAGGTATATGTAAATCATAAAAAAAATCATAAGAAGATAAATCTTCTAATGAAATAGTACTATCATATTCTATTTGGATGTTAAACACATCTATTAAAATTGTTTGAAAACTTTAATATTAAACAGAAAAATCTTAAGGTTTCAAAATTAGGTCATAAGTTTAGTAGAAAAGGTCTTTTTGATATTTTTGGATTATAGTATTATATTCAGAAGTCATCTTCTGGTATTCTTAGCAAATATTTATTGATAGTTTATAAATTGCATATGATATGCATGTGCTTTTTATTTTATTTTGTTTTGAAAGTGTATTTATGTTGCAATATTTAATGGTGAATTGATGAAACAATTTTTTTGTGATATCCTCTCAAATTTGTGAAAGCAGAATATTAAGCATGGAGTTTTGATGAACAAAATTAATTTCACTGATTAGTTTCTTTCATTCAAATTCAATCCATCAGATTCAAGTGTGACATTAAAAAGTTAATGCTTTAACATTTTTTTGTTTTAAAACTAGCTATGGTATATCCATTATTGAAAAAATGATTATTAACAACAATGTTTTAACATTACATTCTAAAATACTACTGCTAAAACTCACAATTTTTAGTAGATTTGTGAGTAAGTTTAAATGAAGTTTGATCTGTTATTATCAATAATGTTCTTTTTATATTGTGCAAAGTTTTCAAATGCATAAGTTCTATGTACAAATTACGTATTTACTTGTACCATGTTATTCATCAAACAAACCACTTCAACTGCAATTTTATACACATAAGTAAAATATGATTATCTTTAAAAGTACAGAAAAAAATAAAACTTTAAACAATAGGTAAAAACTTTTAGCAACATTTTATTGTATCTATTTGTTGACTAATTATAAGCACAGCCAAACTCTCAACAGTTCGATTTTTGATGGACACTTGGTTTTTCCACTTTATCTTCAATGTAAAACATGTCTTTGTGTAACTTTGTCTTTATATATATAACTATTTATTCTATAAATATTTTCCACTCATTTTTGTGCATTTTATAAAATCCAAAGCATTCAATTGTAAGAGTAAAAAAGATGTTAGGAAGAAAAATAAAATATACTTTTTAACAAGCCTTTTAATAATAATTTTTTTTTGGATGTGAAGCATAATTTTGTTTTTGTTGCATTAAACTTGCATTCAATTTGCTCTCAAGTTGATCTTATTTGCAACAATTGATTTGTTTATTTTATTTTCTAAACTTATATTTATAAGAATTCAAATAAAAATATATAATATTATATACAATCTTCAATAGTATTTTTGTTTATAATATAAATGAAATAAAAATTAAAAAAAATTTGAACCTTATAACATTAAAAATATGAATTTCAAATTGAAATTATACACTATCATATATAAAAACTAATCAAATAAAAAAATGCCTATTTTATTTTAATAAAATATCTAAATATATTTATATGTAGAAAAATGAAATGATATAAAGAGAAACAAAAATTTTGTTATTTATTTTATAAGAATATAAGCTAAAGTCATTAAACAAGTAACTTTAATTTTTATATAATTAAATTTGATTATATATAGTATAGTGAGAAGGGCCATAAAAAATCTACCTCCAAATTGGACAATGAAAAAGATAAAAATTTGATATAAATGTACATCTATTCATAAAGAAAGATAGGCAATGCAAGTAAGTCTAATTTTTTTTCAATATATCTCATTTAATTGACACTTGAAGTTGATAAGACCAAAGAATATTAAAACCATATAATATTGGTAAATAGATATAAAATTAGTGATTTTATAGAAGAGGTACTCAACTTGTACTTTGGCCTTTTTACTTTATTTGTCCATCATCTACATATGTTGATAGAGGTGGATGTTAGGTAGTTGCCTTAGAATTTGTGGGCAACTTAATGATAGACAACCAATTATTGGATTTCCATCAAAATATTGGCAATAGGATTTAGGATTTTTTTAAAAAAATAAAAAATAAAAAATAATTATTAGACAACTAAATAATAATTTTTTATTAAAATATTTTGATACATACAACTATTTAGATTTTGTGTTTATGTAATACCAAGTGTCAATTCAATCTTCATAATTAATGTTGAATCCTAAAAACATATAGCTAAATAAATGCTTCTATCAAAATCCAACCTTTGCAAATGATAATCTACAAAACATTTTTCATGTGGACTGAATTTAGGGATTGTTTTTGTTAAAGAAATAATAGTAAAAATATAATAAATAACTATATAGTAGATATTATCTTAAATAAGTTGCTAATGGTCAAAGAGTTGACTCTTAGAATGTAGAAAGACTATCCTATGGATGAGCCATAAAGACAACGGCCTTGAGAGTAGATGAGAATATAAGAATATACTAAGAAATATCTTAATGGTAGGTGAAATGCGAAGAGATGTCTTAATGGTAGGTTTGATGAATGTAATAATGAAAGAATAGAAGTTGTCCATTAAGGCAACAACCACCACCTATAAATAAAGAAAGTTGGAAATAATAGTTATCTTACTCTATACTTCATTTTGTGTGCAATTTTTGTTGATGCTAAATGTTGGGATTTCTTAGTTCTTTTTCTTCAATAGATTATGGACTCATTCATATTTACTTGTGAATTTTGAAGTCTTTATATTTGTAAAAAATAGATCATTTTGTTGTTGCTAATGTTAGGGTTTGGAAACTCCTAATTTTCATCTTTAGATCTAAATCTAAACCTTGTATTGTTTTTACTTGTTGTTAAGTATATTTTAAATTTGGGATTTGTTTTACATCTTAAAGTGATATTTTTAAAGATAGTAATATTATATTTTCTTGTTGAGTTAGATCTTTGATAGACTAACTTTGTGGTTTCATGTGTTAAAGAAGCTTAAGGTGCATAAAAGGTCTATTATTATGCTAAGAGGTGATTTGTGAGCATAGAAGTGATCTTGGAATGATAAATCTAATAAAAGATACTTATATAATTCATAAAACTTGTAAAAAGTCTTAGAAGTGAAGTTGAGAGTGTTTTGAAAGTGAAACCACTTGTTTATTCACAAAGAAAATGTTTTGGAATTTTAAGGCAACAATACCTTCTTGCTAATTTTGAAAGTTTAAAGACTCTGTCTTTTAAACTTTTTTCATACATCTCTTCCTTAGATATGACTCCAAGTGAAAGTAAGGGCTTGAGAGTTATTAAGAAGTTTAAAAAAGAGAATTTCTATTATTAAAAAAAATAGAACTTTTGTTGGCTTCTTTAGATCTTTGAAGTATTGTAGATGAAAGTGAAGACCTTTCAAGCATAGATGCTAATATTAAGAAGAAAAAAACTTTAAATATCTAAAAAAGAAGACTTTTGATATAATTGCTACTAATTTGGATGAAACCAATTTTTTCCACATTATTTCTTGCAATGGACTATCAAAAGTATAGAAGACTTTTTGTAACATTTATGAGAATAAGAACCTTTTTAATATTCTATGGACAAGGATGAAGTTCCTAACTATAAGAATAAAAGAAGGTAATGATATTATAGTTCATATCAATAAGATAAAGGCTCTTGCAAATCAATTAGTAATCGTTGACAAACCTTTAGATGATAGTAATATTGTCATGATCTTATTTATGAGCCTCTGGGATTCTTACAATTATTTAATTATAACATTGAAATCCATTAAGATCAAAGAACTTACATTGGATAATGTTATGGCAAGACTTGTCCATGAAGTGATCAAAATGAAAGAAAAGAAACTTCAAAGTGAAGATTTGTCTCTTTTTTTAAGATAAGACAAAGATAGATATTCCAATCAATGTGAGAATATGAAAAATAATATGAGAACTTGCTTCATTTGTAAAAAATTAAGTCACTTTATACAAAATTGCTACAAAATTAAGAAAAAAAATAGAAAAAATACTAACTATGCATATGACAAATATAGAGGAGATGGTTATGTATTCATTACAAGTGAAGGTACCTCTATGACTGCCATGTCTAAGTAAATTATTGATTTCAATTGTACCAAGTACATGACTTTATACAAGTATTCATTTGACACTTATGAAGAGATTTTAGAAATAAGAGTTTGGTTGGGAGACAATGGCATGGTGAAAGCAATTGGAATAGGCTCTATTATTATGGAAATTGTTGTGAAAGCCAAAACCAAGAGGATTAGATTGAAAGAAGTCTTACATATGCACAAGATGAAGAAAAACCTTTTTTCAATGAGCAAATTTATTTCATATGGTTGTAAAATACAATTCGATAAGAATAGATGTTTTGTGAAGATGTTGGATAGAAATGATGTTGCCAAGGGCTTTAGAAATGGCAACCTCTATATTATCAATTGTAAAAAGATCATTAGAATTGAAATGATAATATTTGCTCAATTACCACAAGATTAAGACAAGTTTAGTATTTGGCATCAACACCTTGGTCATTTGAATATCAAAAGTATGAAAGAGCTCTAATCTATAATAAGTGGCTTAAATCTTCGTCAATCAAGCAATAATGTCATGCTTCTTACTTATGAAGGATGTATTTAAAATAAACAATAAAAAGTCTTATTTCCAAGTGGAATTGCAACACATTGTCATGTTATGGTTTGGCTATTATATGAAAATATTGTATATATATGCTTAATATAAAATTTATTGTGTAGCTAAGTGAGAGCCATATCAACAAATTTTTATTGGTTACAAAATCAGGTTAGAATATTATTTTAGAAAGAATTCATTTAAAAAGGCTATTATTGAGATTTATACAACTTTATTTTATTTTTTGATAGTGAATTTTGACGTTGATTTTACATTGATAATAATTTTTATATATTTGAGTCACCTTTGTTAGGCATTGGTGATCCTTAAAATCTTGTTTTATTTCTTTTATTTGATATTTAGAATATATATTATATGAATCTTATAAGAAAAAGAATAAGAGGGATTTTTAATATAAAAAGAAGTAGTTAGGTCATCTATATGGATGAATAGAGATGGATGATAGAAATCTCTATTTTTATTGGCGAAAAGTTAGGTCCAATGGACTTCAAGGAGGTTGCTTGAGGCTTTATTAGAGATTAGGGTCTCTTTTTTGAGTAGATTTGAACATCAAAGATTAGAATCAGCAAGTTTAGATTTTTGGCTATGATTTTGGTATAAAAATTGAGTGTTTTGAAGTTTTTATGAAGAAGATATAGGCGCTCAAAGTTAAGGTGTTAATTTGAACTTATTGTCACTCTTTAGAATATAACTTGCATGTGCAAAAAGCGATAAAGGATCAACAATTAGAATTAAAAAGAAAACTTTTTTGGCTATATTTTTTTTATATAGCTTAATAAATTCCATGCTAGGATGAAGGAGATATTGGGAGTTGAAATTAGTATTTGCAATCTATAGACAATAAGTGATCTATTTAATTATTGGTTGTGTTTTGAGCTATATTTTAAGCAATTTGAAAAGGTTTTGGCTCAAAATTTATAACAATGTATATTCTTATGTTATAAAATTACATGCAAATTTTTTGTGATATTAGGGTTTTAAATTTTTGAAATATAAAGAATATGGTGCTTGGGTGTTTACAAACTAGGATTTTAAGCAACTGCTAGGATTTTTTAGATATCAAACACTGAAAAATAAATCTACAATTGAATTTTTTTATAGTAAAACTTAACAATATAACTTACATTTTGAAGAAATTTGATAAAAATTGAACAACTGGATCAAGAGTTATATGACTCTAAAGTTTAAAAAGAAATTAATCTTTTACAGATAAATAAACTATTAAAAGATTTTGTTGTAATTTGAGCATTTTGTACAAATTAAAGGGATTTTTTAGGAGCCAAGACTTTATGGAGGTGGAAAAATAGATATATGAAGCTATAATAAAATTTTAATATGAAGATGAGATTTTAAAAGGAGATTTTAGATTTTTTAAAAAGTTATTAAAAATCTAATTTACCAACAATTGATTAGTTATGATTTTATATAAAAAGACGTGTTAAGAAATTTTTTACATACCAATGAAAAACTTTATATATAAACCTACTTAAATATAAGAAGTTTTTATTAATATAATATTTTTTTATAATATTATTATATTATTTGTATTTTTCACTAAGAACAAATCACTTATTGGAGTCTTGCCTATAAGTTACAAATAAATTCTCTACAACTAGGTATGCAATGTATTCTAAAATTGAAGATCATGCCACATAATAATATACAATTAAGATTTTAGAGATTGTACATTTATATATTTTTGGACCTATAAGGATATTATTAATAGGAGGTATAAGATACTTTGTCACATTTATTGATGATTTTTTAGGAAAGGAGTGGATTTTCATCCTTAAAGCCAAGAATGAATATTTTTCAAGGTTTAAGGAATTTAAGACACTTGTTGAGAAGCAATGTGAGTGTAAGATCAAGATGTTATATATGGACAATGGAGGTGAATAATTGTCAAAGTATTTTGATCAATATTTGAAGATTTTAGATATTGTAAGACAAACCTCTACTCTTTACACTCTACAACAAATTGGAGTTGCTAAGAGAATAAATCAAATTATTATAGAGGTAATAAGGAGTATATTTTTTGCTCAACATCTTAGGCATGAGTTTTAAATAGAAGCCATGATAAATGCAATATATATATATATATAAGGAATAGATGCCTTACAAGTGCACTCACATCAATAACAAGAAACTTGGAGTAAGAAAAAATCTTAAGTTTTACATATAAAAACTTTTGGATGCATTGCTTATATAAAGATATCAGATTGTATGAGGTTCAATTTTGATACAAAAGATATAAAATATATATTTCTTAAATATTGTGAAGGTACAAAGGCATATAGGCTAATATGTTTGGAAACCAAAAAGATCATCAAAAATTGTGATGTTGAGTTTTTGGAATATAAGAGTGCTTGTGAGCACTTGGAAATATATCCAAGTAGGAGTAATAGTGTATTTGTAGATACATCTTCAAATTTAGTAAAGAAAGATAATAAAGATGGTGGTGATGTGAATCAAAATGAAGAGGCAAGGAAGATGGAAAAGAAAGCCTGTACAATTCCTAAGATCAATAATAAAAGACATGAAGATATTAAAGATTATATTGATGGTGAGGAGTATCATTTTTTAAGTGAAAATAGACAAGTTTACAAAGAGAAGAAGTTTAAAAGAGACCATGGAATTCAAAAAAGTGGATCTTTTTTAAATAAAAAAAGATATCTTTTGAGAAAAAAAAAAAAAAAAAAAAAAAAAAACTTAGTGAATGGTAGAAGAATTACATCTTTCTTCAAGTGAGTAAAGAACATGTCAATGTTACACTTTTTATTGATTCATTGAATTTGTATGATACAATGAAGTCTATAGATACTATGAAGTGGGAGAAGGCAATAGAAGAAGAATATCAATTATTTATAAACAATGGAATATGGAAATTGATTCAACTTTTATAAAATTGAGCTTCAATTGGTTATAAGTGGGTGTTTAGAACTAAGAGGGATACAATGAATAATATTGTGAAATATAGTATAAGATTAGTTGCCAAAGGCTATTCATAAGTTGTTGATATTGATTTCAATAAGATATTTGCTCTCATGGCCAAATTTACTACCATTAGAACTATTGTGATAATTGAGGCAATAATAGACTTAGAAATGCATCAAATGGATGTAAAGATGGCTTTTTTGAATAGAAAATTGAAAGAAGATATCTACATGGATTAGCCTCAAGGATTTGTTCAAAAAGACAAGAAATAATTTATTTGTAAATTGAAAAAATCTTTATATGGCTTCTAGTAATCATCAAGGATATAGTACCAAAATATTGACATTTTTTTTGTGAATAAGAGATTTGTAAGGAATGGGGTTGATCATTCTATGTATATAATTAAAAGAATTTTTATTGATTGTCATCCTTTACGTTGATGATTTAATCATATTAACCAATATTTTAAAGATGGTGGATTGATGAAAAGCAAAGTTAAAAAAAATAAAATATGAAATGAGTGATTTGGAAGAACTTCACTATTGTTTAGAAGTGGAGTTTATGAAAAATTGTGGTAATAAGACCATTACAATGAACCAAAGCAAATACATTGAAGAAATATTGAAACAATTCAATATGAAAGAATATTAGGCCATTACAACATCTTTAGAGGTCACTTTGAAGTTGATGAGGCTTATAGATGAGGAATTTGCTGAAGTTGAAGATAAAATACAAAATATTTTATATAAGACAACAATAGACTTACTTGTATATATAATGGTTGGTACAAGAATGGATCTTATATTTGTAATGAGTGTTTTGAATTAATACATGCCAAAGACTGGACCAATCTATTGATCAACCATCAAGAGAATTATGAGGTACTTAAAGGACACTTTGAACTTCAAATTAAAATTTGGAGGTGATAATATTGCTTTGCATGGTTATTGTGATGTGGATTGGAATAGAGATGCAAATGATAGAAGATCAATAATAAGTTATGTGTTTTTTATTGGAATGGGAGTAATTTGATGGAATTGTAAGAGATAATCAATAATTGCAAGGTCCACAAGGGAGGCAAAGTATATGGCAGCAAGTCATAGTGCAATAGAAGTAATTTGATTAAAATAAGTTTTGGAAGACATTGGACTTGTACAAATAGAAGCAACTATAATCAACTGTGATAATTAAAGATGCCTTATTTTAGCAAAGAATTCAAAGTATTATCCAAGAACCAAATATATTGACCTTCAATATCACTTCATGAGGGAGAAGATTGAAATGTAAGTAATTAACATGAAATATTGTACAATAGAAGACATACTTATTGATTTGCTCACAAAAGTATTAATAAAGGATAGACATTACATGTTAACAAAAGCATTAGGTTGAAAAGCCTTTGACTAATAGTAAAATGAGAGTGTTGAAGAAATAATAATAAAAATATAATAAATAACTATGTAATAGATATTATTTTAGATAAGTTATTAATGGTCAAAGAGTTGGCTCTTTGAATATAGAAGGACTATCCTATGGATGAGCTACAAGGACAACAACCTCGAGAATAGATAAGAACATAAAGAATATGCCAAAAGATGTCTTAATGGTAGGTTTGATGAATATAAAAATAAAAGAATAGAAGTTGTCCATTAAGGTAACAACCACCACCTATAAGTAAAAGGAATTGGAAATGAGAGTTATCTTACTCCACACTTCATTTTGTATACAACCTTGTTGATGCTAAGTGTTGGAACTTCTTAGTTCTTTTTCTTCAATAGTTTTATGAAATCTGGTGAAAAGTCCTACTTCTAATCCACTCCTCCAAGGTAACACAGAGGGAGAGGGGGGTTGCCACGATGGCACATGTGCGGGGCCACGTCAGCAGGGGCGGGGGCAGCGTGGACACGCTGAACTCGTCCCGTCGTGGGGTGCCCCTCGTTGTCAAGCGATGTTGGGGGGCATCATTGCATCAACCAGCATCTCCACCATCTCCCCCACACTCAGCTAACCCAAGCCAAGCCGAAGCTGTTACTGCTGCTGATGCTGCGGGACCAATTTTCTGGCTCTGTAATCGTTTCCTTTGCCTCGTCTTGGAAAGCGCCATTCCGGGTTGTTTTTGAAGGATTTCGTTTGAAGAGGTGATTGGTCGGGAGCGGGGAGGGCAGTGAAGGGATTTGAGCTCCAGGAGGCTGAGAAGGAAGGGGGACGGGGGGGATAGGAGCTGCCATGAGCATTGGGCGAGGCATGTCTGGGTCGCAACAATCAGTTGAGACGGGGAGATAGTTGGCTGGGTTGTGGGTTCTGGGGAATAGCCCTGGATGATGTCTTGTTGAGGAATGTTCGGCGGCGCCCTGGGGGTTGTTGTTTGTCTGTGTGGGTTGCGTCGAGGAATGGTGTTGTAAGGGGTGTGATTAGAGTGGTTTGTTGTCGTGGCTTTAGTGGGGAGGATGGTGGTTAATGAGGTTTAGGGGTCTTGAGAGCTCGGGGAGTAAGGTGATTTTTTGAGGTTTGGTCGTTTGAAGTTGGGTCGAAGTTGTCAAGCTTTGAGCTTGTTTCTACATTTATTGGGTGGTGTAGTTTTATTTATTTTTGTTTTATTTATGTTTTGTTTCGTTTGTTTGTTTTTTTTTTTTTTTTTTTTTTTTGGGTTTCGCTTTGATTTATTCTTTGGTCATCTACGTGATTTAGTGTTGTAGTATTTTTTAGGGTTTTGAGGGTCTCTGTGTTCAGCTCTTTTGGAGCAGATTACGAGGCTGAAGAAGGGTTTCAGTGAGTGTTGGAGGGGTTGATTTTTTTTCTCATCATTTTCAATTATTGTTGTTGTGGAAGTGAGGATTGGCAACAGTGAGGTTGAACATCATGGAGGGTTTAGGGGGAGGATACGAGGCGTTTGTGGAGCGGCTTCAGTCAGCAGCTAACACTGCTTCTAAGAGCTCTGGGAATGCTTCTACTAGCAATAATACGTCACATCCTCCACAATCTCAGCTACATCATTTGCGTTATGTTGGTTATCCCTCCACTTCTCACCCGTTTACTGTAAAGAGGGAGGCATCTCCTGGTCATTCTGAGGGTTCAATGAGGATGAAAGAGTCGGTAGAGGTGTCTATGCAGGATGCAGTGAACTCTTCAGCCCCGCCGAGTTTCTCTGGTTCAGGACAACCCCCTCGGATGTCCAGTCCAGCTCACAATTACAGTACAGATGTGAATCAAATGCCAGATTCTCCTCCACGGCGGAGGGGCCATCGCCGTGTACAGTCTGAGATTGCACTTCGCCTACCAGATGAAGCGTCCTTTGAACGCGAATTGCATGGCTCAGAAATGCCAGCACTGTCTGACGACGGAAACGAGGATCTTTTCTCTATGTACATTGACATGGAGCAGATCAACAACTATAGTACTACTTCTGGGCAGGCCGGTGCGAAATCGACTGGAGGTGCAAGCAGTGTGCTTCCTCCAACGTCACATCACTCTAGGAGTCCGTCATTGGATACTCTTGCAGGTTTGAATAATGACAGACCTGGATTGGGAGGGAGCTATTCTACGTCTTCTGAAGTCCGACGACCCCGACATCAGCACAGTAGCTCAATGGACGGCTCCACATCTTTCAACATGTCAGATTTTGAGGGCTCTGATAAGAAGGCTATGGCTTCAGCGAAGTTGTCAGAGATTGCCCTAATCGATCCCAAGCGCGCGAAAAGGTAATATTATTTCTTCTTTTCATTTGGTCACTTCTTAGCTGACATGGTTGTCTTGATTGTTTCAATTTGGTTCTTGTGTAAATAACCATTTTTCCAATCTATTCTTTCTCCTCTTTAGTTTGTTTGTTATTGATTTTTCTTTTTGTTCTTTGTTGTTTTTGTTGTTTTTGTTGTTTTTGTTTGGTTAGTTAGTAACTGAATGTGATTGTATCTCCAATCTCAGCCATCTTGCTGCTTACGAAAGCTAGTTTTATTCAATTTGTCACTCAGAATTTTAGCCAATCGGCAATCAGCGGCTCGCTCCAAGGAGCGGAAGATGCGTTATATCTCAGAACTGGAACGCAAGGTGCAGTCATTACAGACTGAAGCCACGACTCTCTCTGCTCAGCTTACACTGTTGCAGGTTTGCATATACTACCTTGACTTTTTTCGGTTGTTTACCATGAGTTGTGATAAAATTCGTGACAAAAGGATTTTTATGTCCATCCATGAGGACTCAGTTCTACATACTAGCACTATACAGTTCGAAGCTGAAGGAAGACGGAGGTAAAAGCAGGATACTGGGGCGAGCAAAGTGGGTGCTGAAGCTGAAGTCATTTACTCAGTTCAGTTATTTACATGAAGAGTTTTATTTTATGCCGTGATTGCAATGACCCCCCTCCTTCACCTAATACGCATATTATAGTGTCTGACGTATAGAGGGAGATGCATGTGCTGGCAATCATGCAATCATTTTACTTTGCTCCTCTGGATGTCCAATGTCGTGTGTGAAGGTTATGAATATTTTTTTTCGTAATTAGATGACTGCCTAGTAGCCCATGATATTGATTGACATCTACACATTTTTAGACCCTCTTATTTTGATTGGCATGACTGATGTGCAGAAAGATACAACAAGTTTGACTACAGAGAATAGCGAGCTCAAACTGCGGTTGCATTCCATGGAGCAGCAAGCTCAGCTACGGGATGGTATCTATGCATAAACTCAAATTTCTACTGATTCTAATCGTTTTGCTCTCAGTTAAGATTTTCTGTTGATTGTAGCACAAATCTATTCCTCTTTGTTCTAACTGAAGTCTGCCATGGTGTATCAGCTCTGCATGAAGCTCTACGAGACGAAGTTCAGCGTTTGAAAGTTGCAACTGGTCAGAACTTGAGTATCAGTGGGCAGCATGTGTTTCAGACGCAGAATCAGTCTTTGAATGTGCAACAGACGCAGCAACTTCAGCAATCAACACTTAATAATCAGCAGCAACAGCAGCAGCAAGCTTCACAGCAGCAGATGCATTCTGATTATATGCAACGGAGTGGATATGGTCTCTCAACTGGGTTCATGAAGGCTGAAGGATCAAGCATCGCAATCAATCACGGGAGCACTGCCTCTTTTGGTTGATTTGTGATTAATCCGTTGCTGAAGTAGTTCAAAATCCTAGCAAAGCACTGTAATTTCTGATCGTCATCCTTGGTTCTTGGTCACGCGATGGTTTATCGTTCGGGTTCACCGAATGGTTTTGACTTGAGTAGGACCTTGACATAATGCCCTAGCTTACCACAATCAGTATTGTAGAGGACAACGGCTTCTACTTGGCACAACCAGCATGTCCAAGTTTTTGGATCTGTGGCTTCTTGATGTTTTTATGATTTGAATCTGGACCTAGATCAATTATTCTTTGCTGGCTGTCACAGCCTTCCATCGTCGGAGTTGAAGATTATCTGAGAGTAAAGAAGACAAGATTCTCTTGAGAAACTTGATCTGCGAGGGGCTGATTAATGCAGCCATGGATTGTTTGGGGCGCCGGTGGCTGCTTTTCTCAGATACCAAGATGGTGTGCTGTGGCTGGATTATTTCGTTCTGAAAAGACCGGGCTCACTCAATGAAGTCTCGACATGGAGGCTAGATCTCTACACATTTTTTTTCAAGCCATGTTGATTTCCTCACTCGTGAAGTCAAGAGTTCTGAACACCATAGTGAGTTCAGGCTTTCGTTTTATGAATGAACCCTCATAGTTTATGTACACAGAATTGCAAGTGCATCGCCCCAATATTGGATTCTATGGTAGTTTTAGGAACTATACTAGTGGACATCTGTATGGCCCACTTCATTGTTTATCAGGGACAGAATTTTAACTATGATTTCCATGCAATTCATACTGTAGGGTGTTATTGCAAGGATTTCTGCTCTTATCTGTGAACTTGCATGAGGACAGCATACTGAAGTCGTTGTTTGGAAGGTTTACCAAACCTCGTTGTTATTTTCGTCGAGTCTTGGATGTGAACAAGGCTCCAATATTGCTGTTTATTGCTGTAGTTTTGAAATGCCTTCAATCTTCATGTGGTTGGGTCACCATTTGTGGTCAGATGTGATATAGGAGAGCTACCTTACATGTGTACATGTAAGGTTGTTGTACAGTACCTCTGGACCTGTTCACATGCGAGGTTGATAGCCCATTTCATGACAAGCTTGGATTTAGAAAAGGAGTCAATTAGCTTCAATCTAAACTAACTTATCATAAGATAATGATCTGGGCAAAAAATTTGTGAACAAGGACTGATCCAAGTTCAGTAAATGTTGTTTTCTACACTACAGGAGAACCATTTACAATACTCCATTCAGAGATGATTTTTTGAAAGAGACAAAAAATGAAGAAAAAGGTCATCTCAGTTTATAAATGTGATGGATTAGGGCAAATTTATGATACAGTAATGAGACAAACATTTTTATTTAAACAAGAATTTGTAAAATTTTGTTGCACACAGATATTCATTAATAAGTGGAAATTTAATTTCCTTTTTGAATTGCAACATATTGATTTGAAAGCAAAATTATTTTTACATTGATAAGAAAATTTTACCTATTTCATATCAAATCAAATTGTGTCTATTAAAGGTAGTTGGTGTGCTAATCATTATTAAATCTAAAATATGAAGTAGCTGTTGAATACCTACAATTTTAAATAGAATTTAAAACTTTGTTTATTTTTTAAATTTATATATAAACCATCTAATAATGGCAATAAAGTGATATTTTTTTGCCACAAATTGTGTTTAATATTAATTTAAAACAACAACCTACATTTTTGTATATTAGACTAATATATACATAGTGCTTTAAATTCTAATGGATAAAGTATTAATAAGAATAATGTTAAATACACCTGTATAATATTACTGCAATGATTATTTGTTTGTTTATTTGTTTATTTTTAAAATAAATGTACATAAAAACAATAAAATAGAAGAAATATTTTTTATTTTTTTGATGGTTTCTCATATTTCACAAATATACTAAAATTTACTAACACATCTTTGTAAATTCTTAATAATGATTACTTGAATACCACCTTAATTGTAAAACTAAAGGACTTAAATCTTAACAATAGTTTCTTATCACTATTCTACACATGCATGCACATATAGAATTAGTACTCAATTATTCTATTTATTAATTTTACCTCATTACACAAGGTAATAGTTTGTATTTAAAATACTTCAAATAGGTTATTTGACAAGAAATAGGCTTTTACAGTTTTTAAAGACTTTGTAACAACAGTACATTGTCAAAAATTTAATTGCCTTTGGTAGTGTCTTCATTTTGCAACTCTTGTTTTCAAGTGAACTTGTAACTTGGTCATGCCTTACTTTTATCTTGAATGGTGTTAAAGATGAAGATATCTTCTTTCAAGTGGCTTTTCTTAATCTTTATGATAGATTTAAATAAATAATTATTTATTTATTTAAATATAGCTATGGAAATTTATATTTTATTCTAATTTAAAAAACTACATTAGTATATAGATTGAAATCAATAAATGGTTGAATTAATGGTGTTCTATTATAGTCTACCAAAAGTCCTTGATAACACAATTTAGAAGTAATGAAGTAAGATAAGATTTCTTAGGATATTTTTACAATGACCCTTGAAAGTAAGAAAGACAATTCATTTTTCTAACAATGTATTTTTTTGGAATTAAAAAAGATTCTCACCTAAATACATTAGAATAATTTAAATACAAATATTTTGGAAGCCATATGTTTATTATTGTGCATTTTTTTGAAACAAGTCATAATTCTATAACCTTGGTATATTGTGTATATATTAATGAATTAGTTATTAATTTTGAAAAGTTGTTAATATCAAGCATTTTTAAAAGGGTTCAAAAATCTTATTGCCTATATTTACTATTATTTTTCTTGATATTTTATTATTTAACTTTTATGATTTCATTTGAATTGTTGATTCATAATTAAGATTTATAGGAATGCAAGCTATTTTTTTGGATTTTATTTATCAAGATCTCAAAATGTATTAAGACTCAATCATAGTCTATATCTTTATTTCTACTTTTTTTACAATTCTTTGACCTTAATTATTTTATTAGCCAAATCTTAATGAAGTTTTTCATTAAAAAAATATTTTAAAAAATATTTTAAAAACTAAATATACTAAAAATTACTTATTTTTATAAATTAACTTATTATAGTTGTATTTTGTGGTGTGACCTTTTCTACTCTCAATTTATAATGCTCATGACTTTAGTTTTTCAACTTAGTCTTTTATCTCTATTTTACCATTTTTTCCACTTAATTTATGCAAAAGACTTGGACTGTAGCTCATAATTTATATATATATATATATATATACATATATGTATATATCTTCAATACTTTTATAATAACAAGTATAGTATATTGGTACTAATTTTGTAGCAATATTCATATTTACTTTTACTAAATAGAAATTGATATTGTGTCTTAATGAATTATTTAGTTGTTTAATTTCAAAATAGTCAATAATTCTCCTTTTTTTCCCATATTTTTTTTGTAAGAACTACATCAATTCTCTCTTGCAGTACCACATACTTTTTTTAATCAAATTTTATTTTTAAGTTTTTAATTTTAAATGTTTTTAAAAAATATCATCTATTTTATACTTAAAAAAAATTCTAATAGAAATTGGTAAAATTTATCTCTCTTATTTTTAATTTTGCAATATAAAAACTTCATTGCATGATTTTAAAAAAAGAAACAAAAAAATTTGGATAAATTTTGTCAAAGACTTAGGTATGATCTCTAATAGCATTCTAAAAATTTTCAAAATTTTTTTTTTGTTTTTTTTGTTTTTTTTTTGCCTTGATATTCTACCTCTTAATACTGACTTTTTATTTGCTTATTTAGATAATATTTTAGGTTTATGTTTTATTGGCTACAACTTCATGTGATGTTTAATTGTAAAATAATACATGTACTAGTTGATGCTGTCTTTGAAACGAATTTTAGAAAAAGAATTGATTTGCTCAAGGTTTAAAATAAGATTTAGAAGATATTTATAAGGTTTGTTGACAGTACTTACAAAATTGTTGAAATGTTTTACATTAGATTTCTAATAATTTAAAAATGCACCATCAAAAAGATTAAATTTGATGGTAATTTTTTAAAAAACTAAAAACAATACCATAATGATCATTGTCTTGTTTTGTTAGATTATAAAAATTCGTCTTGTTTAAGTTAATTGAAAGGTAATAATGCAATTTCTAATAGACACAATGTACTTACTATATCTATGATAGATAATGAATTTCATCTCAATCATTGATAAAACATGGTCAAGTTATGGACTTCTAAATATTGCCATACATACATATAAAAAAAAATGATTAGACATTTATTTTCAACCATGTATAATAGTAATATAAGATACTACTGGGTTACATTTATGATGTTTAATAATCCAATTTCAGATTAAAAAATTATCAATGATACACACATAATTTACTTATTTATGTTTTCTAATATAGTATTTGAATATTGATCAAAAGTAATAATAAATGAATTTATAAAATGCGTATGAAAGCTTATTCCCTAAAAATAACAGGATTAGAATATGCATCTATATATACCAGTTTATACATCGTTGAGGCCTTGAATGGTCTTTGGAGACTTGTTTGAAGACTAGAATGTCCATAAATTCATAAAATTGTTTCGGTTCATAAACATTCACAAAAACTCATGAAAATCCATTGCTTTATTTTTAAAAAAAAGTAGGAGCCCTCCAAATATGTTAAATGCTTGCATTTGCGAATTGTAAATACATCTCAGAATAAGATAAATGTTATTGAATGTTTTTCCATTTACTGATGATAACCATTTTGTCTCTATCTAACCTAAGTTTCTACATAAGCTACTATAAACATCATGATAGAGATTGAATGCATTATAATCCTCAGACACCGTCAAAAATAGTTTCAAATTTGCAAATCGAATAGGTTGAGGAACACTACTTGAAGGGCTGGAACAGTAAAAAGATGTATAAGTTTAGTGTCCTGGTACCACAAGCAAAGCCTTACCCACACAATTAGATACATCACTCTGCTTGTGACCACGATCAACAACCATCCGTGACCTTTCCTTTCTTCCAAATTGTGTGTCCAAAACGCTGCAGAATTGTTGTTTCCTACATCAGATGAATTGTTGGGGGCCATTGATAATCCTACATTGCGAGGTCATGATGTCCCATTGTCCTCGGCGGGGAGCCTTTGGAGAAGCCTGTCGACTGTGATATCGAACGCATCCTTGGTTTTGTACTCGCCCGACAGTTTTGTGTTTCTGTACAAGAGCCGCGGAAACATCGCGAATATGTTTTCCTGTATCCGAGCGATCTCCTCCTTCGGAATGCGCTCCAGGTGCTGCATCACGTCGTAGTGATCGTTCACAACCTTGTATTCGTCTATCAGGATGGAATAGTCGCTGCCATTGCCTGGTAGATGCCATAAGTACATCTTCACAGCTTGATTCGTGCTGAAGAGGACTGGAATGCATCCCGAGATGAGAGAATCGAAGATGCCTTTCCGTGTGGGGCTGTCGCCTCCAGGCTCTAGACAGAAGACGGATTCGAGGGAGATCTTGTAAATCGTCTGGGGCCTAAATACACAGAGCTCCGTGGAGCAGATGACGTGATTACAGGTTTCAGATTTGGAACACTGGTCGAAGAGCTCACCACGCACCGTGCCCGTCATGTTTCTACTTCGGTTAGATGCAGCGAAAGAGATTAGCTTAGTGCGTTTCGCGACTCGGACTTTAGCCTCCCAGGCTCGCAACGCGGCCTCAGATGTGGGGTGGAAGTTCGTAGGGTATGGGATGGCGACTGTATCTGCCGCCCATTCGCTTCGCTCGATCATGACCTTGAAGACATTTTTCAGCTCCGGCTGCGAGAAGAGAGAGCTTCCCCAACCGTGCGTGGAATTGAAAAGCCGATTGTGGTCCCAGAAGATGCGGCCCATGACGATGAAGTGGCGCCTGCCACCAAAGCGCTGGAATGGCGCCTGTTTGCGCAACCACTTGACGAATCGTGTAGTCAAGTAATCTGTTTCGGTCATGTTGGAGTTGTTCAAGTTTCGAGTCAAATCGGGGCTGTGGTAGAAGGGGACGTAGAAAATGGAAGCCCTGTTTGGGTCGTCAGTCAGGCAAGGGTAAGTCTTCATTCGGCTGTGCCAGGACATATCTAGGGTGAACTGCTCAGTTCGATACCAAGAATCCGGAGGTTGGGTGATACTCGACAGGGGGTCGGACTTTCGCAGTCTCAACCGCACCCCAAATCCACCGTTCTGCGCGTCTTCGCACATCGTCCACCACGTTGACCAGTTCTGGCAGTTCCTGATGATACCAACGGTGAACTCGTCTGGCAGGTCGTACATGTAAATGTGCCGGCCTTTGCATTCCTCCGAGGTGAGTTTGGTTGCTTCAGAATGGGACCCTACGGGTAGATCTGGTCCGGCTGATTCACAACTCTCTAACGCGTCTGTGACGTTTGACTCCACAGATCTAATTCCTTCCTGACTTGGTTCAGCACTTGGTTGGAATTCTTGCCCGTCGATCCCCCCTGATCTCCGGGTCTGCATGAACCTCGACGAAGTTGGGGGTCCCTGTCGCATCTCATCATATCCAATCCACATGTACAAAAGGAAAACCAAGACGGCGACAATTGCGAAGTACGTCCACCGCCCCATAGAAAGTCTTGATTTCGTTAAAGCACGGTGATTTCCCTTGGTGGGCACAGTGTGCCATTGCGGTGCGTACCCCATAGTTTCAACTATAGCTTCTAAGATACTGGATCTGTGAATAAATTCCCGATTCCCACTTTTTACTCACCGGTTAGACTATTTCGTCTTCACTGCTACGAGTGCCCCTCAGTAGAAAGGATATCCGTTTTAACATATCCGTTCGAACACCTGTCAGTGGCAAGAATCAGGCTGTGAAATACGCATTGCTCTGGCTACACACATCTCCCCAATCCCTGCAGTGCAGCACAAACTCCAGCTGAAAACGACAAAAATCAAAGTGCATGGCTATCCTAGATATAAACGACAAAAATCACCCTTTCTCGCAATCGACTGGTATTAGAGAATCCATACAGGATTTGATTGCAAAACATACTCAGTCCTGGGTCAACAGAACAGATGATCTTTCTATTAAAAACTAGCCATTCCAAGGGACTCTGCCCAACGCAGTGAATCCCTGTGGGAAGGCAAGATGCGGTAAAGTTTCAGTGCACAACAATTGGAAAAGTATAAAAAAAGAAATGAAAGGACAATGAAGTGGCCCCTACGGAAAACCTTTAGAGATAATCTTCACTTCGAGCTAATTATCCTTCCCCTTATGGATGCATTCCTAGGCCCCGGCCCATGTAACTGAGAGGCTCACGTTCGACTCTCCCAGTTTCTATTGCCCTAATTGGGCACAAATAAGTTGGGTCGTGGTTGACTATTCATTGGAAAGGAAGAGGAGACTCGTTCACTACAGATGCAGTGTAGCAAATGAGGGGAAGCAACAAAAATGGGCAGGTTCGGGAAAACGACACCCCAACTAAAGTGTCTTTTCACTGGAAAGACGTCTGCCATCGCCACTGTTTCTTAACATCACGGGATTACTTTTGACCCAGCGGCGTGTGCAGAACGTATGCTGTGTCACCAAAGCCATAGTGCATGATGGATTTATAATCGTGGCTGTGCGACAATTTCTTCGACGTTTTTGTCAACTACAACCCCGTTTGTCAAATTTTAGCAACGAGTACCTAGATGAGATGATTATGCAAGGTGCTAGCAACGGGATAGACTCTACTGATTCAGCTTAACAAAAGGCCTCCATTCGAATGGCAACTAACAGAAATAACATTTCCCCATGGAAGAGGACACAACAAAAGATGGACAACACCTGAATAGAAACTCGATTGGTACCTATGCTAAAGAACTAGAGGAGATATGAAAGGGATGTTAGATCTGAATTCTGCGACGGCTACTTGATTTCTAACCCTCTGAAGATGCAAATGATCACATACACTCGGCTAGGTAAAGCTCATGAAATTTGGGCACCTACAGCAGTTATTCGTTGAAAGAAAGGTGTTTTTTCATACTCATAAGTCTCTAACACGGCATTTCCTTAGCTTCTGGATTAGCCATCATCTATACGTTTTATGCTAGTCGAAACTATGGTGTCCGAGAGGATGTGGCTGCGCTAACCCACAGGCGACGCCATTGTAACCTTCATCCTCTCGACGGTAACAGACGATTTCTAGCGAGCGACGTTCAGTGCATCCAACAAACAAGCAAGACAACCGACCGACAACACAGATTCGCCGCTCATTCCAACGATTCATTACACATGGACTAGAACCAAGATTGTCACACCAACCTGAACTAGCGACAGACCTCCAACTCAAAACAACCCGGGTAGGAGTCGTTCCACGGCATCAAACGGATCATCCATCATCTAGCAGCTCGGCAACGCCCACAATTCGCCTCCACCCAAGCAGTCTCGCACCGTCTCGTTACAAAACAGCACGCGACCGCTATCCTCGTAAGGAGATGAAGCTCCCCTGAACTCTAATTTGGCTCCCCTACACTCTACTTTGACTCCAGTGCACTCTAAAATGGCTCCGGTGCATTTTACTTGACTACTTTTAGATCATCGAAGTGAAAGATGTAAGCAGGAAGAAAAACAGTGACCAGGCAACAGTACAGTAAGCAGCTTGCAGATTGTAAACGGGCGTGCGAAAGGGCTTGCGTTACAATGAAAGGCACACCTCAAGCACTGATTGACCAGACTTCCGGAACGCGGACTGCGGCCCCACTGCAGGTGCTGCCCGCGCTCAAGGATTAATGTTGACTAGAGCCTGGTTCCGGTGTTGAATTGTCGCCTTCACCAGATTCTACAAAACCGTGATGTAACGTGCAAGGTAGGTCAACTCGTCTTCTCGACGGCTTCGTTTGGGCAACTGTCTGCAAATCCCACTCATTCTCCACTCTGTCTACTAAGTTCCTTTTTCACTGCGCTCACTGTCTCGTGCTCAAGCCGATCGGTGCACATGGTCCACCTCGTGTGACAAAAGCTTGCAGCACCACAGTTGCGCTTTGTGGGGCCCTGCTGCATGACAATGTGTATTATTGTTACTATTCATAATAGTTTTATTGTGGTTAATCTTTCTGCGTTCACTGTTTTGCATGGTTGATTCTCTCTTTGATTGTCCTCAGAAAACGAGTAAGATTCATTTGAAATAAATGCACAAATATTATTCTTGAGATGCTACAAGAGTACCACTACCTCCACGTAGGTTTCAAAGTTACTGGTCCGAAACTGGAATGGATCAGTGGGTCCCATTGCTTTCTGCAGGGCTATTTGTTAATCTCCATACGATGTTGGGATGGGGTGTTGCTGGTTTTTAGCTTCACTTTCCTTTCTTCTTTGGTCCTGACCGTGTCTTTAGTTTTTTTTTTAATAATTATTTTAGGTTTTAAATGACCGTAATTATGAAATCTTCACCATTATTATTAAATGTTCAAACACATTTTAAGAATAATCACATCATTATTCATAAAACCATATTATTGATGCACAACTTTGAGTTGACTGTATTTAAACCAGCATACTTAAACATCATCAAATCATTGTTATTAGTAGTAGTAGTAGATACTATATATGATTTGATAACAACTTATGTGTAAAATTTTATTAAAGATATCAATGCATTGATACACTTAAATTTTATTAAAATTAAATAATAATAATAATAATAACATATTAAAATTTGACGAATAATGTTGTGAAAAAGTAAACCAAAACATAAATTCAAATAAACTAGGAAAAAATCAAACTTCTCTATCCCTTGTTTTTAACACTGCAAAATATAAAAGCATTTGTACAAGGTCCAACAAACTTGCATGGAAGAGACCCCAGAAATAACAACAAACTGTTATTAAGTTGGAACATGAGAAGCACCTTCATGCACAAATTATAATATGCTAGTAATGACTTGTTCAAAGGGTACTCAAACACCAATAATCAAAGAGCAAAAGGAGTGGAGAATCACAGAAGAATTGAACAAGATCCTATGATTAGTTCCCACTCAAACGTAATCTATTACCCCATCTCAATTATACTCACATGTATTATGAATCTCACAGACTACACTAAAAGAAAACGTGGCATAAAACCCCCCATAGATAGTTTGGGATTTTAGGGTTTGCAAACGCCGCTCAAGATCCGAGGCAATATTCTACCGACACTCAGTGGAGGCGCCTCCTTTACAGGTTTCATTCATTCATCCATTCCTCCACGGAGGGAACGTCGTGGGGAACCAGCATGGAACGGGATGGGAACCATGAGAAAATGCCACAGTGGCAATGGCGCATGCACTGCGTTGGTGTCGTGGCAAAGTTGGAAGTCTCCAGCTGTTATCGCAGGTTTCGGAGAATCTCACAATAGGCGTTGACGTGGGTCTGGAAAGTTCCCATGGAAAGAAACAAAAAAGCAATCAATTTTTAAAAAAAGTTAATATATTGTAGTATCTATTCCCAATGTTTGAAAAGTGTATACACTTCTCATTTCTATATATATATATGTATGTATATAGTAGTGTATACCATGATGCCCTCACTCACACACACACACACACTCTCTCTCTCTCTCTCTCTATATATATATATATATATATGGATTGTGTTTTAAGGGTTTGGGTATTTAGAAGAATGGAATATAATACGTGCAACAATTCCTTACAACTAAAAATGATATTTCATGGGTGTTTCCACCATGTTTCTTCAAAATCCTCTGAATGCTTTGTAAACTGTGTCTAACATTCCTTTTAATTGAATATTCGTCCTTAAAACGAAATAAAACAAAAATCAGCTTCAATATTAATGATTGTAGATTTTCAAAACTGTTTAATTAGATGTTATCGTATGGTTCTTACGTTTATTTCGACCACTTAAGCAACATAACTTTCACCAAGTAAATTATCAATATATAGATTTGCATACATGTTTTAGTAGATATTCAGTAGATACACAAATTAAAATTGAAAGTACAAAAATCTTTACAGAATGTTATTTTTAAATAGTTTCATGATTTCTTACAACTGTATTTTTGGTGTTTAGAGTTGATTTATTATACTTTGTTTCTTACAGTAAATTATACATTAATTTTTGAAGCTTTATTGAATCATAATATATTTAATTATCACACACCAATATTGAAATGAAAATTTTGAATTCTGAGATATAAATGTGAAAAGTGCTGAATCATATCCTACTACTCAATCACAAATTTTAAAAATCAACCACAAAAATTACAATTTTTTAAAAATCTTATAAAAAATTCAAAAATTACACAATTTTTTTTGAAATTCAGTCTTTGGACGTTGCAGCTTTTCTAAACTTGTCATTTTCTACTCATTCTATGAAATTTCAATCGATTTTAGTAATACTTCATTAGTTTCTGTTTGCAATGTACTGAATAGTCATACACATTGAACTCTTCAATTCAAATTATGCACAAAACATTGCATTGGTATCTGAATTTACAAGTGAAATCATGTAATATTTACAATTTTCATATACTTTAGATTGATTTTGGTGACAGTTGTAAGAAAAAATCAATGCACAGTTATTTAAATATACATATTTATCTGAGTCATTTCAGCCTAATCAATGTTTTTATAATAGTACAATACAAATGCAACATTCCTCCTTTATTTTGATGGGTAGGTTGCTATACTAAACATAAAAAATGTGAATTATAAAGCACGTCTAGAAGTTGAACACAGGCATGTGTTGTTCTACAAATGGATCATAAATGAATGCACACTTAACTGTATTTAAATAAGTAGTTAGAATAAAATAAGGAATTCAGAGTTGGAGCGCAACAGAGATTTCCCCTTGTTGAGGAAAATAATTCACACAGAGATTTCCACTTTGTCTAAGTCCTGTGCATTGTTATGGTACTTTTCTATCTCTATTTCCATTTTGGCAATAATTCCCATGCATACTGTTTGTACAATAAAATATTAAGTACATGGTCGAATTTGTTATTTTTAATCATGTACGTGTAAGTGTGCACTTTAACTGACGTGTTGTTTGACTAAAGCAACTGCTGCATGCTTTCAAATAGAAGTGTTTGAAACAGCATGAGTCAATATTGATTATTTATAACTTACTAAGAAAAAAGTTAACGGACAAGTATCAGAAGTTGTTGATATTTAAATTGGAATATTTGTACATATTGTTGTTTATTTGAAGAAAAGATTAGGTAGCTGTACTGTTTTCATTTATTTTTCGGTAATCAGTATGCCATTCGTTTTTTCGGTAAACAATAAACTATGTAATAGTTTTAGTAAAAATATATATTAACTGATATATTGTTTTTTTAAAATAAAATATCTCATTAAACAGCATCAATTTCTAAGACTGGTCATTCTTTCAGATATAGATTTTATTTATTTATGATGTTTTTACTTAGTAAATTTCCCAAAAGAGAGAAAGAATTATATGTTTTCTGTGTAAAACATTGGCAACAGTTTCAAACCCACAGTGTATAAAAAGTCTCCAAGTAACTGACAAAATTTATATGATCTATAAATTCTTAACAAAGAGGATTTCTTCTACCTGTTCTCTCAAAAAACCTATGTTAAATCCTATGTTAAATTTAATACTTTTTGGTTATATGTCTAAATCTTCAGATTCATAATATTTTTTCAAAGTGTTCTTGACAACTTTTGAGTATAAGTTTCAAATATAAAGGATATTGAAACCATTAGATAATCTAAAATTTTGAAAAACATATAGAATTAGTGATAATATTTCATTCAAGTAATAATCCAAACAATATAATATATATATTATAATATATAATAGTATATATATAAAAATGATTCAATGAAAAAAGTACCTTTTAAAGTAAAAATATTGTATAATTTATAATAATACTTGAAATGCTTTATAATTTTTTGTTATTTTGGTAGACAATGTAAATTTTACTATGGATAAATTTAGAAGTCACTGCAAAATAATTAACAGTCTGGTAATTAAGTTGAAATGTTATACACAATGAGCATGTCTTGAATTTAATTAAGACTATGAATCATATTAAGACCTCTGCATTTAGCTAGATGCATTTATTTTTTATTTTTTATTTTTATTTTTTTGTTTGAGTTTCGTAGCTCGGTATTATTGGAGTGCATAAATCTGGTTTTGAAATTTATTTAAAAATATTTAAAGAATCTGTTTAGAATTTATTAAAGTAATTCAAAAAAAGAAATTTTATTTTATAAGTTACAATATATTACTTGGCTTCATCTCCACTAATATTTAATGACACAATGTAATAATACTAAAATACATGAATCTATTAATGTTTGTGTGTATATATATGAGAATCTTATAAAAAGTAAAAATACCTTTCTGTGTGTATTTTAAATAAAATTGATGCAAATGAATTGTAAATGGAATTTGAATCTTATATTGTACCTTATTAAATTGAACAAATAGACCTGATCATTTCTTTAATTAATTCAAAAAATAAAAATCAGTTGACATCTTTTGTTAAAAATTTATTGCAGATGATTTATTTCTATTTTATTTACTAAGATTTTCAATAAATTAAATTTAAATATTTAAAATATCTAGTGATTTTGTTGGTTCAAAATAATCATTCTGTTTTAATACAAATAACCAAATATTCATATAATTAATGTATGAAATATTTAATGTATTTTATGTTTAAACCTGTTTTTGGTCGTTGTGTATAATTTTTTCATTCAGAAAATACGAAATTAAATTAATTCATAATATTTCTATTCAATTATTAAGTAACAAGCTATGCAAAATATTATTTAAAATTTCTTAAAAGTTGATCTAGAATCATAAAACGAGTTTACGTGTATCTTTTTACAAACACATGTGGCTTAAATGTGACCTTATTCTTTTAGAATAGAAAAATTATATGAAAGATTTAAGAATCAAAATTTGGAGTTTGGACTACTAATTTAAGTAGTATAGAGTTTATATTTGAATAAAATTTAGTAGAATTATGTAGATTGATATTTTATTGATATTTTATTGATAGTCTTAAATTTTATTTATGTATCATGATAAAATAATTAGTTAGAAATGTTTATTTTCTTCTAGAATATTTAGTGCCAATTATATGCATGTATAATTTTTCTTCTATCAAAGAAAATTACTTAGTTTTTGTATACTAAATTATTTTGTCTGTGTTCATACTATTAAACTTGAATTTTGCAGTTTTTTAATCCTTTATTTTATGGTATTACAATAATTTAATTTTTAAGTTTAAATTTTTTTAGAATCAAACTTGTTAAAGTAATTTAAAACTTTTATGTACATAGAAGTTTAGATAATTTTCTAAATTTGAATATAAAAGTTTATATTATTTAATGTGGTAAATAATTAATTATGTATATATGAATTTATTTTATATATATATATATATATATATTGAAAGATATATTTTTATTAAATATTTTTAATTTTTAATTTAATTTTTGAGCAATTCTCACCATTGTCTTATTGTTAAACTAGTACAAAGAGTACTTATTTTATTACTTGTATTATAAAATTTTATATAATTTGAATATTAAAAGTTTATATTATAATTCTAAAAAACTATATATATATATATTTTTTTTCTGTACATGACTACTTGAAATTTAATCCAATTGCTATATTGTTCAATCAAATTACACACACACACATATATATATTTTTATATGTATATATATATATATATATATATACTTTCATAAACATATACTTTTCACTTTACATTTTGAAGAAAATGACTTTTGTGACTTTATGGTGAGGGAATCTTGAAACCTACCTTTGTGGACACCATATGCAGTCCCACCTTTGCCTTCTCCACAAAGTAAAGGAGACTCTTCAAGGTCTATTTTGCCCCCACCGAACCCATAGGCCGTTATTTCTCTTTCTTCTCTTCTTTGCTTTTGACTTATAAAGTCCCAAAACTTTTTTGAAATTTTGGATAATTTACTGTAGCAAAATTCTTATAAGTCCTAGTTTGGTTTCTATAGTTAACATGTTCATTCTCCGGTAATTCACTAGCAACAAAAAAGTAAAAGAATACAACACGTCGTGATGGAGACAAGAGAAATTCAAAACATCCCATCTTTCAGAATCTCACAACAAGAAGGATCTGTTTGCAGTAGAGCCCTTTGATTTTCGAGCCCTCAAAAGCTCCTCTTGGAAGGCTCTCCACCACACTTTTGCAAAGTCATAGCCCTGCCCGCAAAGCTCTGCCAGGTCCTTGGGACGTCGAGAGACCCTCTAAAGATCTCACTCTCCAATCTATGGCTCGCTTGATCTACCGCTTCTAAGAACCTTGCTACGCGAATTGAACATCAGTTTGCAGATCATCGAATCCACCCATTACATGATTGCAGTTCATGCTTGATCACACCTTCCTGCGACTAATCAGATGCTTTCGTCTCAATTGCCTGACCTGGGAAATAGAAAATTAATTGATCCCGTCGCGATTTGGGTTCCTCACACTACGTTATTTGTTTACGTGAATCTGCGCGTCAGGAATCTTGTGGAGAATAAGTGTGAAGAAGGACTTTGCAAGTTGTAAGAAGAGTCTTAAACGAGAACTCAGTTAAGTTCTTTTGGCTTGGGACTTGGTGGTAATAGGATAAATTTGCCATCCAGATCATCTCAATCTCCTGATGGCAATGCACAGCTCCGAAAGGTGCAAAAACTTCCGGTTTCTTGAGCTTAGTTTCATCCGGTGGTGTTGCAGAGCCGTGATCTGAGGCTGACTAGATCCATTGTTTCGGTTTAACTTTCTGATAGTTATTACCTTCGAAATTGGGTGGTGGCCCTTGCCACTGGTTTAGGACGGCTGTGTTGTGGTTGCGGAGCTGTCTTAATTAGGTCGCACGGGCTACCATACAATTAGTTGTGGTCAGAACACTGTAGGACTGCATCAAGTGGGACCTTTGCAGTAAGGTGCTTTTGAATACAGTCGGAGCACTTGAAGATATACCAACTGTGAGTGAGTGCAGATTGAACTATCTTGAAAGAGATGTTGTGAGTTGAGTATTTGGAATATGAGTCGATTGCCGATGAAGATGTATTTCGAATCAATCTCTGTTAGTTTGTATATCGAGTTTTTGCGTTCAGCATCTTACAATCGTGGAGGAGTGTATTCCACACATTGTCTACCGAGCTTGAATCAGCAGCAAAGCTCCACTAGGGATGCATATTTGAAACCAATTGGGTCATGAAGGTTTGGAGTAGCTTGTAGTGCAGGAAATCCGAACTCCGACGCTCGATCTGGCAACAATAGCTTAAAAAATGTGGGAAGATCTTGCAGTCTGCACAGCAATAGATGGCAGGTTAGTATTCCTGAATTGCTTCAGGTTCCAATTTAAAACTGTGAATTTGAATGTTGCATTACCACATTATGATGTCATGAGTCAGAGCTTTCAAACCAAAAACTCTTACACTTGGCGAGTACCTGACGAATATTGATCCTCGTTCAACGACCCATTAGTTTTAGCAAATGTGGGGGGTGTTACCTTGCTTTGTGATGAACTAGATCATGGGACAAGTGGATGTAGATTGGTGGTTTGGTGTGGAAATAAGGGAGAGAGCAATGGCTGAATACCTCACATGTTGGGAGAGTTGAAGGCGGGGAGGTGTATGAAGCTTGGCAAGAGTTTGTAGTGGGAGCAAGATAGGCATTGTTGCAGAGATTGTGTAAAACGATACGTTTGCTCAATGATAGTTTAGGATTGTATTACTGTTGCTCTACTTGAACAATGTTGCAAAAGTGTCTTGAAAAGATAGCAAACATCAATTATGGTTTAGTTAGGATTTCAACTGTGACAACATATACACACTTTGTTTGTGCGTGTTCATACACAAGTGAAGCACATTTGAGAGACGTATGGCTCTATCTATTAGAGGATCATCATATTAATCAATAAAACCAAATAATTATTGAAGTTTTTAAAATTCACAAGAAAAGAAACTTTTATTAACATAAATTTTTCAACAAGGTTTATTATAGAGTTACATAAATTTTTTGGTAAAAACAATTTTACACATAGTAGAAGTAGATTATAAACTGATTAAAGAATAATTGGAATTTTTAGGTAGTTATGTGGTTATTTTATGTTTTTTAGAAAATATCTCATCTTATAATCTAAAAATATTTTAAAATATTATTTCTAATTATAGATAAAAGAAAAAATCTTAAAAATATTAATAATTTTATTATACTAGATGTTGGTATATTTATATATTTTTTAAATATAGAATCTATATTTTAATCCTAAAGCAATTTAAAACAAATAACACATTAAAAGACTTAGGAGCTAATAAATTACTTACTTAGATTTCTTTGTAAAGATTGCCTAATAATATTTTAAAAACTTTTTTTCAAATAAAATTTATATATAATTTTTTAAAGAAAAATACAATGCTTAATCTAATAAATTTAGATTTTAAAAAATTAAGTCTAAAAATTAATTAGAAAAAATATATAAAAATAATAAATTTATTAATCAATTAAAAATAAAACAAAGAAATAAAGAAAAAACTAAAAAAATTACAAGAAATTATCTAGTTATTATAAATTTTGACTCAAAACAATATATAATATCAAGAATTCTAAGAATGTTGCAAATTTCAAGTGTATTAAAAAAATAAGCATGTAGGAAAAAGACATATCTATAGTCCAATCATCTGAATTGAATTTAAATTAGAATAGTAAAAAATATCTAATATGAGCATAAAAATAAAGTGTATTCTTAGAAAGCAACATAAATAACTAAAGTAGAAGTACAAATAACAAACAATATATTTGAGTATTGCAAAGATATAATTAAAAGTATAATAAAAAAATAAAAATTTTATAAAATAAAAATAAGAATTATATCTAATCAACTCTTTTTTAAAAAAAATAAATTCAATTGACTTATTAAAATTATTAGTATTAAAAGAAGAAAATAAATTCTATCATCACTAAAATAAAGAAGTTGACACAAAATATATTTTAATAGGTATAACATCACTTTTAAGAATAATAAAAGAACAAGACTTATTATAGATGATATTAACAAAAGAAATATTATTGAGACTTATAATTATTATAAAAATATATTTAATTATTATTAAAGTATTAAATTTAATTATAAAAATTAGATAGAAGAAAATTTATTATCTAAAAAAACTAATGTATAATAAGATATTATTGATAAGAAATCATGCTTAAGAAATCAATACCAAGATAAATATAGAATAGAAATGATAGGTATTATTGTAAATATTAGTATATCACAAACATAAGATCTACTCTAATAGTTATTTAGATAACATAGATAGGTAGAAGTAGATAAAAATAGATTAATATGATAATATCTTGTAAAATAACTTCTTAGAAGCTTCATAGACACAGTTTCATCTTTATATATATTCATAAGTGATTGATAGATTAGAAATTTGGCCAACAAGTTAGCCACATATTGCACATATTGGTAGCTTGCAAAATAAGCTAATTACATGGCACACATGTAGGAAACTTATCTTATAAGTTTGACATGTGTCTTGTAAATTGGACATGTGTTGGAGGTCTTATAGAGCATCATCACGTAGCTTTTAAGTAGATAGTATATATAGAGATAAGAGTGAAGACTTCTTCACTCTTGTCAAATTTTTTTTTACTTCTAGTCTAGTTCAAGAATCTTTATTTTTTCTAGTCTTTGATAATAGCCATTTGAATTATTCTTAGAATTTTTTTTTTTTTTGTTCTTAAGTGTTTTATTTTATATTTTTTGAGTAAGAGTAGATACTTTCTTTTCTATTATATTATCATGGTAGAATATATTAAAATGATGGTCACAATGGTACAAATATAAGAGAAAATGAGAGAATTAATGCTTGTAATGCATCAATTCAATTTACTACTATAAGGAGTAATAAGATTAGTAAGAAGTGAAGATATAGAGATGATTGGAGCTACTTCAATATCTAGACCAAGCTATATTACTTCACCTATAATGAAACATTGTTCAAGCATCAAGGAACCAAAAATTAATTTACTTGAGAAGTTTGATGGTACAAGATTTAAGTTTTGAAGATTTGTCAATCAGATACAATTGGTGATTGAACTCCAATCTCAAAATTATCCAACTTAAGGATCACAAGTCAAATTTATTAGAATATTATTTTTAGATTCTAATTTATTATGATTTTCATCTTTTTTTGAATGACATGATCTAATATTGGATAATTTGAAAATATTTTTAATAAAGTTTCAATCTATGTATAGAAAACATGATGCAATTTATATTACAACCAATAAGATCCATATCTTGTGACAAGACAATCAATTAGTGATATTATATATTTCATAATTTTGACAATTAGTAATTGATATCAAGTGGGATGATATTACATTCATCAACCAATCTTTTTATGGATTACAATATGAGGGGAAAAAATTAATGCTCAACTTATCCAATCCTCAGATATTGAGTCAAGTAATTGATTTTGCTATAAAGTGTGTCAAACAGCTTTTTGAATTTTGATCTAAAAGTCGTACAAGTAAGTCTTAACGTTATTATAATTCAATGGCAACATTGATATCTTTTTGATGTATATATTTGGACATAGAAGACATACAAATTAACATGATATATTTTAAATTTCTTATTGAATAAAAAAAGATTCATTATTACCATAAATGATTGTGCTTATATTATAGAGAATCTGAATACAGTGTTCAATATTATCCAAAAAAACAACCCAACTACAAAATGAAGAGTATAATTGTCAAAAAAGATAATATGTCAAAAAACGAGTTTGTCCAATTACAATAGAAACTGTGCAGTTGGAATCTTGTACAACTCCTAATAAAGGTCCTATTTTCTCCTTAGAACCTTCTCCTTGTTTTATAATAGATATGTATTTGGGACTTAAAAATCACAAAGCCTCTGTCTTATTAGATTTAGGAGTCTTAACATATTTTTTAGATGAAGAATTTGTTAAAAGTCATAGAATATCTTTAGTACAAAAAACTAAATCTGTATATGTAAAAATCATAGACAGTCATTTATTATCTTTTGGAGATGTTATTCATGAAATATTTCCTATAAATATAATAATAGATAGTCATAATAATTATATAATTTTTAATATAATTAAATCTCCCTCTAATCTAATTATTTTAGGTTTATCATGGCTGAAAAAATATAATCCTTGAATAGATTAGATTTCTCATAGACTTAATTTTTTTCAAAGCATTATTAAGAGTCTTATTAACCAAGTAAAAAGCCATAAATCTAATATAATAAAATCTATACTTGTAAATACAAAAGCTTTTATATATGTAATAAAAAAAAAATCATCTTTTGCTATTTATGTTATATTTATTTCTAATAGTGAAAAGACTTCAAGTAGCATTTCAAACTAATATTAAGATTATTAAGATATTTTTGAAAAAAAAATAAAAATATTCTTCTAGAGCATCATCTATATGATTATTCAATTGATCTCAAAGAAGGAACTTAGTTTCAATTTGGACCAATTTATATTTTATCACAAAATGAATTGGCTAAACTCAAGGAATACATTGATGAGAATTTAGCCAAGAATTTCATATGCCATTCAAAATCTCCAATAGAAGCTCTTATCTTATTTGTGAAAAAAAAAGATAGATCACTATGAATGTGTATAGATTATTAAGGGTTCAATAAGATTACTATCAAAAATAGATATCTTCTATATTTGATATTTGAACTTCTTGATTAATTAAATCAAGTTAATATCTATACAAAAATAGATCTATGAAGAATATACAATCTGGTTTGTATCAAAAAAAGAGATGAATAAAAGATTACATTTTAAACAAGGTATAGACATTTTAAATATAATATTATGACTTTTGGACTCACAAATGCACTAGTTTCTTTTTAATATTTCATAGATGATATTTTTCATGAGGTCCTAGATAATTTTATCAAGTTAGCCACATGTTGTACATATTGGTAGCTTGTAGAACAAGCTAAGTACATAGTGCACTTATAGAAAACTTGTCTGACATTTTTGACACGTGTTTTATAAATTGAACATATATTGGATGTCTTATAGAGTATTGCCAAATAGCTCTTAGGTAGATAATATATATAGAAATAAAAGTGAAGCTTTCTTCACTCTTATTGATTCCTTTCTTGCTTCTAATCTAGTTCAAGAGTCTTTATATTTTTTAGTTTTCGGCAATAGTCATTCGAATTTTTTCTTGAATATATATACTTTCTTATTTCTATTTTGTTATTTTCTTTTGGCATAGATTTCATTGGTTTATACATCTCCTTTCAATTTGTGTCCTTGACATAGTGAGATTATTTAAATACAAGGTAAAAAATCTAACATAGATGTATACATGCAATAGAATCAATTTATATTTGACAATCTATTACACAAGAAAAAATAGTGCAAATAAATATTTTAAAATCAAATAAATTGGATATTCTATAAAAAATAATGGCATTTTAGTTAATTTTATAGAAATTCCTACTTTAATTATATATAATAAATAAATAAAAAATTAACATACTCTACAATAAGAATAATGGTCAAACAAGTAAAGTGCTACAATTAAACAAAAGACAATCTTGTAACCAAGCTATCTATAATACATATTATCAAAAATATAAGAAAAAATATAAAATATAAATATATTTTAAGATATATAATATAAATAAATATAGATAAAAATATATAAAAATTAACAAGAAAATCAACCACTCAATACAATAATAAAGTATATTTTGATTAATAATATTATACAAAAAATAATAAAAGTTAATAATAATATAATAATTTCTTAGATAGCTAATACAATTAAAAAAATTGAAAAAAAAAATGATACAATTGACACAACTTTAAATGATATCTTATTACAATTAACCATCATACTATATAAACTAGCTTTGGCTAACAAGACATTTGATAAAAATTTAATATAGAATAATAAATAACAAAAAAATTAGAAAAATAGTTGGCTTAATAACACATTACATATTAATAAAGTAGCAAGTTAGAAATAACAAACGACACAATCTATAATACTTTTGAAAAGAATTGAAACTATAAATAATTACACAAAAGGATTAGAATTCAATGGGTGAAGTTTTGTTCTAATAGAATAAATATGGATAGAAATAAATTTAGGAATAAACAAGTGAAAATAAATATTTCCATCAAAATTGGTAAACAAAGATAATATTATAATTTGAAAGATAATAGAAGATAAGGAAGTAAAAAATTCAAGAAGTCTTATTATAGATATATCTTTTTATAGCCAAATAGGCTTTATTTAGAATCATAAAGCTTTGATATATTACGTCATTAGATTTGATTAAAATATTATATTAGGATAATTTAAAAATAATTAAAATATTGTATTAAAAAAATATTTTTTAAAATATAAAATATCAACAACCTCTTACAAGTAAAATATTATTATTATTATTTTTTCCGTATAATCAATATTGTCAATAATATTACAAGTAAATAAGATCTTTCTATAAAATTTGAAGTTATTTTAATCAATAGTAGAAATACTATGATTTGATCATTTAGCTTATAAAATAAAAATATTACAAAGAAACAATAATCTATATAACTAAGTTTAAAAATAATCTTAAGATCTTTATAGCTACTATAAAATCAAATAAACTTATAACCATATAACCATATAATCTTGTAATATTAAAATAGAAATAGATATTATAACTAATTTTTTATTTAATTAAAAAGAATTTTGATTTAAAATAAGTACTAAAAAAGAAATAATATTAATATGGTTAATTTGATATAAAAGAGTTACTATAATAGATGAGAAACCAAAATCAATAAAAAATAATTAAAAAATTATCTTGAATAAATATTTTAATTAATCAAATTTTTTATGTATATTTTTAAAAAAATTCTTACTAAAAAAAGATAAATAACTAGTATTTAGTATTTTTATATAAGATAAATAAATAGTATTTAGTATTTTTAAATATATATATATATATATATATATATATAAAATTGGTATTGGATATCTATTATTATATATTTATTATAGACATCAAATATATTAAACTATATATATATATATATATATATATATATATATGTATATGATATTTTTAAAATAAAATTTTCTATCATTGATTCAAATTAATGTATATAATAATAATATTTAATTATTTTGATTTTAAAAGAAGTGGCTATATACTATCTTTTTAAAAAGAGTTATAAAAGATTTTTATTTATTTATTTATTTATTAATTTTTATTTTAAGAATCTATTTTATAATATATATATATATATATATATATATATATATATATAATTTAAATTTAAAGATAAGTAGCAAGTATATATAATTTTATATTATAGATTAGAAACTTATAAATCATTAATTGGATAAATAAGTAATTTTGAATATTAGAGTAAGAGACTTTGATAAGTTAACATTTTTTAAAAAAATAAGTTATGTATTAAATTTCCACATATATAATGTATGCTTATATTATTTAAGTAAATAGAAGTAAATAAAAGTAGATAAAAATATATTAGATAAATAATTTTTTATTAAAAAAATATTAAAGAAGATTCCTAAATAAAAATTAGATTTTTAGATTCTTTTAGATTTTCCATGTGGCTATTAAAATTTGTCTCGAATATTTTTTAAATTTAGAAAGATACTTTAGAAGAAACCTATGACTTGGATGCTTAGGCAATAAGTCTCATAGTCCCTAAAAAGCTTCCAAAAAGCTTTCTTTTGATAGCTAGTATATATAAAGATAAGATTAAAGCTATCTTTTGATAGGTAGTATATATAAAGATAAGATTCAAGCTATCTTTAGTTTAATCAATATCTTTCTTATACTATAATCTTGATTTAAGATTCTAATTTCTTTATATGTAACAAAAATTATTCTAGTTCTTTTCTATATATATATATATATATATATATATCTCTATAATTCTTATAAGTGATAAATAAGTATATTTATTTTTTATTTTTAAAAAATAGAAATATAATTTATAATTTTGATTTTATATTTTTAAAAATATAAATCTAAAAAAAACTTTGTATATATAGAGGCAATTTGTAAGACCAAAAGAATTTTGATTTTAAAAAACTTAAAATTATTTCTTTAAATTATTATTTTTTTACACAAATCATTAAATAATCATAATATGCTTTTTTATGCTTCTTCTACCTATTAACTATGATTTACAAGTTTTAAATAAATAAAAAATATAAATAAAGGCCATTTTAGGGATAGGTCTCAAGAATTAAACATAAATTATTATAAAAAAGAAATTTTTTTATATCAACTAAGATAATTGCCTCTAAGACTTAATGAGATTTATTTTTATAATTTTTTATTTAACAAGACTCTTATAACTTATACAACTTTCTTACTCCTAATCTATACTTAGAAAATCAAATAAATTATATAATTTAGTATTTTCTTATTTAAATAATATTAAAATATCACTTTTAATAAATCCACCAATCAAGATATATTGATAAGATTTATAAAAGAACATATATTTTTTTATATTAATAATTTCATGTACATAATTTAAAAAAAATATTATTTTAAAGATTTAAGATTCATTCAATTTGTTAGTTTTTTTCAATGATACATGCTATATATAAAGAATTTTTATTAGTTTTTATTTTATTTTATATACTATATTTATATATAAGTTGTTATAAAAATAATACATATCTTTACAGATAAATTTATAATATGTATAATGATTGATATTATATTAAAATAATAATTTAAAGAAATAACATAGTATTAAAATTAAATTTCTAAAAATTATATATTAAATTTAATATATATTTAATTATACACTTTGTGCACGAGCTCCATACAATATATATAAAATTTTCTTAGTTTTATCTTTTGTTGAAATTTTAACTATATATATTTTTATATTATTTTATGTATCTAATTATAAAGAAAAACTAAAAAATATATTTTATTTTATCAACAAATCTTATATTTTTAATAAAAAATTAGAATATTTTATTTTTTATATTTATATAATAATGGTGTACCATGCATTATAAATCATGCTTGATTTATACAAGTGTCTTATATTCAAATTAATTGAGTTTTTTTACAATTCATAGACCAAACCATGGTCTACATCTATACTTTATTATTCACTAAATACTTTAGAACAAAATTTGATTTATTTTAATAAAATACATCTGATCAACCATAAATTGGTTGTTTAAATTATAAAAAGTGAAGCTCTAGTCATTGGAATAATCCTAACAACTTTACAAGTGATATAAACAACCAAAAATTGGTTATTTGGATTAAAAAGAATTAAGTTCTAATTAGTAGAATAATCTTCAAACAACTTTGCAAGTGATATTGACAATTTCAACAATTCATTATGAGTCTATTAGTGAAAATTGATTCAATTGTAGCTCCAAAATTAATAATAACATAGATCAATTTATATTCTTACCACATGTTTGTAAAATGTGAATGGAGCTAAAGGTTCACGTTGCTAAGAGATGGATCCAAATCCAACATACACACTCTGTTTTGACATGTGGCAACATTGCCTTCATCATTTCAACACAATTTAAAGTTCAATGTAAGTTGTTGAATAAGAAGCCTCTTAGTATTGGAATGGGGTGATGCACGAAATACAGCCCACCTACCTTGAAATACCAATACTCTTCTTGTTACTCAATGGAATGTATTGCATAGTTTTGCAATAAGATAGAGGGGAATGCGTGGGTCAGCCTTCTGAGTGGGACTCCATGAGAGGGAGATTAGCTGCTAGCTAGTTCTCATGAATCTGCCAGAGAGCAATAGTTGCTGCAGCAAGCAATGCAACTAGAAGAGCAACAATGATCCTGAGGGTGCTGGCCGAATCATCAGCTGGTGGGAGGCAGCACACCCGACCTGGTCCATCCGGTTTCATCAACACGGTTGTACTGTCCCAACGGCGTTGACGTTCCAATACCCCACCCCTCTCAGCTCTGTTAGTTTTGAGATTCGCAATGAAATTTCTGGTTTCCAACAAACCTTCTTAGCTTTGAAGGTAGACGAGTGAACACTCCAGGTAGCATGCAGTGTACCTGGGCCGGACCATCCCCCAAAGTTCCCATCATATGATGTAAGCTAGGGCACATCACCACTGAGTGCCCATTTTCCCTTCACAGGGTTTCCGATGTTGTAAGGAATAAAGTCCTTGGCTGAGCGCAGCATGTTGAGCGTCAATTTCAGAGTAGCACTTCCATTATGATCTACCGCTGATGATCGCTCCCACTTTGCTGCCCAGGGCTGAGAGGAGAAACCTTGAGATGTCGATTTGCCATATGTCATAGCTGCCGTAGGCTTCGGTCCTACCGTACCTAGTTGAAGAAGCCTCTGCTTCACATACACACACCCTCACATAATTTAACACACAACTTTTGATCAAACTCCAAGTTCAAGTTCATGAATCAAACTATAGATAGTATTATTATCAGGTCAGCTGGCACCCCCCTACGATATCCGTGGCTCTCATCATGGCATACTCCCAGCATGAGATGATTGATTTTCAGGTTAACGATTTCAATTGAAATAACCTCTCATTGATTTTCCTTTGCATGTGTAGGAACTTTATTTTTGTTTTGGCAGAGATATTGCGAAATGTAGCCAGAAAATGCCTCACTGATTACGATACGCTGAGAAGTGGAATTACCTGATCGACACAAGAAATTTAGACTCTTGTACGTTTGCACAAAAAATCTAACGATTTAACTGCTCCCCTGTAGCTGGGGTATGACGTTGAGGATCTCTCTCGTGAAGCCACGACTACGTACGAACCTCTGCAGAGTTCTGGAACGAGACGGGGACATTGAGCGCAGGTGGAGAGAAGGAAACGGGGCACCGATCATCGCCCTCCCACTGCGCAGTCAGGCGAATGGTCATCATGTCACCGAAGAAACCCCGCGCGTTACTCTGATTCTTCTCCAGTGTGCCGTCCCAAAGGATGTCCAGCAACTCCACATTCACCTCGTACCGATGTGGAGCTTCCTTTCGATAATATGGCTGTAGTCTCAGGGTGACGAGCTCCACAGCTTCGTCTGGGTCCCTGCACGAGAACCGCAGGGGCGCTGGCGGCACCCACTCCCTGCTTACATCGCCGCGTTGCACTCGCTCCTTTTCTGGCTTAAGCTCCCCTATCACCACCTGTACTTCCGCCCTCACCGGGTCCATCAAGGATATGTACAAATCGCCGTCCGCTTCCTTCTCGTCCACTTCCACGCCTAGTCTTTTCTTCCACTTACGATCTCCATCCTCCTGTTCACAACCTGCAATATCGTCCACCCTTGCTCCAAGGAAGTCCGTAATCGCTCCAGATCTTCTTCACCGACACCTCCACCCGATGCCATGATTTCTTAACTCCTTCAAGACCGGCCGACGTATCGAGCTCATCGAATGTGACACTTTGAAGAAAGCCAATTCATATCGAGAACTGCTCTAAGTCAACCAGTTCTCGGGTTTAGGGTTACTTGCTGGTTCTCGAGTGCCATCTGGGGCCTGAGTCACATTAAATATTTATAAATACAGAAAAAGCAGACAGAATCATACTCGATGCCTCCCATTCAGACACAATAGACTCCCCTATTTCCAACAAGTCTTGGAATTGTTAAGGAATTGTAAATCTTAAGTTGATGGATTCCAGTAACACTATTATAAACCGTGTTCTAAAAATTGTAGAAATATCATTTTTGAATTAAAAAATTGTGGAAAAATGAATTTGGTAACCTCATTAAACCTTTTCTCCTACAAGAGAAAATAATGTTTCTCCTATCGTACCTCCCCTACATGCACGGTGAAAATTGCTTAAATTATCCGAAAATAGGTTCGTCTACTTTAATAAGTCAATATCTGAACGAGCAAGAAACTGAACGACGTTTTCAAAGAACGTCAGTGTCTCGGGCAGCAAGCTTCTGCTTTGGCCTAAATTTGGAGTCGTGGACGACACGGTCTGGGTTTCATGTTGCAAGGAGTAAATTTTGTCTTTTGCAGTCACAAGCTGCCAACATCGCCAATTTAGGTATGATTATTCTCAATCGTTCAGCTCGTCCTTCATTTTGAGTCAGGTGGGATCCAACGCCTTCTCGGTTTCTGAAGTTTTCATTTCGAACCTGGGGCTTGAATTTCAGATCGAGCTCGAACGATTAAAGTCTCTCATGATGGTTGAAGAGGTGTCTGCCATGTCTACACATGAAGGCATGAGGGATGAGGATTTGGGGTTTACTAGCAGAGCAATGTTCCACGGAAGGGGGAATTCAAGCGCGTTCCAACTGGGAGAGACACAAGCAGATGGCGGACAAGTACAGAGAGGAGGGCAATGTGGTGATAGAGCTTTACCACAGCAAGCTTCTACCGGATGAGTTAACCCTGGCAGCGCACAATATAGGCCAAGACGTCAGGGAGGGAGTGGCGGGGTTCATGGCGGTAGCGAATGTGACATGGAAGGAGGCCACATACTGGGTGCACCGGTGGGTGAAACGGGTGCTGGATAGAAGGGCGGGGATAATCCCCTGGTCAGCAGGCCAGAATTTCGCGACATGAGACGCAAGCTTGTGGTGGCATGTTACCATCAGTTGCGCTTGTCGAGGTTCGACGAGGTGATTGAGACAGCAGATTTAGTCTTGCAAGTACTGCAGCCGGCAGAAGACGTGACGGAGGAGCAGCTGGACGTGCAGCTGATGAAAGCAGTTGCAAGGCATTTTCTGGCGTTACCAGCCGCTGTGATCGACTTCGAAGTCGATGTGCAGCTTGCCCAGTTGAACTGCAAAGAGTTCGAAGCCAAAGCGTGGTATGGCATGTACTTGAGCCTGAGACGGACGGACAGTTTGCTGTTTGCTGAGGACATCCAGTTCTGTTTGGCCAGGTACGAGGAACTCGTTTCCCAAGTGCGGGACGGCAGAGTACATGCGGAGGCACACTATTCGGCACCCATCCGATGAGATGTGATCATGAGCAAGAAACAGGGACGATACAGAGGTTGGAGAAGGAGTTACTGGCGGAAGAACAATCACCATTACACCTGGAAGTGCATCACTTCGCTTTAGGTCGCTTGCAATTAAGGCACAAGGAGCTTGTGAAGGCAGAGGAGAATTTGAAGAAAGCAATCAAAACTATGGCATACCGTCAGGTGATTGCCCAGCTCGAAATGGCGCCAGCGTTTCAAATGCTTCAGCTGTGCCTTGTTGAGCAGGTATTGCCTAGCTCATCTGGGTAAACCGGGTTTTGTGGATTTATGCGCAGATTTTAGTATGAGTAGCACTGACATAGTCCTGCGAGGGATCATTGCCCTCTGAAACATGACATTGTGTTGGTAGGGAAAGCCGATGGAAGCCTTGGTTTGGGCTGAGAGAGCGCGAGCATGGATTCTTCGAAATGCCCTGAAACATGCTGCAGGGCACGAAGATGAATTCGAAGAGGACGATAAGCAGGCTGAAGGTAGAATCAGGGCAGCTCTCAGCAGCTGCACAGGGTCGGTTGTGGCTGTTGAATTTAGCTGTGTGGGAATAACTCTGCTCATATGGGTTTTGAAGCCAGGATTCCCTCAAACTGTACACCAGGTAATATGGGTGGTCCGATGATGGTGAGGTTTGTCGTATTTTTAATCAAAGCTCACAGTGAACCTTTTGAGGATGTTTCAGTCTTTAACACGCGCATGATCTTTTGCTCATTTGCAATGCTTGAGCTGTGCATGTTCTTCGCCAATCCTGAACACCATGAAAAGCATATATCTGCGTCTAGATGAAAGAAAAATTTAAAGTTTGCTCTAGATAGGTTGTTACAGGATTAATCACACAACTACGATTCTTGTGTAGCACCGCAGAAGTGATAAAGGTCAAATTCCTGAAGGGGTTCTGAAACCTATGAAGGTGAAATTGAAGTTGAAGGGGATTCTAGATAAGACTGCTTAAGGAATATATGAACAGAGCGAAGCTCACTTCATTGAAGTTCTTTTCTACCAAGTGTCCCTCGACGATGTCCACTTCCCTGGCCAGGACGACCACCAGCCTTTACTGAGGAATATGGAGGTGTACCTGGGAGCCTTATTGACCTTTATGAATACTAGCAGATTCAGCGACAAGACAATCAAATCCTATCTTACTAACTTCCATAAGTTTCTAATCCCATGCTTGTAACAAAATGTTTAAATTCTGACTTATGTTAGTGCTTATCCCGGTTGATACCCGCGACTTTGGCAGGTCTTGCACCGGCTTCCCTGGACCGCTCTAATTGACGAGCAACAAAAGGATGGAGAGAAGTATTTGATCCAGCGATTTGCAGTAGTGATTGCTCCAGTATTGTTTGTGCAGGGAGTCTGCTATGCACACTTGGCACGAAACATTTCGCGTAGGAATACTGCCGATCTCGACGAGATTCTGGTGGTTGCAAATCCGTGGCCGCTGTCATTACCCAAAATTGCCTTCATTATTTGGTGGGGAGGCACAGGCCGCTGTCATTGTCAAGCTTGTGAAGGCATACACGGGTACGTAGTCTCACTGGATTCTTACTGTGAATTTCTTGTGAATTTCTTGCCATGTGGGCATCAGAGTAGGAGAATGGTAGGAAGAATTTTTGTTGAGAAAATTCATGTGGACGCCTCTTGTTAGTCTCTAGACAATAGTGAAAAAAAAAAAATTCAATTGCAACACATATTTGTTTTCATTGCTTTCCATTTTAGTCAAGTAGAAAAATAAACTTCAAGTCAAGTGAAAAGATAATTTCTGAATTGAACCAACTGTGGGAAAGTTTTATGATCTGCAGGGTTGGTACCGAGAGTGTACAAAAGAGAAGACGCCAAAAGAGAAGCAGTGATCGAGAATCTCCTCAAAGCGAAGTGGGTGCACATGGGGTGTCACAACATGGTCAACGACAAGCACAACGTAGGAGCGCTAATGCTAGCCGCACCTGCAATGACGAGCGCCGTCGGTGCTTGGATGACTCAACTGAGCTGGTGGCAGGAACAGCAGGGGACGTCGAAGCATCAGTTGCTATCTGGGACGAGGTTTCAATCATCCACCAATTTCGGATCACTCGTGGGTACCCCGATGGACGAGATCTCGTCGCGGGATGAAATGATCCAAGCGCTGCTCAGTGCGCAGCAGCTCCCCAACAAGTTGCAGGCGCGCGGGGTGGTGCTCAGTGCTTGCAGTTCCTCGGAGGGCGTACTGATCGGAGAGGAGGGCATCTTAGGCCTGGCTCGAGCATTGCTTGTGGCCGGTGCGCCTGCAGTGTTTCTGTCCCTGTGGAACACGCAGGATGTGGAGACAAGCGAGCTCATGACGCAGGTGTATGAGAGGTTGATCACAGGGCGGCACCCCGAGACAGGGCTTCCTTACAACTTGGCCTTTGCTCATAGGGAGGCAGTTCTGAGCATGATTGGCAAGGAAGACATTCAAGTCCGGGATTGGGCAGTTTTTCAAATCAATGGAACTCCCGATGTCATTTTCCCAGTTGGTAATCAAAGTAGCTCATGGCTGCGGAGATCAAATTGTGCTACTAATCTCATTGCTCTCGGGATCGCTTTCTGCTCCATACTCGTGGCGATACTGTATAGTTTGAGCACCACAGACGCGATCCTCGGCAAAGTATGATCAGTTAGTTTATGCGACTTTATGTTTCCCATTTTCCGTATCATTCTCAGAGCAATCCTGTGTTGTCTAATAAATCTATATTGCTCGCTTGCCATAGCTGGCGGTGCTGTCTGTTCTTGTATTGAAGTATGAGTTTAAATCATGAGGTAGGCAACATCTTAGCAGGGGGAACGTCCCGCAAAACCACACTAGCCCTGTCCTCGGATGGCTCCAATCCAACCCCACCAACAACGCAAGTTGATGGCGAGTTCTATCCTGCCATCATCAATGTCGACGTCCGCCCATCCCAAGTACTCCCAAGTTAAACATCGAAGTTGACGATAGTAGGGATGGAACTTGTTTATGTGGGCCATTCATGGGGCTGGTTGTCGGAACTGTTGAAGGAGGGTCGGTGCAGGCAGGGACACCCATAGTATTGCAGGGCGTTCCACCGTTACTAGAATGTTGTCCATGAGGTGAGGGTGGGAACTTCTTCACTGTACATTGAAGATTGAAGTTGCCTATTAATGTCATGAGCTTCGATCTCAACTAGTTTCCTTGTGAGAACAAGCATAGTTTGAGAGCTAGGATGATGAAGTGTTGAATCCAAGAAAGAGAGTCTGACATCTCTAACTGGCACCTTAAGGGACTTAGCATAATAAGAACCAAATGTGAAACATCAACTCAACTGTTCTCCTTATTCAAGGGTTTATTTATATTGTTGGATTTAGGATTCCAACAATATAAATAACTTATTCTACAAGTTTTTAGTTTAGAAGATTTAGTTGCTTTGATTTAGGATTTTGATTTTGGACATATTAGGTCTTTTGTAAGTTTAAATGAATCATTTTATTTTTTTATTTTTTTATTTTTTTAAATTTTAATATTAGGATTGTAAAATCCAAATATGTATTTGAATTGTTTTAAAAGTATACAAATTTATAAATATTAAAAATTTTATTATTTTGGTTTGAATTGATTTTACAAATGATAAGGTTTTTATAAGTTTTGATTTTATCTACCTCCTTATTTTTGGAAATTATAAATATAACATTGGATTTAAAACGTTCTACAAGTTTTTTAAATTTTAAATACAAAGATATTAAATTGATACTTTTTTGTTGATTTTTTGTTTACTTTATCTATTTCAAATTTTAAGATGATCCACCTATATATTTTTAATACTTTTGATTTTAGTGGTATATTTAAAATCTTTAGTAAGTCTATAGTTTAAGAGATATAAGGCTTTTAAAATTATAAATAATCTTATATATATATATATATATATATATATATATATATATATATATATATATATAAATCTATATGTAGATTTATTTATATTATGAAATTAAAATAAATAATTTATATAAGAGTATTTTTATTATATTTATAAAATATGATGTTTAGACTAATTTTTTTAATACTATAATATAAATAACTTAAAATTATAAAATTCTTATTTTAAACCTATAGAATGGATTGTATATAGTCATGCCGATTTGTACCATACACTCTAATGAAGTAGCAAGTTCTTCTAATATAATTTTCATAAACTTCTTTCTTCTAATATTCACAACTATTGGTCTTTTTTAATATCAATCCTTTTACATTCTTATCTACCAACCTATTGTAAAAAAACCAATGTACAGAATGAAGTTATGATTACTTTAATTATTTTGCTTCTAACCATTATAGAAAAATTATCTCTCTTGTATCAAAGTTTGTTGATGTCCTTGGATACTTCTTTAGTTCTTTATTTATTGAAATTAATTCTCTATTTGTTTGCTATTCCACCTTATTGCTTGTCAAACAAAAATTAATACACTTTTTATAAAAATGGAAGATTCATATGAATTTCTTTTATAAATTTTTTTTACAAATTCTTCCAATAGAAGATAACATCTCCTAAAGAGTCTTTCTAAAAATCCTTTTTTAACATCAAAAGGACCTCTTAGTGCACTTTCAATGCCTCTAAATCAAAAAAGATCATGATCACTACAAAATTGATGTCCATCAACAATTTTTTCTATATAAATAGTGATTTTTAATCTAATGTCTAAAAAATAATTCCTACACATATCTTTTGACATTCCTTTCCAAATTGCTAATATGTCTTGTATTTGATTTAGTTTAATGTATATTATAGAGGTTGTTACAAGTATTTCATCTAGATTCTATTTTTGTATGATAGATAATATTATATGGCACAACTCTTCATAGAATTTGATTTTAACTATATGTTCATCTATCTTTGACCTAAGAGTCAATAAACTATATCCTTCTACATTACACATCTTAACAAGGATATGAAAATATAGAACAAGAGGCTTGAACTAAGATAAGGTTCCAAGGAGAAACCAACAAGAATTTGAATTAACTACATGAGTACACGAATAACACCAAGAAAGGTGAATTAGAACTCTAAGAGATGCATTGTCAAGACTAAAGAACTCTTTAGCCTTGAGTCCTATGTATACCTATGTCTAGGATGCTTCTTGAGCGGCTTTCATCAAACTAAGAAGCTTCTCAAGTAGCTTCTACCAATTAGGAAGCTTTTTGAGCTCCTTCCACTAACTAGGAAGCTTTTCAACTGACTTTTATCAATTCAAGAGCCTCTAGAATGTTCTAGAAGGTTTTGTGAATCTCTGAAGTGTATGTCTCTAATATCACTCCCTTCTCTAGTGACAAATTCTAAAAGAATCTCAATCATTTTGCATACGTAAAAAATTAAAAATATGCTGCACTAATAAAGTTATTTATTTTATTTTCCATTCTTAGATAATATTCTTGAGTTAATACCTCTATTGTTGAAATATCCCATTCAAGAATCTAATCTTCATTATGGCCTTTAAAACACCTTTCAAATAAGATCTCAGACTTAAAAGAATTCTCATTTTCAAGTCCAAGCAATATCACTAAAAATTGAGCATTAGAATCAAAATTTGCATGGTTGGATCTTATTCTTAATGGCTCCAATTGAGATTGTACTTAGCACTAAAATATATCGTCCTTACTTTAATCAATTAAAGGCTATAAAAATTGCATTAGTTTATTTGAAGCTTGCATGGCAAGTGAATCTTTTGAGTCTTGTTCTCTCAATGCTTGAAGGTTTGACATGGTGGCTGATATGCTTTTACCACTCTATTCTATCTTGGAATAGATGACTACATACTGATGAAGGCTTTAGTTTAATTCTCCCTTCTTATAAATATTCTTTGGATTTAATTTTTATTAAAAAATTATCATCAAACATATTTAGGTTTGTAGAGATATAGTCAATGAAGTTCTTATACCTTTTGAGATACATTGGTGAGATTTTTGGTCGGTTCTCATGTGCACTTATTAATATCATAGCCCTGCCAATGAATAAAATATTCTAATTTATCCAACCTTTTTTTGTGAATTAAATATCTTTTTAACCTTATATTCTTTACGGTCTTCAATTTCAATATTAGGTGGCAATTATTGTATTCTTCCTAGAATATGTAACTTTCTATAAGGTTCTTAAAGAGAAATATAAAAAAATGGATATACCTTTATAGAAGATGATAATTCCAAGAAATATATTATTGGATTATTTTGCTTTTGGATAGAAAATGGTCATAATCTTTGATAGTCCAACTTATTGTATTATCGCTTGGTTTTGATGTTTCGTTGAAAAAGCCATATCTTATCTCAAATATAAAAAATATATAATTGATTTTTGAATTTATTTATAGATACCTTATAAGCATCTTGAGCTACTTGCAATTGAAGCTTCAAGGTTGTTTGATGTGACAATAGATGCTTTATAGATCCTTCAGCTGTTGGATTATTATTCTTTGATATATTCTATAGATCAAGTTTTGAATAATATCTATAATTGGAATAAAATAATATTTATTGAATTGAGGCATGAATACTATTATTATATATAAACTTTACTAATGATAGATATCAGATCTAATTGTCTTATTGGTAGTTGATGTTGTATCATAAATATTGCTCCAAAACTTGGTTAACTCATTTGAGGCCACCAAAAATCTTGGAAAATAAGTTTGAAGGTCTTCTTTAATCCAAAGTAATCCGTAGTTAGAAAGTCATGGTCAGATTAAAGAATGCACAATTGTGTTGATTCTTCTGAGATATACAAATATTTTTCAAAATATAGAAGATCTTTTTTAAGCTTGAATTTGTCAATATTTTTTTTCAAGCAACATTTGATATCAAAGGCCAAAGCATCATTAGTGGTTGTAATACATATCTCATTGAGAAAACTAAAATCAATAGGTACTGATATAATAGTGGCGTAAAAGCAAAATTGCTCTAGTTTTAATACAGCTGCATATTCTTGATTAAAACGCTACCTTTTCTACCTTTGGTACAAGATATGATTTCCTCAATAAAGCATCAAATAATCATTGTTGCTTTCTAAGTCAATAAGTGATAATAAAATTAAATCAAAATAATAACATATTCCATTAAGTTTGGCAGCAATTAGGAATCCGAATTGATATAAAATATTTGAATTTTTTGTGATGTGTATATACACTTACAAGATGCATTGCTCCTTTAAAAAAATGACGCCATTCTTGAAAAGAATCCATAATAGCAAGAAGCTTCTTATTCTGGATTTTATAATTAATTTTAGCAACAAAGAATTTTTGAAAATAAAATGTAATAGGATGGAGTTTATTGTCTATATTCATTTATAAAAGTATAGCTCCTAGTGTAAAATCCAAAGCATAAATCTCTATATAGAATACTTTTATAAAGTTTGGATGCATCAAGATTGGAATTCTAATAAATGCTATTTTTAGGTCTTAGAATATCTTTTCTATTTGAGACCCATATTCTAACTTGTCTTTACATGTCAATTGAGTAAAAGACGTGGCAATTTGAGAGTAATTTTTTATGAAGATCCAATAGAAATTAACAAATCCAAAAAAATATTGTACGTCTTTCACAGTCTTTGGAATGGCCCATTACATAACTGCCTCTACTTTTTTGGAATCCATTATCAAACCCTTAGTAGATACAATGTATCCCAAAAATTCCATCTTAGGTTGATAAAATATACATTTTTCTAGTTTGGCATACAAATTTGTATCTTGTAGCTTTTATAATACCAACCTGATATGCCCCTCATGTTCCTCTAGATTTTTTGAATAGATCAAGATGTCATGAAGATAGATCACCATAAACTTGTCTAGGTGCTTTTGAAAGATGTCATTCATTAAATGCTAAAAGATAAGGGATATATTTGTTAGTCCAAAGGGCATGATATTATGTTCAAAATGTCCATACCTTATCAAAAATATGGTCTTCTATTTGTCTTCTTCTTTGATTTATACCAAGTTATATGCTTCACAAAGATCTATCTTAATATAGATCTTAGCTTAGCTAAGTTGTTTCAAAAGTCTTGAAATTAATGGTAGTGGATAACAATTCTTCAAAGTTATCTTATTCAATCTCCAATAATCAATGCACATATGCAAGGAACCATCCTTCTTCTTTACAAAAAATATAGATGTATCTGCTATAGACTTTGAATGCTTGATAAAGTTCTTTGTAAGATTTTCATCCAAATAATCTTTCAACGCTGAAAGCTCATTTTGAAAAAGATTATAGATTGGGCCTAAAGGTGATTGCATTCCTTTCTGAAGTTCTATAGCACAATTGTATGGTTGATGCTCTATATATCAATATTTTTTTTTAAAAAAATATTTTAAAATTCATTATATTGCTCTAGAATACTTGTTAATGAAATCATATCTTTTTTAATTGGAGTCGCATAAATAAAAATAGTGTATCTTCTTTGATTGATCTTATAAAAGTTCTTATTCTAACAAATAAAGACTTATCAATTCATGGCTTTATACAAAAAAAATTTTGCAGGGATTTCTATTAGAAATATTATTCTTTACAACTTTTAATCTATAAATAGATTATACTTTTAAACCAAGACAATCCAAGAATAATAGGATTTGAAGGAGTTTTAATAACATTGAATTTAATTTGGATTCTATAATCTTTGAACGATTTTTTTATAGGTGTGGTTTCATGGATGACACTACCATAGGATAAAAGTCATCTATTAACCTCTACATGAATGGGTTTGGATTTTTGTATTACAAGAATTTTATGAAGCTTAATGAATGCCTCATCTATAAAAATAAGCAGATGCTCCCAAATCCAACAAGGCAATTGTCTGAAGCTTTTGAAGGCCAAAATATAAAAAAATTATAAAATAACGAGCATGTTAAACAAATAGAGAGGAACTTGAATTATTTTATAATATTGGATTGTCCAGCCACACAATCCCTACTATAGCTGAACATCATCATTTTTCTGAACAATTATACTTCTCGTTTTGGTAATATGTCAATTTTGTTTCTTTGGACAATTGCTAACTTTGTGGCCTTTTTTGTCATAATATAAGCATAGACCTTCTTCCATCTCACACTCCTTTTCTTATAAATAAAGAGATTTAAAATATATTGCATCAAGTTGCATATCTTCTACTTTTGAATATGAATTCAAAATGCTTGTTAATATAGCATGAGTATGTCAGATTGCGTATTATCTTGCTGAAGCCTATGAACGTTGATTTTGACAATATTGAAATAATTGATTATTACATTTTATGACTTGGCTAATGGTTTCATTGAACAATTGTCGATCCGAAAGCGGCAATAATAATTTTTTCACATAATTTCTTAGTTTTCAATAAAATTGATTCATTAAGGCTTCTTTGTCCCAATTAATATTATATACTAATTATCTAAAATCAGATACATAGACTGATGCAAAGCCCGCTCCTTGATACAATGTTTGGATCTTAGTTGTTGCCCAACAAGCCTTGTCATGTTTTCCAAATGTTTTTGCAAATGCTTCCATAATAATTTTAAACTTGCTCAAAATTAGTGATTTCTTTTCAAACAAGGGAACAAACCATGATGATATTTGCCTCATAAGTAAGGTACCAACTAATCTAATCTATGATTCTTTTGTCAAATAAGTATCAGATTATAGAATTATTATCAATCCAATTTGATTGACAAACCTTCGGAACTTTAAATGCATACCATCATATTTCTTTAGAAGATTAATTTTAGACTCCTTACGTTGTTGAATAGATGGATTTCCTTAGCATAGCATAGGTAATATTGCATCCTCAAGCATAGAAATTGGAGGTGGATGCAGTCTAGATTTTGGTATTCTGGGTGTTGTATCATTATGAAGTTTTACAAAAATCCCTTCAATCTCCAAAGTCCTAGCAGATAAAGTAGTAAGAGCACTTATAATGACATCTAACTTAGACTTAGAAGATTTGGTCATACTAATGTCTTGACCTCCAGCCATTCTAAAAATAAAAAAAAAATGAATCTACAAGAAAATAATATCAGTTTAGAAGAGGATAATCCCCAATCTCTAAAATGCTTTAAGATCTTTAAAGAGAGGGGTGATCCACTTTCTTACAAGAGGAACAAAGTTTTAATATTATGATGAAGAAAATATCAATTTAGAGGAGGATAATTTGTAATCTTTAAAGCTCTAGCATATCTTTGAGTAGAAGGATAATCCATACTCTAATAAGAAGGATCTAATTCAGATATTGAAGATGAAGTCAGTCTCGACAAACTGTCAAAGATACAAGAATACAGAGCAAGATTCTTGAACTAGGATAAGGTTTCAAAAAGAAATCAACAAAAATTTAAATTAATCAGATGAGTAGACAAATAACACCAAGAAAGGTGAACTAGAACTCAAAGAGATGCATTGTCAAGATTGAAGAACTTTTCAGCCTCAACTCTTATATATATCCTTGTCCAGGATGCTTCTTGAGCGGCTTTCATCAAACTAAGAAGCTTCTCGAGCAGATTTTACCAACTTGGAAGCTTCTCGAGCTCTTTTTATTAAATAAAAAGCTTCTCAATCAAATTTCACTAATTCAAGAGCCTCTAGAAGGTTCTAGAAGATTTTGTGAACATCTAAAGTGTATGTCCCTAATACATCTCATATACTTGGTTTTTTATAAATTTTCAATTTTTTTGTTGGGAATCATTACCAAACTTAAAAAATAAATGTTACTCTTTGAAAAACCTATTCCATAGTTAAAAACGTTTTTATCTATTTTTATATGATAATATTCTATGAAAAAATCTAATTATCTATTTAATTTACTTTAAAAGTATATAGATTTGTAAATATTGACAATTTGACCATTATGGTTTTTAAATTGATTATATAATTGATAAGGTTTTTATAAGTTTTGAATTGATTTGTCTTTCTATTACAAATCTAAGTTTTAGGATTTAAAATGTAGGATTTTATTGCAAGTTTATGATTTAGAGTTTCATAAGAAAGATTAAGTATAGAATTTAATTATACATCTATTCTTAGCTAATCAAAGATAGAACTTAAAAAAATTAGAATATGATTAAATATATATATATATATATATATATATATATATATATATATATCCTCATACAATGAAGATCTTATATTTATATAAAAATTCCATATAAGAAGGTTTGAAGATACATTTAGATCTAGTTAATATTTTTTTATAATAAAATATTATATTTTTAATACAATTTATATAATGGCATTTCCATAAATTATAAAGACTTCATAGATTCTATGCTTCTATCTAAATTATCAATTTAAACCATATTTTAGAATATAGAATTTAATGAAATAAAGTTTTTTTCAAACCGTCTACTAAAAGCCTTAGAACACAATTATGTGCAATTTATAGACCATCTTTTAGTTATAAAATTGATTTCTATCTTCTACATATTCTTTGCAATAAGCATATTTTTTAAAATTAAATTAGTGTATAAATTAGTATCTTCTTTTTTTGATTTTTTTTGATTTTTTTAAAATATAAATAAAAAAGTGATAAAAATAAATATATAATAAATCTAATTTTAGTATTAATAACTTATATACTTAGTAGAAATATACATCTAAAGAATTTTATCTTCTTGCATAATTTGTTCTTTTTTCCTATAATACAAAGTTATTAAATAACAAAGCTTCCAAATTATAGAATTATCTTTGTTTGTTTATTTTGGATCTTTCTAAAATCTATTGTAAAATCCCAAAAAAAATTTAAATCAAATTCATGCTATGTAAGTAAGTATAATATTAAAAATTAAAAATTAAAAAACTATATTCTACCAATTCTAATCTAAATCATCAAATTAATAAGAATTTATTTTTAATTTTCTATTAATTGGTATTTTATGAAATAAGACTAAAATAAAAATATCATATATTTTAACATGGTTTATTTGATACAAAAAATAGAATTAAATACTTTAAGGTAAAAATTAGGTCTTGGTATTAATAGCTATTTTAACTTTTATCTTTTAAATATTTTAAAAATATTATAGATTATTTTTAGAAATATAAATCTTTTTTAATAAGTATAGAAGTGAAATATTAATTTTATTTTGATGTTGTGTTGTAATATAGTTATTGAATGAAAGAAAAAAATATATATATTATAAAAGATCATAATTAAAAATATAATAGAAAATTATGTTAAAAAATATAAGTAAATGATAGGGAAGTAACAAAAATATTTAATGATAATATTATCTTTTTATAGAAAAGACTTCTACTTACTTTATAGGACCATAAACAAGACAAAATAAAATAGATTAGCAAAACTAATATTATAGGAAATTTTAAGTATAAGTAAAAAATAGCTTTTGGCAAAATTTGCTTAAAAAAACTTTAGATTGATATCCAAAGAGGATTGGTTGTGAACCACGGCCAAATCTAGACTCCAAGGCACAAAACTAAGCACCTACAATAAATTTGGAGTTCTTTTATTAATCAAAGAGTGGAATTGGAGAGTAGACTTGAGTAGATTTTTATAAGCATTGGTTTTGAGGGATTTGAATAGATAATGATTTTATAAGAGCCTTGCAAAGTCAAGGTTATTTTGGATGACTCTACTTTTTGAGGAATAAAAAAATATTTATATTTTAGAAAAATTTATGAATTTAATAGTAGATCTATAATTAAAAAAATTCAGATTTGTGAACATAATTATATTAGATATGAATTATAAATTTAAGCTTAATCAGATAGTTAGATCAAAGAGTATTGAAATTCAAGTAGAATAGGATCTCAAAAATTGGATTTTGAGGATCAATGAAGGTTTCTATGATTTTAACCAATCTTTAGATTGAAATGATATTTTGTGAGCTAATAGTTGATTCAATTTTTAACATTTTAAAAATATTTAGAATGAATAAATGATATAAAAAAGAATTATTGATGCTAAAAGACTGACATTAAGATTGGAAAAGAAGGACAATTAATACCTTAGCAAATTAGAAGTTTTTTCTCTCAAGTTAGAGATTTAATTCTTTTCAAATTTTTTGTACTTATTTACAATTAGTAGATTAAAAAGCTTGAAAATTTTAAATTAAGATCAATAATTAACTTAATAACTATTGAGGTTTTAAATTTATTATAAGATTTGATTAGAATTGATTAAATTCAATTAGGATTTGATTAGAATTTAATTAAGATTTATTTAGGATTTGATTAGGATTCTTTTAAAATTTTATTAAGATTTACTTAGGATTTATTTAGGATTTGATTAAAATTTATTAAAATTTGTTAGAATTTATTTAAGATTTTATTAGGATTTAATTAGGATTTATTTAAAATTTCTTTAGGATTGGCTATGATTTAGTTAGGATTGCTAGGATTTGATTAGGATTCTTTAAGGTTTCTTTATGATTTCTTCAGATTTTTTAAAGATTTTTTAAAGATTTTTTAAGAATTAAATAGGATTTTTTAAAGATTTTTTTAAGATATTTTGATTGATCAGGATTTCTTTAGGATTTAATTAGGATTATAAAGGATTAATTAAGATTTATTTGGAATTAATTAGAATGTAATAAGATATACCTAGGATTTTTTTAAGGTTGATAGGATATACTTAGGATAATTAGAAGCTTACTTAAGTTGTTTAAGATTGCCAACAAGGTATTTTTAAATACCTTATATATTGTTTTGGATTGTAAATCCAACTTCAAGATAAAATCAAACCTTTCCACAACTACATGCCTATTGTTGTTTCAAACTAATTTTCAAATAACACAACAATGGATACACCACTCAAATAGAACAATATTATAAAAATTCAAAAAATTGAAATAAAATAGGTTCATTTTGTATTACAAGCAAGGAGCTATGACAAAAAATAAGAATAAGACCAAAAGATCCAAGTTGAGCCACAAGAATTATATTGTCAAGACTAAGGATATCCTTAGCCTTGATTCTTATGTATATTAGGTATAAGAAAGCTCCTTGAGGAATTTTCTTGATGCTTGGAGGTGAAGTAAGCCTAAAATACTTCTTCAATAACTTCCTAAAATATCTAAGCCTCCACAAACCTTCTACAATTATCTAAAATCTCCTAGAACCTTCTACGATCTTTTGAAATCTTCTTGGAACATACTAGGATTTACTAGGGCCTTCTCAAAACCATCAAGAACCTTCTAGAGTCTTCTAAAATCTTCTTCTATTGTATGTCTGTGATAAGTTTATACCACTAATTATGCTTGTCCTAGCCTTTTTAAAATATATAACATAATCTTATTCTTACAAAATAATATTTAATAATATCATTGATCAAGTCCAAAATTTGGAAATTCTTTAATTAATAATTATTGGTACATTCTTTTTGACATGTTGAAAATAATACAATGCCAAAATCATTAAAGATAAAATATATATTGATACTAAATTAGAACTATTGACATAATATTATCTTATAGAATATTTAAAAATTAATTAAAATAAAAAAATAAAAAAAAATAAAAAAAACTTTTTATAAAGATTATCATATTATTAAAAATTAAAAATATTTTTTTATAAAAAATATAAATTAGATATAATAAAATTAAAAAATTATATAAAATAGAATAAAATTATACCTCTAAAGCTATACATATCTTATTTTTTTCTAAATTCTTTAATTAGATTTTAATATGATATATATATATATATATATATATATATATATATATAAAATTTATAATCAACAAAAAAAAGATATATCTTCTTATATTTTTAAATAAATAAATAAATAATTCTATATCTAAATAAATATTTATATATTTAAATTTATATAATTATAATCTTTTTTTTTTCTTAATAATAGACATGTTGCTTGATTAGCTAATAATCACCTTTGAAGATCTCTATTGCCAATGAATGATTTTGGTATTAACTTAGCATTACAATATTACAACCATCATTGATACTAAGATTATATATTATAGATACATAGCTAATAAATATTAAATTTTAATTTAAAAAACATTATATTTTGAGTATATATTTTAATTATTATATATATATATATATATATATATATATATATATATTAAATAAACTTATTTAAAATATAGCCATATATATTTTATTCTTTTAAAATTATAATTTAATAATATTACTATTATTTTTAATAATACTTGGTTTATAAAATTTTATAAAAATATTTATTTTAGCATGAAGAAAAAATATTTTAGTAATTTATTAAATACCTCAAATTTCATTGATTTTTTAAATTAAGAACTAAAATGCTATAACATCAAATAAATTACGTTACAAATGTTCTATTGTTTATGGTATTTGAAGTGCTAACAATATTATCTATTCTATTATTAAATTATAAATGACTTTGAACATGTGTATAAGCTTAAAATTATAATATAATTTTATTTTTGATTATTACAATAAAAATTTTAATCATAATTAATAACATTGGTTGTATTCTTAATTTTTTTTCATTGATTTAATTATAGAATTTATTTCATAAAAAGTTAAAATTTATCATATTTTTTACATACTTTAGTTAAACTATTGATTTCAAATTGTTTTTTCTTCTCATTCTGTATAGCCTCTACCTCCACCAATTTTAAATTGGTACAAAAAAAAAGAAAAATTTCAATCAAATTCTTGCTAATTGTGTATATAGTTTAGGGTTACAATAATAAATGGAGTTACATGTTTTGGAAAAGGATGACCTTCTTTACAATATTACTTAATAACATCATAAGGATTTACCAATTTATCAATTTTTTAAGAATGCCAAAAAAATAGAGATTTTTATTTTTAAATTTTTATTTTTATTTATTAACAGCATCTTAGATTTATTTGAAATCATTTAGCTTCTTCTAAATATTTTTTGAAATCTTGTAGAAAAATCGAAATCATATATATATATATATATATATATATATATAATTATCTTTAAAATATTAATAAAAATTTCTTATAATACCTTAGATTATAAAATCAAATAGAAATAAATTAAAAATAAACCTGCATTTAAAAAATATCTTCCCAGTTTTTTCTTAAGTATTATTTATCATGTAACTGATAAACACTCTTAGCTTCTGATAGATACTTAAATTTAGTTATTAGATATACTTTTTGACTGCTTTTATTAGATAAAAATCAATTTGTGCATTGTGTTCAAATTATAAAATAATTATTAAACTTAATGTTGATTGGTACTAATATGTAATTCTAAAAAATATCAGATAATAAAATAATCTCTGATTCCTTAAAACTACAGAAATTTAAGTATCTATTGGAAAAACTTTAGTTGATATATAAAGATAAACATGAAATACATGGCATATTCATAAATCAATAACATGGTAGTAGTAGTTAGAAAAAAAATCTTATGATTTGAACATTTCAAAAAATAATAAAATATTAATTTGTGGTATATAATAATAATAATAATAATAATAATAAAATCAAAGTTCTATTGGTCAATATTGTTTTAAAACGTATATTTTTGGAATCTTATTTGTAAATTTTTAAGTATTTAAGAATCTGCAAGAGCTGCCTAATTAGGTTAGTATTTATGAAAGAGAATTTGTAACAACTAAGATTACTACTTTTTCATTTTAAATTTGTATTTTTATTTTTTGGATATATGTACAAACAAATATGGATACACATACAACAAAAATGTAGTTGTGTATTTTACATAAGTTAGTTACATCTATATGTTTTTCTCAAGTTTGAAAACATTAAAAGTACATATTTAAAATAAATAGATCATGAATTGTAATATTTTCATTTCCAATTGTAATGGGTTAGCATATTTTGACAAATTAGGTGTATTTCACACAAGTGGTAGAAAATGATATAGAATGTTTCTTTTTAGTCACATGTGCAAATAATATTTTACATAAATGGAAGGCCCAGAAAATGTACATTGAAAAATGATAAAATTGCTCACTAGTATTCTTGCAGGCAATTTTTTTTTTTTTCAATAAAAGACCAAAGAAAAAAGGTCATAAGAATCCAAAAAAATTCTTGTTATTTACCCATAAAATAATATACTAAACGGATGTTTTCAATCTAGATCCAAACAACTCGAAATAATATTAATTCTCTACAAAACAAACCACATAGCTTCACACCTTTCAATTGATGCCATGCATTACAGTAATCAGCATTTTCATGATAAAGTAGAAAGAATACTAAATTTCATTATTGTCATTTGCCTTCACATTCAGAAATAGTCCATTCAAAATCACTCAATCTACCAATGATCACGTAAACTAATTTTTGCTAATGCAAAGTGGAGTGGTATCCTGACGTCATTTGGATATTTCCCCGCTAAAAAGTCGCTAAATTAGGGGAACTCTAAATTAGAGAGCTGCTACATTTAGGAGCATGCAGACGTCCAGCTAGTTGATTGTTGCTCCAGCAGCGTCAGTTTCATTTTAGGCGTGGGGATCGTTGACACGAGCGCAGAAAGATGAGCAGAATGATGCAATAAACTGTACAGACCCAACACAGATTGCGAGCGGGAGGATTAAGATCCGCGTCGCGAACGGCGGCAGCGCGTGCGGTTGGCACCTCGTCGGTGGAGGCGCCGCAGCCATCGTCGTGATGGCCTCAGATGCGCAAAGAAAGTGCAGAAATTCCCGAAATTCCCGGGATTCGTCGCGAGCCAAGTAGTAGACTCTTGCAGCCAGCGGTGTGACGGGTCGTTTCCCTCGCACTGCCCAGGTCGCATTTCCCTCCCACTCATCTTCTAGTTCTCGTTATCTAGCTCGAAGCTTGCGTCGTGGGAGGTTGTATACTGTTCGTTGCGTATTACATCCCTCCCGAATCTCACCGACTTCAGTGGATGCCAGTGCTCGTTTTCCCCTATCTTGCGCGGCGACGAGGGTTGTCATTCTGGTTGTCGTCTTGCGAGTGATTGAGTTCAGGTTGTGTATCTTGTCGTTCCTGAGTTTCCTATTTTCGGGTATTGATTCCATCCCGTCGCGCCTACCTGTTGGCGAGGAGTGGAGCGGGGCAATCTCCGAGGAGTTTGGTTTGTTTGAAGGAAAAGTTACGTACCGATAAGAGTGACTCGCTTATGTGAGGGAAGATTTTGTAGTCTGCGTGGAGTAATAGAGTGGCCGTTATGAACGAAGGTCTTCCGAAGTGACTTTATGAAAACCCTTCTCAGTGAGTTTGAGTCCATCAATGTGGAAACGAGAGCAAGATGCACTCAAATAGTGGTTTAAGGCTTCTTGGCGACACGCCTATGAATGAATCCTTTTGAGGTTCATCTTCATCGACTTCGGCAGGGTCATCTATTCAAATGAGGAAGAGCTCCGGTCACAGCAGTAAGGTGAAGAGCAGCGTAAGCGGGAAGTCGACGCCGGTGTCTTCCGACAAAAGAATTCACAAACCTAGAAAAATTTCCTCTGTCCTGCGCGCTTTCTTTCACCTTCCGCTGTTCTCTTGCCGCGGCTCCGACTCGGGCCACGATAATCGTCCACAGCTGGGAACCTCCGTCATAGGTGAGCTTTAATCAATCTTTTCTTTCCTCAGACCCCACGGATTTCCCGCCGGTGCAGCTCTTCCTTGGGGGTATCACAATCTGCCGTTGTCTCTGAACGTCTCGGTCATAATTTCCGCAGGAACTTTGTATGGCCAGAGGAAAGGCAATGTGTTCTTGGCGATTCAAGATGACCCGAAGTGCTTGCCGCTCTTCATTCTGGAACTAGCGACGCAAACCGGTTCCCTGGTGAGAGAAATGGCATCAGGGTTGGTCCGAATCGCCCTGGAGTGCGAGAAAACTCCCGGCGAAGGCAATCTGCTACTCCAGGAGTCGACATGGTCCATGTTCTGCAACGGCCGGAAAACGGGCTACGCAACCCGACGAGAGTGCACAGAGATCGATCGCCACATCCTCACTCTCGTCCAGGCCGTCTCTATGGGGGCAGGCGTGTTGCCCATGGCCAAAGAGGGCGAGCTCATGTACATGCGAGCGCGGTTTGGGCGTGTCACAACCTCCGCCGACTCCGAATCCTTCTACATCATGAACCCTGACGGAAGCGAGGGGCCGGAGCTCAGCATTTTCTTAACTCGCACATAGTCAATCACGTCTCACCGATCAATCGAACTGTATTATAGTCACCGGCATTCGTGCTCTTTTCCAGTCCCAGGTTGACCACGGCCATAGCAAGTCCAATTCTCTGCTGCCGCTACTGCTTCAAACACCAGCGATGGCTTCACGTTTTGGTTACCAAGTCTCATCGACCGGCACTGCATCGACGCTGTAGTCTCGTCAGCATCGACGCTTCAAATACTGCGACGATGGCCCGAACCCATCACGCTTATTAGGAAATCGTATTAGGGTTTCGAAGCCAGTCTCCAGCACTGCTTGCCTCTAGTAGTTGTCCGACCTGTGTACATTAAAATTAGGGTTTCTGAATAGACCACAATCCCATTGCAATTTCTGTCTCCGATGCAACCATTGTGTGTCGTTTTGGTTTGTGAGGATCAAGGGTTGTCTTCGTGTGTGGGTTAAGCAGTAAATTTGTGCCGGCGTCAGATACAAACGTTTCTCGAACTTCAACGACAAGCGCTTTCAGAAAGAACCCATGCAGAAAATGTAATATCTAGAAGGGGGTGTGTATATGAATGTATGTATAAAAATGAACAAAAAATTCATTAATCAAAAAGGAAATAAACAAATAAACAGAGCTGCAATCCTTGACCGTGACAAATTTGTTGGTCTTTGTAATCTGATATGAGGTTTTTGCAAGATTGTGCAAATTCTTTGAGGAATGACATATGTTTATATTTTGTATTATTTGAGAACATATGGGATGGATTTCTAATTTTATGACTATATAAGGAAACAAAATTTAAAAAAAAAAAAAAAAAAAGAGGAGAAGAAGAAAGGATATAACATACAAAATTTTATTTTCTTATATAAGATTTTTGTAAAAGTTGGAACAATTGCAATGGATTCATAATTTCTAATTATAATTACATATTTGATATAAATAAATAAATATGGATATATATATATATATATATATATAAAATAAAAAATGATATAATAATAAAATTTCAAATTATACATATAAGATTACTTTTGTGAGCCATTAGAAACTATATTTAGTAAGAATATTAGCTAACAAAGCTCATCTATCAAGATTTTAAGCATTGCTTAGATCATGACTCATTGTTGGCATGGCTATGGCCGTATTGCACAGTAGTAGCTTAATTAGAAGGATATTAGGGATGCAAGACAATAAATTAGCAAATGGATAAAGAAAAGAATACAAATTGATTTCAAAAACAAAAAACTAGATGGTTGACAAGAACAAGAATTAAATTGATATCAAGAAACAAGGCAATACTTTAAATTGCTCCAAAACTTGTGTTGGCAAGACTAAGGTGTACCTTGGTCTTGCCTCCTATTTATATTGCAAGGTCTATATCTTATTAAACCTTCTACAGAAGCTTCTTCAACTTGATGGAAATATCTATGGAAGATTCTAGAAGACTAAAGAAGGTTTTACAAGGTTTTAAAAGACTGAAGAAGATTCTAAAAGACTATGGAAGGTTTTAGAAGGTTCTAAAAAGTGGTAACTTGGAGTATATTTGTGACATCACCTCCCCTTCTAGTGATGAGTTCCATGAGGAGCCCAAGTGTTTTATTGATCAAATCACATGTGTAGGAAATCTAAAATTTGTTGAAGTAGAGAAGCAATATATTTTGTCCTTTGTTTGTTGGTAACCAATTCTACAAGACCCTTAAGATGGCATTAATGGCATCCAAATATAACTTTTGTTATATCAATGTCTCATCTAAGAATCTACTCTTTGTTGCAATCTTCAAAATATCCTTTGAACATAATTTCTGGACCAACCAATGTCGTATTGTAGTTTGGCTATCATGTGAAAATATTATATATATATATATATATATATATATATAAAATTTATTATGCAGCTAAGTGAGAGCCATATCAATAGATTTTTATTGGTTACAAAATGTGATTAGATTATTACTTTAGAAAAAATCTGTTTGAAAAGGCTATTATTAAAGTTCATATGACCTTATGTTTTTTTTGATAGTAACTTTTGAGGTTGATTTTATATTGATAATAACTTTATATATTTTGAGTCATCTTTGTTAGACATTGGTGACCCTTGAAATCTTGTTTTATTTCTTTTATTTGATATTTAGAATATATATTATATAAATCTTATTAAAAAAAAGATTAAAAAGGAATTTTTAGCATGAAAAAGAATAGTTAGGCCATCTATGTGAATGAATAGAGATGGATGATAGAAATCTCTATTCTTATTCATCAAAAGTCATATCTAATGGACTTCAAGGAGGCTACCTGAGACCTTATTAGGGATTAAGGTTTTGCTTTTAAAAGCATTTGAATATCAGAGATTATGATCAGCGAGTTTTGATTTTTGGCTATGGTTTTGGTACAAAAATTGAATGTTTTGAAGTCTTTGTAAAGGAGAAATAGGAGCTCAAAGTTAAGGTGTCAAAATTGTACCCATTGTCATTTTTTTGGAATATAATTTGTGCATACAGAAAGCAATAAAGGATTGGCGACTAGGATTGGAAAGAACACTTTTTTGACTATATTTTTTATATAAGGCTTGATGAATTCTAAGTTAGGATGAAAGAGATATTAAGAGTTGAAACCAATACTTGTAATTTAAGAGCGTCTTGCTAATAAGTTACAAGTAAATTCTCTACATTCAAATATTTAGTATATTTTCATATTAAAAATCATGCTATATAATACCAAAGTCACCCTTTCAATCTCGAGGAATATTACTAGGGCTTGGGCATTTGAATCAAGATTTTTGTAATGAGATTGTATTTCTAAAGATTCTAAATATGGCCTTATTTGATATTGTTTTATTGTTTTATTATTTTATTATTTATCTTATCCATATTCTTTGAATTCAATAGATTATAAAAGTCACAATATTAGGGACATATACTTCTAAGATTCACAAAACCTTCTAGAACATTCTAAAAGCTTCTTGAGTTAATGAAAGTTAATTGAGAAGCTTCCTAGCTGGTGAAAGTCGGTTGAGAAGTTTCTTAGTTAGTGGAAGGAATTCAAGAAGCTTCCAAATTGGTAGAAGTTGATTGAAAAGCTTCTTAGTTTGATGGAAGCCACTTAGGAAGCATTCTAGATAGGAGTATATATAGGGATCAAAGCTGAAGAGTTCTTCAATCTTGACAATGCATCTTTTGGAGTTTTAATTCACCTTTCTTAGTATTATTCGTATACTTATCTGATTAATTCAAATTCTTGTTGGTTGCTTCTAAATATCTTATTCTAATTTAAATCTTTTGTTCTATGTTCTTGTGTTCTTGACAGTTTGTCAAGACTAATCTCATCTTCAATATCAAAGTTGGATCCTTCTTGTTAGAGAGTGGATTATCCCTCTACTTGAAGATATACCAGTGCTTTAGAGGTTGTGGATTATTCTCCTTTAAACTGATATTTTTCTTATTATAATATTAGAGCTTTGTCCTTCTTGTGAGAGAATGGATCACCTTTCTTTTTGAAGGTCTTAAAGCGTTTTAGAGGTTGCGGATTATCCTCTTCTAAATTGATATTGTCTTCTTATAAACTCATTTTTTCTTTTTCTTAGAATGGTTGGAAGTCAAGACATTAGTATGACCAAATTTTCTAAGTCCAAGTTAGATGCCATTATAAGTGCTCTTACTACTTTATCTGCTAGGACTACAGAGATTAAAGGAGTTATTGCAAAACTTCATAACGATACAATATTTAGAATACTAGAATCTAGACTACATCTACCTCTAACTTTTGTATTTGAAGAAGCAGTACTACCTATACTACGCCAAGAAAATCCACATGTTCAATAATGTAAGGAGCCTTGAGTTAGTCTTTTAAAGAAATATGATGGTATGTATTCAAAGTTCTAAGGATTTATCAATCAAATTCGATTGATAATAGTTCTACAATCTGATATTTATCCAACAGAAGAATCATGGGTTGGATTGGTTGACAGTTTGCTTACAAGACAAGCACTATCATGGTTTATTCCCTTATTTGAAAAAAGATCACCAATTTTGAACAGCTTTAAAGTTTTCATGGAAGCATTTGTGGAAGTATTTGGAGAACATGATAAGGCTCATTGGACAACAATTAAGATTAGAGTATTGCATCAAAAAGGATGTTTTATATCAATCTATACATCCAATTTTAGATAATTAGCATGCGACATCAATTAGGATGAATAAAGTTCTAATGAATCAATTCAATTGGAGACCAAAAGATGATGTGAAGGATTTGTTATTATTGCTTCTGGATCCACAATCGCTTAATGAAGCCATTAATTAAGCCGTTGTCATGGTGAGAGTCTTAGCCCTAAGAAACACTGGGTCTTTTGTGCCTCTAGTTAATCAAGTGCAAGATAAGATCCATAGAAGTTCATAAAATTGAATAATTTACATTTTAAAAAAACATTCTTTATGAACCCTAATCTATTCTGCCTTTAGAGACTTGCCTCTAATTTTGATCATAAATCCTAGGATATCACATCAATTGAAGCAAAATTTGGATAAAAGGTACTTAAAGAAGTAAGGAAGCAAACCCCAAAAATATTTTGATCATAGCTATTGTGGTTAGGGAGAACCACGTTGTCAAAGTTACCCATCCTTGCGGCCTTCAATTCTAGACCCTTTTTTCTTCACTTCTTCATTGTTCTTTATTAAAGAAGATCCAAGTGCTGAAATTTGATAGGCTTGTAGCTTGTCTCATGTTGTAAACACCTTTTGATTATTGCTCCAAAAGTCCTCTCCAAACTTGAGTTATAGGCTTCATCCTTCTTCTTTAATTTTGCCTTCTAACAATTCTAGATCCAACTACAATTTTCCTTATAACTCCTCGAATATAACTCCAATGGCAATTATTTTTTTACACAACCTATTAGACTTACATATCTACAAATTCTGATAAATTTTGCTCAAAAAACTATTCTAATCACAAAGATATTCTCTCTCAAACTTCACAGATTTGGAAATAGATCCTTGTTACTTTGAAAGAGCATAACATTTTATTTATAAAACAAATGAGTGTCAAACTTGCACTCATTTCTTTTTTAACTTACATAGATTATTTCTATCAAATCTCACTTTCAAATTCGTCTCTTAATTCCCTCTATACAAAAAAAATCCTACTTGCTTTCCTACACTTTTCTCCTCTTATTCTATTTTTTTTTCTTTTTACATCTTCACTCCTCCCTTGTCATCTCCGCCTGGTCTTCCTTATCCTCTTGGTCAAAAAGACCTCTCAACCTATGTCTTTCCACCTCTTCAATCTTTTTCCTTTGACTAACTTGAAGAAATTTCACTTTCCAAGGTGAATTTCCATTCTTCCTTCTTATTACTAATTTTCTACCAACTTTTCTTCTAATTTCAGCCCACAACATATAAGTTTAGATCTAAGAGAGAAGAAAATAAAGATAAAATAAATCTAAGATAAATAGAAGAAAACCTAACAAGTAAAAAAAAACAACTTAGATTAGATTAGAGATAAAAAAAGAATGAACCACAACCCCTTCTCTTTTTCATCTTTTCTTCTTTTAATCTTAATCTTTTTATTTTAACATATTTTTTTATATCTTTCACACTATGTTTTAATTTACAATGCGATACCATAAAATGTGATAACCAATTATTTCAACATCAACAAGATCAACATTCATGAGCTTCAACAAGACAATATGCAATCCAACATACCCTTGCCTCATCAACAAGTATTTGAATTCACACTCAAAAATAGAAGATATATAGCTTAATGTAGTATAATTTAAACTTCTTAATCTATAAGAAAAGAAGTGTTGAATGGAAGAAGGTCTATGCCTATATTGTAGTGAGGAAGGCCACAAGGTTGACAATTGCTCAAAGAAACAAAATCAATATATTACCAAAATCAAAAGTGCAATTATTCAAGAAAATGTCAATATTCAACCACAATAGGGACCATGCTGCTAGACAATCCAACATCACATAATTATTCAAGTTCCTCTCTTTTTGTTCAACTTGCTTGTTATTTTATAATTTTTTTGTATTTTGGCCCTCAAAAGCTTCAGACAAGCACTTTGTTGGATTCAAGGGGGTCTGCTTGTTTCGTAGATGAAACATTTACTAAGCTTAATAAAAGTACAGAAATGTAAACCTATTCATGTAGAAGTAATTAATAAATAACTTTTATTCTATGGTAGTATCATCTATGAAACTACACCTATAAAAGTGTTGTTCAAAGATCATAGAAGCCAGATTGTATTCAACATTAGTAGGACTTCTTTATATCCTATTATTCTTGACTTGTCTTGGTTAAAAAAGCATAATCCATTTATAGATTAGAAATTATAAAGAATAATATTTTTGATAAAGATTCTTGTAAAACTAATTTATAAAAAGCTACAAATTGATAAACCTTTATTTATTAGAGCAAAGATTTTCATAAGATCAGTCAAAGAAGGTACATCGTTTGTTATTTATATGACTTCAATTGAAAAATATATGACTTCATTGGCAAGTATTCTAGAGCAATATAAAAAATTTTAAGATGTTTGTAAAAAAAGAATGCTAATATATTGCTAGAGCATCGACCATACAATTATGCTATAGATCTTTAGGAAGGAATGCAACCACTTTTTGGTCCAATCTATAATCTTTTTCAAAATGAGCTTTTGGTATTGAAAGATTACATTGATAAAAATCTTGCAAAGAACTTTATCAGACATTAAAGTCTTGAATAGGTGCACCTATATTTTTTGTGAAGAAACAAGATGGTTCTTTGCATATGTGCATTGATTATTGGATATTGAATAAGATAACGGTAAAGAATCATTATACACTACTATTAATTTTAGGACTTTTGGAACAACTCGGCCAAGCCAAGATCTATATTAAGATAGATCTTTGTAGAACATACAACTTGGTATGAATGAAGGAGGGAGATGAATGGAAGATTACATTTTGGACAAGGTATGGATATTTTGAATATAATGTCATACCCTTTGGACTAATAAATGCACCTGCTATCTTTCAGCATTTGATAAATGACATCTTTCGAGAATATTTGGATAAGTTCATGGTAATCTATCTTGATGATATCTTGATCTATTCAAAAAATCTGAAAAAACACAAGGAGCATGTCAAGTTGGTATTACAAAAGCTGCAAGATACAAGTTTATATATCAAACCAAAAAAATATGTATTTTATCAATCTAAGATGGAATTTTTGGAATACATTGTATCTATTGAGGATTTGATGATAGATCCCAAGAAGGTAGAGGTGGTTATGCAATGGGCCATTTCAAAGATTGTGAGAGATATACAATATTTTTTTAAATTTGTTAATTTTTATTGGATATTTATAAAAAAATATTCTCAAATTGCTACTTTTTTTTATTTAATTGACATATAAAGAGAAGTTAGAATTGGAGCCTTAAGTAAAAAAGGTATTCCAAGATTTAAAGATGGTATTTAGTATAGCCCCAATATTGATGCATCCAAACTTTACAAAGGCATTCTACTTGCAAATTGATGCTTCGGATTTTGTACTAGGGGCTATACTTTCACAAATGGATATAAATGACAAACTCCATCTTATTGCATTTTATTCTCAAAAGTTTTTTGCTGCCAAAATTAATTATGAAATCCATAATAAAGAATTTCTTGCTATTGTGGATTCTTTTGAAAAATGGTGTCATTTTTTTGAAAGAACAATGCATCTTGTCATTGTATATACAGATCACAAGAACTTAGAATATTTTATGTCAGCTCGGATTTTTAATTGTAGCCAAGCTCAATGAAATATGTTGCCATCTCGATTTAACTTTATTATTATTTATTGTCTTGAGAAAAAATAAAGATTATCTGATGCTCTATCAAAGAGATCATATCTTGTACCAAAGATAGAAGAGATAAGATTTGATCAACAATATATAACTTTGTTGAAATCAAAGCAATTTTTCTTTGCACCACCATTACAACGGCACCTATTGATTCTAATTTCCTCAATGAGGTGCATGCTGTAACTACTAATGATGCTTAGGCCCTTAGTGTTAAGTATCATTTGAAAAAAAATGCTGATAAGTTCAAATTTAAAGAAGACCTACACTTTGAAGAACGTTTATATATCCTAAAAGGACCAACATGACTTTGTGTTCTTCAATCTCGCCATGACTTTCCAATTGTTTTTCTTTTTGGATTTAATAAGACCTTGGAACTTATTTCTTAAGATTTTTGGTGGCATCAAATATGGAAGGTAGTGAAGGACTTTGTGCTCTGTTACAACATCTATTCAAGGTCCAAAAATCCTTAACACCGCCCTTATAGACTCTTACAATCCTTACATGTTTCAAGATGGTCATGGTCCTCTATCTCAATAGATTTTATCACAGATCTATCACCATCCAGTTTATTAGATAATATCTTTGTAGTGGTTGATTGACTTACAAAAATAGCTTGTTTCATCCCTTGTAAAAAGAGTGCATGTAGTGAAGAAATGATAAGGCTCTTCCTTAATAATATATATTGATATTATGGCCTATCAGATGATATTGTATCCAATTGAGGATCTTAATTCATATCTAAGTATTGAAAATATCTTTTTGAAATATTGAAGGTGGATACTAAGCTTACTTCAGCTTTCCATCTTCAAATTAATGGCCAAATAAAATAAATTAACCAAGTTTTGGAGTAATATTTATCATATAGCATTAACTATCAATTAGATAATTAGATCTCGTATCTACTACTAGTAGAATTTCTATATAATAATACTATTTATATTTTGATTCAATAAATATTATTTTATTTCAACTATAGATATCATCTAAAGGTTGATCTGTGGAATATACTAAAAAATAACAATCCAATAGCTGAAGGATTTACAAAGCAATTGTTGCAATACCAAATAATCTTGAAGCTTTAATTATAAACAGCTCAAGATCCTTACAAGACATCTATAGATAAATTTAGATATCAACCATTTTCTTTTCATATTAGAGATAAGATATGGCTTCTTTGACGGAACATCAAGACTAAGCGACCATGCAATAAGTTGGACTATCAAAGGTTGAGACCATTTTCTATCCAGAAGCAAATTAATTCAGTGGCATATTGCTTAAAATTACCATCTGCTATGAAAGTACATCTAATTTTTCATGTCTCTTTCTTAGAACCTTATAAAGAATTGCATATTCTGAAAGAGTACAACAATTGCTGCCTAATATTGAAATTGAAGACTATGAAGAATACAAGGTTGAAAAGGTACTTAATTCACAACAAAGGTGGAACAAATTGGAATATCTTGTTCACTGGCAGGGCTATGATATTAATGAGTGCACATAGGAACTAGCTAAAAATCTTATTAATGCACCTCAACAGATATAAGAATTTCATTGATTCTATTCCTATAAATTCAAACGTATTTGATAATAATTTCTTAATAAAGATTGGATTCAAGGAATATTCATAAAGATGGAGAGTGTTAAACTAAAGCCTTCATCAATATGTAGTCATTTGTTCTAGTGTAGAATAGAGTAGTAGAAGGAAATTAGTCACTATGTCAAATCTTCAAGCATTGAGAGAACAAGATTCAAAAGATTTGTTTGCCACGTAAACAAATCAATGCAGTTTTCACAGCCTTCAATTGAGGAAAGTGAAAACAATACATTTCGGTGCCAAGTACGACCTTTATTGGAGCCATTAAGAGTGAGATCCAATCATGCAAGTCTCAATTCCAATGCTCGAACTTTAGTAATATTGCTTGAGCTTAGAAAGGTGAATCCTTTTAATCTTGAGATCTTATTTGGAAGATGTTTTGAAGGTCGTAATAAAGATCAGATACTTAGATGGGATGTTTTTACAATGGAGATATTAGCTCAAGGTCATAGGTGATTTTTTCAAGGACCAATAGAATCCATTGCTCAAGAACGGAGAACAGAATACATAGCCTCACTAGTGCAGCGTATTCTTGATTTCTTATATATGTAGTAAGTTTGAATTTTTTTTGGGACTCATTGTTAGAAAAAGATGTGATATTAAGAGCATATACTTTAAAGGTTCACAAAACTTTTTAGAATATTTTAGAAGCTTCTTGAATTAATAAAAGTCAATTAAGAAGCTTCTTAGTTGGTGAAAGTCTGTTGAGAAGTTTCCTATTTAGTAGAAGGAGCTCAAGAAGCTTCTCAGTTGATAGAAGCTGCTTCAGAAGCTTCTTAATTTGATGGAAGCCACTCAAGAAGCATCCTAAAGAAGAATATATATAAGGGTTGAGGTTGAAGAATTCTTCAATCCCGACAATGCATCTCTTAGAGTTCTAACTCATCTTTCTTAGTGTTGTTTGTATACTCATGTGATTAATTCAAGTTCTTGTTGGTTTCTTTTGGAAACCTTATCCTAGTTCAAGTCTCTTGTTTTGTATTCTTATATCTTTGACATACAATGGTTCACTTAGTGCTTATATAGCAAAAAGCTTTTTAACTTCTATTCTTACAAGTCCTTTAAAATATAAAGATTTGATATGATAGTTAACAAGCTTCTAGCATGATCTATTCTATCTCGGAAAAAATGACTATATATAAGTAAAGGCCTTGATATGGCTCTCTTTCTTTTATATTGGTCTTCTACTATTAATAAGAGAGCATCATTTAGAAGCAAAGAGATGTTGGTGTCCACAAATTCTTTAATGGCAATTAAATCTAGATTTTTTAGAATATCATTGATAGAATTTGTGAACTTTTTCAGATGCATTTTTAAAATTATTTGAAGGTTCCTATATTCTTTTGCTAATTCTATAGTCCTTCTAATAGATGAGGTATTTCAATTATCCATGTCTTATATGTAAATTTAATATTTAATCTACTTCTTATTTAAGCTCTTGATTGACTTCAATTAGAATTGGTAGTAGAAGAGCTCTTCTAACAATACTTGATTTATAATAGATTTTTAAAACCAAGATATGGAAGAGTGGATGAATGCGCATATTACTTGGTAGTTTAAGATAAAAATTTATTAGATTTATTTGGTATAGAATTGTAAATGGTGTAAGTCTTTGATAATCTAACTTTTGTGATAGTTGATTTGTTTGTATATTTTGCCAAAGTAGCCATATACAATCTCTTACTTTGAACTTTGGTTGGCTCTTACGATAGATATTTATATAGTCTGCATATCAATCTTGAGCCATTTGCAATTGGAGTTTTAATTCTTTATGAATGGCCTTTAAATAAATAGCTAGATTTCTTATAGCCAAACTTTTCACATCTTCAATTTGAAATAGATCTACTCTAAGGTTGTATCTATAGTTTGAAAAGAATGGAGTTTATTTTATTAAAAAATATTTGGTATTATTATATATAAATTTAGCTAACAATAGAATATCTATCCAATTATCTCCTTCATAATTTATACTATAATAAAGATATTATTTTAAGATTTGATTCACTCATTCTATTTGACTATTAATTTAAAAATGATAAGTTGATAAAAGATTGATCTTCAACTTTAAAAGTTGAAATAATCCTCTCTAAAAATTTGATACAAATTGTGATCTTTAGTTCAAAACAATATCACTTAGAAGGCTGTATATTTAATAAATATTATCAATAAAAAGCTTGGCCATTTCTTCTCTAGAAATAGTCTTATTGTATGGGATGAAATATGCTATGTTGATAAGACAATCTACCACAACAAAAATTGAGTCTTTGCCATTAGAAATTGAAAGATTTGTAATAAAATCTATAAATAACAATTGCCATGGATCCTTTGGAATTAGAAGTGGTTCAAAAAGTTAATATGGTTGATAACTTGGGACCTTTGCTTAGGCACAAATTTTATATGATTGGATGAATTCTTTCACCAATTTTCACATTTGAGGCCACCAATAATGTCTTGATATTAATTCCAAGGTCTTATTGAAGCTAAAATATCCAACTGCTAGAAAATCATGTCATATTTGAAGAACTTGGAGTCTTACATGGCTTGGAAGAATATACAAGAGATCTTTAAAATACAACAATTTATCCTTGAACTTGAAATTATTATTTTCTTCCACCTCTATTTTTCTTAGATGTCATTGAATGCTATCCAAAAATATATTTATTTTCATTGCTCTTTGGATTTTTGACTTGAAAGTTATGTTTGCATAGATAAATATTGTCAATGTTTTTAATTGAAAATTGGATGGTTTCAACATGATTGATTTTTGTTGATCCAATACAATGTCTCTTATTCTTGGTATAAGATTTGAGTGTCAAGAAAGGACATCTGATTTTCTTTGAAGTTTTTTTGGATGATATATAATTGTAAAATCAAATCTAGATAATGACATGCTCCATCGTGCTTGACGGTAGTTCAAAACTTGGACATATATTAAATATTCTAAGTTTTTGTAACTAATGTATATTGTGATCTTGTATTGAACTCCCTCCAATAAATGGCACCATTCTTTAAAAATATCAACAATTGCCAATAATTTCTTATTGTAGATCTTATAATTAATCTCTATAGCTAAAAAATTTTAAAAGTGGAATACTACCAAGTGAAATTGACCATCATTATTAATTTGAAAGAACACAAATTTAAGTGCAAAATTTGAGGCATTTATTTTTAAAATAAATAATTTTGTTAGATTTGTATAAATAAATATATGAGATAAAATAAAATATTTTTTTAGCTTCTTGAGTACTTTTTTAGCCTTGTTATCTCAAATAATTTTTTTCTTTCTTATAAATCTTATTAATAGAATTGCAATCTTAGAATGATCCTTGATAAAGATTTTATAAAAATTTACAAATTTTAAAAAATATTATACATCTCTTATTGATGATGGTTATTTCCATTCTTTAATAATTTTTATTTTCTTTAGATCTATAGAAATTCTATTTTTAGAGACAATATATTCCAAAAATTTGATTGATGATTGATAGAAAGAGTACTTTTTTAATTTGGCATATAATCCACTTTCTTGTCATTTTTCTAATACCATATATATGTGATATTTATGGTCTTATTCATTCTTAGAAAAGATCAAGATATAATCTAGGTAAATGACTACAAAGTCATCTAAATATTTTCAAAAGATACCATTTATCATATGTTAAAAGATTGCAAGTGCATTTGTAAGTCTAGAAGGCATAATATTGTACATGAAATGTCCATATCTTATATAAAATATTGTCTTCTATTGATTTCTTTTTTTGATCCTGACTAGATTGTAGGTGCCTCTTAAATCAATTTTTATAAAAATCTTTGTTTATCCTAGTTGTTTTAATAATCCTAAGATTAATAATAATAGATAGTAATTTTTTATAATCATCTTATTTAAACCTTGATAGTCAATGTACATACGTAAAGAACCATCTTTTTTCTTTATAAATAAAATAGGTGCTCTAACAAATAATTTCAAGTATCTAATGAAATTCTTAGCTAGATTTATATTAATATATTCTTACAAGGCTATAAGCTCTATCTATAAAAGATTATAAATCAGACTAAATGGAACTTGAGCTGCATCTTATAATTTGTTTACTTAGCCATATAGACAATGTTCTGATAACATGTTTGTTTTATTTTTTTCAAACATATCTTCAAGATCATGGTATTAATTGGAAATATCTTGCTTGAATTATCTAGTTGGATCTTTCATTAGAATAGCATACAATATAAATACAATTCTTTTCTTTGTAGCATATATAAATGCTTTAGTTTCAAAAAATGAAGTCTCAACTTGTGTCTTCTTTTGATATTTGAACCTTGAAGAAATCTTTTATAAATTCTATTCAATATTAGAATTACATAATTTAAATCAAAGGAGTCTAATAATAATAAGATTTATTGGACATTAAATGATGTTGAAGATAATGTGTGATACTTGATTTCTTAGTACTACTTTTAATAGTTGGATTTCTTTAATAACATTCTTTAATACAAGGTTTTGTCCATCAATGACTTCAATAGGTGTGGAATGGATCTTCTTTATAAATTTTAAATTATATCTAGTTACAAAATCTTTATTCATAAAATATGCTAAGACTCCAATATCTAAAACAATTTTAGCAAAAATCTCTTGTCTTGAGGTTCTTATATATATATATATATATATATATATATATATATATATAAGTATCATATCTAGATTCATCAACTTGTTTGTTTGAAAGATATATAAGAAAAGGGTGATCCCCTGCATTAGGATCTTTTGGTTTCTTTGGTTCCATAGGTTTAGTAGGTACCCAAGGAGGTACAACATACTTACCAACAACACCATGATTCTTGGTATCACAATTGGTTGTAGCTATATGACTAGTACACTCTCTTCTAAGATACCTGATTATATCAGCAGAATCTTTATAATCTTTAGGCAAACCTATAGGAATAGAGTCTATAGAAGTATTCACAAGCTTCTTATAAACCTCTGGTACTTCTTGTTCCTTTAAACCTACCTGCTCTGACAAAGGCATAACATTTACTATAACTTCAGGCCTCTCTACTTGTAATAACTTCTCTTTGTACTCTTTTATAGCCTTCTCACCATTAATACTACACACTTTAGCCTGCCTCTCCATTTCTTTATCAAACCTGTTCTTCTGTTGTTCTTCAGTCATAGCACTTATTACCTTCATAAAATCCATAGAGGTGTGCAGCTCTGATTCTACTATTTCTTCATTCTTTACTTTTGATACTTCATTACTTATCGATACAGCTAAAGCACTAGCATCTTCAAGCTCCCTTATTGTCTCTGTATGAATAGAATCTTTTTCGATAATAACACTATGACTATCTTTAGACTTATAAGGAGGCTTATAGTTGACATGCCTCTTACAGTACACAGAATTAGCCTTAGCCTTATTCCTACAAGGAGTATCTCTCAATGGATCATACAATACTGTATCCTTACAATAGTTGACCTCATCATCCTTTTGATTCCTAGCTAATACAGAAATATCATAATTAGAATGATAACCACAATAGTCACTACAATACTTAGCCTTACGTCTACAAGGTGCTCCCTTCAACGCACCAGTCATTAGGACAGCCTTACAGACAGCAGGTTCCCCCAGTATACTATCAAACCTGTTATGAATACTACTCATAACAACTAAAGAATGATTATCAGAGCAATGCTCCTTAACATCTATATTAAACATACTAGACCTGATACTCTCAAAACTACTATCTATATATGCACAGATCTTTACCTTTTCAGCATCTAAAATACTGTTAACTAGCTTCAAAAACTCTATTGGAACCCTAGCCATACCATCTATAGACTGGTTCAGATCATACACCAAATCCATAACCCCACAAAACTAGGATGACCTTTAATGATGATGATCAAGATGATTATGACCTTAGATAGGATGACCTCAATGAATCGACAAATATTGGCATCATTTTTCAAAATAGTGACACAAACGAAAACGCAGGCTACTGGAGCATAACACACATATATATATATATATATATATATATATATATATATAAGAAGCATAAAATAAGACATTAGATCCAAAAGTAGGGAGAGACTTTTTTTTGGTAATTTGAATTTAGATGTGTCCAACCACAAGGTCCCTATTATGGCTGGATGTCTTTGTTTTTTTACCTCTCTAATTTAGATATTATATTTTGTATCAAGGATATAAAAATACAAAATAAGAGACTTGAGCTAGAAGAAGGTTTCAAGAAGAAACCAACAAGGACTTGAATTAACTAGATGAGTATACAAACAACACCAAAAAAATTGAACTAGAATTCTAAGAGATGTATTATCAAGGTTGAAGAACTCTTCAGCATCAACTCTTATATATATTCCTATCTATGAAGCTTTTTTTGTGACTTCAATCAAACTAAAAAGCTTCTCAAGTAGCTTCTACCAATTGGAAAGCTTTTTAAGCTCTTTCTACCAACTTAGAAGCTTTTCGAGCCCCTTCCACTAACTACAAAGCTTCTTGAATTACTTTCACTAACTAGAAAGCTTCTCAACCAACTTTCACTAACTAAAAAATCTCTACAATATTTTAGAAGATTCTATGAACTTCTAAAGTATATGTTTCTAATATCACCTTCTTTTTTGATAACAAGTTCTAAGAGGAGCGAATATCTTTGAAAATCTTCTTATGTATGTAAAAAATTAAAAATATGATATACTAATAAAGCTATATATTTTGTTTTCTGTTCTTAGGCAATAGATTCTACTTATCTTTAAAGAAATTGCCTATGGTCTTGAGCTAGTACCTCTATTGTTGAAACATTCCATCTAAAGATCAAATCTTTATTACGGCCTTCAAAACATCTTCCAAACAAGATTTCAAATTTAGAAGGATTCACTTTTCCAAACCAAAGCAATATCACTAAAGCTCAAGCATTGGAATCAAAACTTGCATGGTTGGATGTTGCTCCTAATGGCTCCAACTATGGTTGTACTTGGTATTAAAATATATCATCTTCACTTTGTTCAATTGAATGTTATAAAAATTGTATTGGTTTGTTTAAAGTTTGCATAGCAAGTAAATCTTCTAACACTTATTCTGCTAAATCTGTCAATATTTGAAGGTTGGATATGATAACTCATTTGCTTCTACCACTCTATTCTATCTTAAAATAAATAATTGTATATTAATGAAGGCTTTAGTTTAATTCTTGTTTTTTTATGAATATTCTTCAAATTCAATCTTTACCAAAAAACTATCATGAAACATATTTGGATTTGTGGAGATAGAGACAATGTAATTCATATATCTTTTGAGGCGCATTGGTGAGATTTTGGGCCAGTTCCTATGTGTACTCATTGATATTATAGCCGTGCCAATGAACAAGATATTCCAATTTGTTCCACCTTTGTCATGAATCCAACATCTTTTTAACCTTGTATTCTTCATGATTTTTGATTTTAATACTAGGTCGCAATTATTGTATTCTTTCCAAAACATGTGACTCTCTATAAGGTTCCAAAAGAGAGATATAAAAATTGGATGTACCTTCATAAAAGATGGTACTTTTAAGTAATATACCACTGAATTAATTTACTTCTAGATAGAAAATAGTCATAACCTCCAATAGTCCAACTTATTGTATGGCAGCTTGGTCTTGATGTTCCGTTGAAGAAGCCATATTTTATCTCCAATATGAAAAATAGGTGATTGATTGCTAAATTTATCTACAGATGCTTTGAATGCATCTTGAACTGCTTGCAATTGAAGCTTTAAGGTTGTTTGGTATTGCAATAAATGCTTTGCAAATCCTCCAACTAGAGAATTATTATTTTTTGGCATATTTTATAGATCAAGTTTTGAATGATATCCATAGTTGAAATAAAACAATGTTTCTTTAATTGAAGCATAAATAATATTATTATATATAAACTCTACTAATAATAGATATAAGATCCAATTATTTTATTGATAGTTGATGCTATATTGTAAATATTGCTTTAAAATTTGATTAACTTATTTTGTTTGGCTATCAATTTAAAAATGGAAAGCCAAAGAAAATTTAATATTTGCCTTTAATATTTCAAAAAGGTATCTTTAAAATTTAGATATAAACTAGGATCCTTGATTGGATACAATATCATCGAATAGGTCATGATATCAATATATTATCAAGAAAGAGCCTTATTATTTCTTCACTAGAAGCAATCTTCTTACAAAGAATCAAATGAGCCATCTTTGTGAATCAATCAACCACTACGATGATGTTGTCTAATAAATTAGATAATAATAGATCTATGATAAAATCCATTGAGATAAAAGACTATAACTATTTTGGAACAAGCAAAGACTATAAGAGTTTATAAAGGCAATATTAAAGATTTGTGGACCTTAAACAGATATCACAAGAGAGTACAAAGTCTTTTGTAACCTTCTATATTTGAAGCTAGTAAAAATCTTAGAAAATAAGTTTCAAGGTTTTATTAAATCTGAAATGACCTACAACATGGAAATCATGGAGAAATCAAAGAATACACAGTTGTATTGGTCCTTTTGGGATATATAAACATTCTTCAAAATATAGAAGATTTTTATTGAGTTTAAATTTGTCAGCATTCTTATTGAAGTCACATTTGTTATCAAGGGCCAAAGCATCATTAGTGGTTGCAGCATACATCTTATTAAAAAAACCAGAATCAATAGGTGCTGATTTAATAGTGGCGCAAAGGCAAAATTATTTCAACTTCAGCAAAGTTGCATATTGTTGATCAAATGTTGCATCTCTACAAGATATGATCTCTTTGATAAAGCATTGGAAAATCCTTGTTGATTCCTAAGTTGATAAGTGATAACAAAGTTAAATCAAGATAATGATATATTCCATCAAACTTGGGGGCAATTAAAAATCTGAGCTGATATAAAATATTTCAAGTTCTTATGATCTGTATATACAATTATAGGATGTGTTGCTCCTTCAAAAAAATGATGCTATTCTTAAAAAGAATCTGTAATAGGAAGAAGTTTTTTATTATGAATTTCATAATTAATTTTGGCAATAAAAAACTTTTGAAAAAAAAATGCAATAAGATGAAATTTATTGTCTCTACCTATTTGTGAAAATACGGCTCCTAGTACAAAATTCAAAGCAACTGCCTCCATATAAAATACTTTTGTAAAGTCTAAATGCATTAAAATTAAAGCTATAATAAACATCGTCTTGAGGTCTTGAAATGTCTTTTTTACTTGAGGCTCCCAACCCAACTTGTCTTTGTATGTCAATAAAGTAAGAGGGGCAATAACTTGAGAGTAATTTTTGATGAAGATCTAATAGAAATTAATAAATCTAAGAAAACAAGGCATATCTTTTACAATTTTTGAGATAGCCCATTATATAATTACTTCCACCTTCTTAAAATCTATCATCAAATTTTTAATAGATATAATGTATTTCAAAAATTCTATCTTTGATTGATAAAATATATATTTCTCTAGCTTAATATACAAACTTGCATCTTGCAACTTTTGTAATATTAACTTTATATGCTTCTCATATTCTTCCAAAATTTTTAAATAGATTAAGATGTCATTAAGATAGATCACCATGAACTTGTTTCAATATTCTTGAAAGATGTCATTCATTAGATGCTAAAAGATAGTGAGTGCATTTATTAGTCCAAAGGGCATGATATTATATTTAAAATATCCATACCTTGTCCAAAATAAGATCTTGTATTTATCTCCCTCTTTGATTCATATCAAGTTGTATGTTCTACAAAGATCTATTTTAATATAGATCTTGGCTTGGCCAAATTGTTCTAAAAGTCTTGAGATTAATGGTAGTGGATAATGATTTTTTACCATTATCTTATTCAATCTCTAATAATCAATGTACATATACAGGGAACCATTTTTTTTCTTCACAAAGAATATAGGTGCACCTGCTAGAGACTTTGAATATGTGATGAAGTTCTTTACAAGGTTTTCATTAATATAATCCTTCAACGCCAAAAACTTATTTTGAAAAAAATTATAAATTGGGCCAAAAGGTGGTTGTGTTCTTTCCTGAAGATCTATGGCACAATCATATGGTTGGTACTCTAATAATATATCAACATTCTTCTTTTGAAAAATATCTTGAAATTTGTTATATTGCTTTGGAATATTTACCTTTGAAGTCATATCTTCTTTAATTGGAGTTGCATGAATAACAAATAGTATATTTTCTTTATCCAATCTTATAAAAGCCCTTGCTCTAATAAATAAAGGCTTACCAACTTATGACTTTTTATAAAGTTTTCTTATAGGAATTTCTATTGAAAATGGTATTCTTCACAACTTCCAATATATAAATGGATTATGCTTTTTCAATCAAGAAAATCTAAGAATAATAGGATTTGAAGGAATTTTAATAATATTGAATATAATTTGGCTACTATCATCTTCAAACAACACTTCTAAAGGTATTGTTTTATAGATGACACTATCAAAAAATAAGAATCATCCATCTATTATCTCTACATGAACAAGATTGGATTTTTGTACTAGAGGAATTTTATGAAGCTTAGCAAATGCCTTATCTAAGAAACAAGTGGATGCCCTCAAATCCAATAAGATAAGTGCCTAAAGCTTTTGAAGGCCTAAATACAAAAGAATTATAAAGCAATAAGTAGGTTGAATAGAAAGAGAGGAATCTAAATAATTTTGCAATATTGAATTGTTCAGTCACATGGTCCCTATTGTCACTGAACATCTTTTTTTTTTTAAACAATTACACTCTTAATTTTGGTGATGTGTCAATTTTGTTTCTTTGAACAATTGCCAACCTTGTAGCCTTCTTTGCCACAATACAAGCATAGATCTTCTTCTATCCAATGTTTCTTTTCTTGTGGACTAAGAAGATTAAAACATAGTGCATCAAGCTATATATCTTCTACTTTTAAATGTGAATTTATAATACTTGTCGATGTAGCAGGAGTATGTCAGATTGCATATTGTCTTATTGAAGCCCATGAATGTTAATTTTAATAACATTAGAATAATTGATTATCATATTTTTATAGCTTGGCTAATGGCTTCATTGAGCAATTATGGATCCAAAAGCAATAATAACAAATCCTTCATATTGTCTCTTAATCTTGAATAGAATTGATTCGTTAAAGTTTTTTTCTTCCAATTGATATTATATGTTAGTTGTCTAAAATTAGATATATAGATTAATATAAAATATGCCCTTTGATGTAGTATTCGGATCTTAGCTATTGTCTAACTAGCCTTGTCATGTTCTCCAAATGCTTCTGCAAATATTTTCATAAAAATTTCAAAGTTGTTTAAAATTGGTGACTTTTTTTTAAACAAGAGAGCAAATTATAATAATACTTATTCCGTAAGCAAGGTGCCAATTAATCCAATCTATGATTCTTCTATCAAATAAGTATCACTTTTTAGAACCATTATCAATCAAATTTGGTTAACAAATCCTTAGAATTTTGAATGGATATCATTAAATTTCTCTAAAAGACTAGCTTAAGGCTCTTTATATTGTTAAACACGTAGGTTTCTTTGGCACAACATAGGTAGTATTGCATTCTCAAGCACAGAAGTTGGAAGTGGATGCAATCTAGATTGTAGTACTCTAGATATTACGTCGTTATAAAGTTTTGCAATAATTCTTTCAATCTTTGCAGTTCTAGTAGATAAAGTAGTAAGAATACTTATAATAGTATATAATTTGAACTTAAAAGATTTAAACATATTAATGTCTTGATTTTCAACTATTTTAAGAAAAAAAAAAAAATCTATAAAAAGATAATATCAGTTTGGAAGAAGGTAATCCACAACTTCTAAAATATTTTAAGATCTTAAAGGAGAGAGATGATCCACTTTTTTATAATAGAGATAAAATTCTAATATTATAATGAAAAAATATCAATTTAGAGGAAGATAATCTATAATCTCTAAAATACTAATATACCTTCAAGAAGAGAATTAATTCGTTTTTTAATAAGAAGGATCCAACTCTGGTATTTAAGATGAAGTTAATCTCAACAAATTGTCAAAGATACAAGAATACAAAATAAGAAACTTAAATTAGAAGAAGGTTTCAAGAAGAAACCAACAAGTAATAGCTTGAGACATGAGTTCTTCTAAGCTTTCAACTCTTGGTATTATGATCAAGAAATTCTTCATGTCGTCCTTTAGACCATAACAAAATCAAGTCATAAAAGCCTTATTGTTCCAATCAAGATTATAAGTAAGTTGTTGAAATTTTGTGGCATAAATTGTAGCTAAACGATGTCGTTGTTGTAGGTTTTGGATCTTCTTTTTTGCTACCTTCTCTTGATTATTATCTCCAAATATAATAATAAATCTATCTATAAAAGATTCTAAATTATATAAGATTGGAAATTTTTTTCCAATAATAGAACAAACTTTAATCAAGCACTTCTTGATAAAAAAAACATATCTACAAAAGCAACATGAATAAATCCATCTAGATAATAAGAAGGATATAATTATAAATAGAGCCATACTTGTTGCACAAAACTTTAAAAGTTGAATCTTCTTCCATCAAATTTATCAGGCATATTAACCTTTGGGTCTTTCATGACAACCCTTGAAACTTTTATAGGAATCATGTACATAGCTTGTCTACCACTTGCTTCTTTTAATTAAATAATCTCATATTGTAAGCTATGAATCTCCTATTTTGTTTTTTCAGATACTAACTCCATTTGTGGTTTTTTTTTTTGGATTGTAAAGAAATGCCATTTCTTCTCGTATACTATCTAAAAGAACTTGAAGATCTACAAGAGTTGCTACTCTATTCTTTGTTTATAGATATACCTTCTATGACTTAATCTACTTTCTTATTAATGAAGAAAAAATCAACAAGCCTTTAATGCAATATTTTCTATATTAAAAATAAATATTATTAAATGATATTAATTTAGAAGAAAATTATCTATAATCTCTAAAATATAGTAACTTATCTTTAAAAAAGAATAATCCATTCTTTTTAAAGAAAGATCAAATTACAACAAATAAGCATATCAATCTAGAGGTAGGTAATTTATTATCAAAGATACAAGAATATAGAATAAGAGACTTGAATTGAGACAAGGTTTCAAGGAGAAACTAAGAAGAACTTGAATTAATGAGATAAGTACATGAACAACATTAAAAAAGATGAATTAGAACTCCAAGAGATGCATTGTCAAGACTAAAGAACTCTTCAGCCTTGACTGCTATATATACTCATATCTAGGACGCTTCTTGAGTAGCTTCTATCAAATTAAGAAGCATCTCGAGCAGCTTCTACCAATTAGGAAGCTTCTTAAGCTTCTTCTACTAATTGGAAAGCTACTTGAGCTCCTTTCACTAACTAGAAAACTTTTCAACTGACTTTCATTAATTAAAAAGCTTCTAGAATATTCTAAAAGATTTTGTGAACCTCCAAAATATATGTTCCTAATATCACCACTTTCTCTAACAACAAGTCCCAAGAAGAGCTCAAATTTACTATATACATAAAAAATCAAGAATACGCAGCAATAGTAAAGCTATGTATTATGTTCTTTATTCTTGAGCAATGGATTTTATTGGTCTTGGAAGAAATTGCCTATGACCTTCAGCTAGTACCTCCGTTATTAAAATATCCCATCTAAGGATTTGATTTTCATTGCGGCCTTTAAAACATCCTCTAAATAAGATTTCAAGACTAAAAGGATTTAATTTTCCAAGCTCCAACAATATCACTAAAGTTTGAGTATTAAAATCAAAACTTGCATAGTTAGATCTTATTTCTAATGGCTCCAATTGAGGTTGTATTTGGCGCTGAAATGTATTGTCTTCACTTTGCTCAATTGAAGGCTCTGAAAACTACACTGATTCATTCAAAGCTTGTATGGCAAACGAATCTTTTGAGTCTTGTTCTTTCAATGCTTGAATGTTTGACATGGTGACTAACTTGCTTCTATCACTCTATTCTATCTTTGAATAGATAATTATATACTAATGAAGGTTTTAATTTAATTCTTTCATTCTTTATGAATATTCCTTGAATCTAATCTTCACTAAAAAATTATCATCAAATACGTTTGGATTTGTCTAGATAGAATCGATGAAATTCCTGTATTTTTTGAGGTATATTGGCAAGATTTGTAGCTGGTTCCTATATGCGCTCATTAATGTCATAGCCCTACTAGTGAACAAGATATTCCAATTTGTTCCATCTTCACTATGAATTAAATACCTTTTCAACCTTGTATTCTTTATGGTCTTCAATTTCAATACAAGGCAGCAATTTTTGTATCCTTTCTAGAATATATGACTTCCTATAAGGTTCTAAAAGAGAAATATGAAAAATTAGATATACCTTCATAATAGATGGTAATTCTAAGCGATATGCCACTGAATTGATTTATTTCTAGATAAAAAATGGTCTCAACCTTCAATAGTCCAACTTATTGCATGGCCACTTAATCTTCATGTTCTATCAAAGAAGCCATATCTTATCTCTAATATAAAAAGTAAATAATTGATTTCTAAATTTATCTATAGATATCTTGTAAGCATCTTCAACTACTTATAATTGAAGCTTTAAAGTTGTTTGGTGTTGTGATAGTTGCTTTGCAAATCCTTCAACCACTGGATTGTTATTCTTTAGTGTACTCCACAGATCAAACTTTGGATAATATCCATAGCTGGAATAAAATGGTATTTGCTAAGTCAAAGTATAAATAATATTATTATATATAAACTTTGCTAATGGTAGATACGAGATCCAATTGTCTTGTTAATAGTTAATGCTGCATCATAAATACTACTCCAAAACTTAGTAAACTCATTCTGTTTAGCCATTGGTTTGATGATGGAAAGCTAAAAAAAGTTTAATATCCATCTTTAGTATTTTAAAAAGATATTTTTAAAACTTAGATATGAGTTGAGATCCTCAATCGGATACAATATCATCTGGTAGGCCATGATATCGATATATATTATCGAGAAAAAACCTTGCCGTTTCTTTATTAGATACAGTCTTCTTACAAGGGATAAAATGAGCCATCTTTGTATGTCAATCAACTACTATAAAGATATTATCTAATGAATTAGATGGCATTAGATTTATAATAAAATCCATCGAGATAGAGAACCATGACCGTCTTAGAATAGGCAAGGATTATAAAAGTCTATAAGAGTAATGTTGGGGATTTTTAGACCTTGAATAGATGTTGTACAAGAGCACAAAGTCCTTCATTGCTTTTTACATTTAAAACCATCAAAAATCTTGAAAAATAAGTTTCAATGTCTTATTAAATCCAAAGTGATCTGTGGTAGAAAAGTCATGGTGAGATTGAAAAACACGCAGTCGTGTTGGTCCTTCTGCAATATACAACTGTTCTTCAAAGTATAGGTCTTTTTCAAATTTGAACTTATGAGCATTTCCTTTCAAGTAATGCTTGATATCAAGAGCCAAAGCATTATTAGTGGTTGCAGCATGCACCTTATTGAGAAAACTAGAATCGATAAGCATCGATGTAATAATGGCACAAAGACAAAATTGCTCCAATTTCAAAAAAATTATATATTATTAATAAAATGCTGCCTCTCCTACCTTTGGTATAAGATATGATCTTCTTAATAGAGCATCAGATAATCCTTATTGCTTCCTAAGGTGATAAGTGATGACAAAGTTAAATTGAGATAGCAATATATTTCATCATGCTTGGTAGCAATTAAGAATCCAAGCTGATATAAAATATTCTAAGTTCTTGTGATATATATATGCAATCACAAGATGCATTGCTCTTTCAAGAAAATGATATCATTTTTTAAAAGAATTTATAATAGTAAGAAACTCCTTATTGTAGATTTCATAATTAATTTTGGCAATATAGAACTTTCAAGAATAAAATACAACAGGATGGAATTTTTCATCTATATCCATTTGTAAAAGTACAGTCCCTAGTACAAAATTTGAACATCAATCTCCAAGTAAAATATCTTTGTAAAGTCTAGATGCATCAATATTGAGGCTGTAATAAATTCCATCTTAAGGTCTTGAAATGCCTTCTTTGATTGAGGCCTCTATTCTAACTTGTCCTTACATGTCAATTGAATAAGAGGGGTGGCAATTTGAGAATAATTTTTGATGAAGATCCGATAGAAGTTGACAAATCCAAAAAAATATTGTACGTCTTTCATAGTCTTTGGAATGGCCTATTGCATAATTGCCTTTACCTTCTTGGGATCTATTTTTAAATTCTCAGTAGATATAATATATTCCAAAAATTCCATCTTAGGTTGATGAAATATACATTTCTTGGGTTTGGCATACAAATCTATATGCCGCAGCTTTTGTAATATCAACTTGACATGCTCCTTGTATTCTTCCAAATTTTTCAAATAGATCAAGATATCATCAAGATAGATGAGTTAGAACTCCAAAAGATACATTATCAAGATTGAAAAACTCTTCAGCCTTGATCCCAATATATATTCATGTCTAAGACACTTCTTGAGTGGCTTCCATCAAACTAAGAAGCTTCTTGAGCAGCTTCCACCAATTGGGAAGCTTTTTGAGCTCCTTCTACTAACTAGGAAGCTTTTTGAACTCCTTCCACTAACTGTGAAGCTACTTGAGCTCCTTCTACCAACTAAGAAACTTTTCAATTGACTTTCATTAATTAAGAAGCTTCTAGAATATTCTAGAAGGTTTTATGAACCTCCAAGGTGTATGTTCCTAACATTTGCACTCCTTTAAAATACAATAGTATCTTCAAGAAGAGAGATAATCCACTCTCTATTAAGAGATCAAAGCTCTAATATCATTACTTAGTAGTCTTGTCAAACTATTAGAAATACAAGACAAGAGATTAGTGAATAAACAAAAAATATATATATATAAAACTAGATTAATTTCAAGAACAAAGAACTAGATAGTTGATAAGAATAAAAAATATGGCAACACTTTGGATTGCTCCAAGATTTTTGTTGGCAAGACTAAAGTGTACCTTGGTCTTGCCTCTTATTTCTACTTCTACGTCTATTGAACTTTCTACAAAAGCTTTTTTAGCTTGATGGAAATATCTGTGGAAGATTCTAATGATAAAAGAAATTAAGAAGTTTTTAGAAGTCTATGAAGCATCTATAGATTCTTCAAAGAATATTTCAGAAGGTTCTAAAAGGTTGAAGAAGATTCTAGAAGATTGAAGAAAATTCTAGAAGACTGAAGAACAAATTCTAAAATTCTAGAATTCTAAAAGACTAAAGAAGATTTTAAAAGATTTTAAAAGATTGAAGAAGATTCTAAAAGGCTATAAAAAATTCTAGAAGATTTTAGAAAGTAATAACTTAGAGTATGTATGTGACAAAGAATGCTTACGAGCTAGCAATCTCTATTGGAATGAAAAAATATTAATCAAAGGATTTTTTTATTTTTTTTATTTTTTTATTTTAAATTTAATAATATTAGTATTATATATAATAACAACCATAAAAAAAAAGACATGGGATAAAAGGACTAGTCATATGAGCAATTGTACTACAAAAGCAATCCCTAGCTTCAACTTACAAATAGACTTAAACAAAAAGTAGGAGGTTATTACCTCTTATAATTTATATTGCCAAAGCAATTATCTACATTCAACTAGGCACACTCTAAGTAAATTCTTCCTCTTTGGATTTTCCAAAAGCTATGTTGGACTACTTTTATGTACGGAACCATACAAAATCACTATAGATCATGAACTTGTGAGAAAAACAATAGATAAATTATATCAAGATATTATAATTATTTATTTTGTAGGTGGTAAAATAGATGATATTAGATTTAAAGTTTTTAAAGAATGTCTTGAATTATTAGTTGGAGGTTCAATTTTTTTTTTTAAAAATCTTAGTCAAGACTATTTTAATTTTAAAAAAAAATTAGAAGAAATCACTTATTAAATTTTAATTCAATTTGCATATAATCTAATATCAATTTTTATATGTTTTAAGCTTGGAACTTGAATTTTGATCCAAGTGCTATTTAGAAACCTAAAAAAAAATATATCTATTTGGACTTATTGAAGATATCAATACAAATTGCTTTAAAAAGACTAATAAAAGAATTTTTTTACTTTTGCTCTATAGATTGTAATTGAATTAGGTCATATTCTACTCTAGTCTAAAAAATAAAAAATAATTGGAGCTATATTTTTGTATTCTAATGGTCTTAAGAATTAATTAGAAGCTTAGACTTAAGGTGAATAATTTGATGATTATCAAAAAGAAATTTTTTTTATTGATTACCAATTTAGTTGCCAATTGTATTTAGAGATAGATTATTGTATCAAAGAATGTTCTACCTTGGCTCAGGCAAAAGCTAGACTAAAATCAAATCCATTTTAAAATGGATAAGATTTTATTCCAAAGATCAATAATTTCAGTTCTACACTAAATCTTTTAAAATACTCTCAAGATATGTTTACAATTCCATTCTAAAATAAGTATAATGCTACTTCTACTAATATAGATGGTTTTATTTTTATTTAATATAAAAAAAGAAGTCCAAAAGGAAGTAGTAAGATACCAATATAAAATTAAAATTGTTTCAACTACTCAAGTCTTTTTTGGAATTACTCCACCATGTATATCTGCAAATAATATACAAGTAATAACCATAAATTCTTTAGGCTGTCTTCTTAAGACCAATCAAACTAAAAAATTTGTAGAAGTACCTTAGTTTGTGATTACAATCATATTAACTTCCATGGCTATGTAAGTGGTTTTATGATTTAAAATTGATAACTTATTGAATAATAATATTGGCAAAGAGATTGTCTATTGTAGTAAATACTTGGTCCTAGCTTTGACATCAATCCATTATTATATTATGGTTTGGCTATTATGTGAAAATATTATATATATATATATATATATATATATATATATATATATATATTTATTTATTTATTTGTTTATTTATTTAATATATAATTTATTACGCAACTAAATAAGAGCCATATTAATGGATTTTTATTAATTACAAAATGTGACTAAATTATTAGTTTAAAAAAGAGCTATTTAAAAGGATTATTATTGAAATTTATTTAATCTTTTTTCTTAGTCACTTTTGAGATTGATTTTATATTGATAATAACTTTTATATATTTTGAATTGACTTTATTAGACATTAGCAATCTTTAAAATTTTATTTTATTTCTTTTATTTGATATTTAGAACACATATTATATAAATCTTATTAAAAAAAAGAATTAAAAAGAAGTTTTTAGTATGAAAAGAAGTAGTTCGGCCATCCATATGGATGAATGAAGATGGATGATAGAAATCTCTACTCCTAGTGGCCAAAAGTCATGTCCAATGGGCTTCAAGGAGGCTGCCTAAGGCCTTATTAGGAATTAGGGTTTTTTTTCAAGGGCATTCAAATATTAGAGATTAGAATCAATAAGTATAGATTTTTGGCTATGGTTTTGGTGTAAAAATTGAGTGATTTGAAGTTTTTATAAAAGAGATATAGGTCTTCAAAATTAAGGTGTCAAAATTATATCCATTCTCTTTCTTTTGGAATATAACTCATATGTACAAAAAGAAATACAGGATCAACAACTAGATTTGGAAAGAATACTTTCTTGATTATACTTTTCATATAGGGCTTGACAAATTCCAAGTATAGATGAAAGAGATATTGGAAGTTGAAGTCAATGCTTACAATCTAAAGGCAATAAGTAATCCCGCTAAAATAGCAGTTGTGTTTTAAACTATATCTTAAGCAATTTGACAAGTTTTTAGCTCAAAACTTTTAAAAGTATATATTTTTATATTACAAAATTGTATACAAAAATTTTGTTGTATTATAATTTTGGATTTTTGACATATAAAGAAAATAGTACTTAAATATCTATAAACTAGGATTTTAAGCACTTGCTAGGATTTTTGACATATTAGACAATTGGAAGCAAATCTATAATTGAATTTTCTTATAGTGAAGCTTATGGATATAATCTACACTTTGAAAAATTTGATAAAAATTTAATAGCTAGATTAAGAATTGTAAGATTCTAAAGTTTGAAAAGAAATCAATCCTTTATTAATGAATAAGCTATTGAAGGATTTTGGTGCAATTTGAGTATTTTGTACAAACTAAAGGGATTTGTTTTTGAAAGCCAAGACTTTGTAGAAGTGAGAAAATAGATATATAGAACTATAATAAAATTTTGATATAAAAATGAGATTTTTAAAGGAGATTATGGATTTTTTTAGAAGTTAACAAGAATCTAATTTATCAACAATTGATTAGTTGTAATTTTGTAAAAAAAAGGATATTAAGGATTTTTTATATACCATAGAAAATTTTTATGTATAAATCTATTTAAAAATAAGATATTTTTATTAATGTATATACTTTTAATAATATTATTATTTTATTTATCTTTCTTAGTAAAAAAAAACCATTTATTGGAATCTTGTCAATAAGTTACAAATAAATTCTCTACAGCCATGTATCTAATAGATTTTCAAATTGAAAATCACGCCACATAATATTGCAAGGTTACTTTAGTAGCCAAGCAAGACAACAATCCTTCGTGGTACAATCAATATCTAATTTCTGATAATACAACAATATAGATACTAAAACATAATTGTTTCAATCCAACAAAGAGATTTCTAATAATTTAGATCAAGATTACATGGCATAGGCTCCTACTATAATTGTTGGAACAAAAAGGATACATTACAAAATATAGTCAATAGCAACAAATAGATGCAATATTATAACTCTAGGAGAGCATACTAAATTCAATCTCAATGTTGTTGGATTATAACATAGCTATTGGATGAAAGAATAAACAAAGACTAATATATTAGAATGACATAATTAAAAATTTAGTTAAAAAATTCTTTAAAAATTATAGATAAAAGATAAGAAGAAGTATAAAATTCATGTTACCTTTTTTATTAAAAAGACCTCTACTTACTTTGTAAAGCCACCAATAAGACAAAATAAGATATTTTAGATATATAAATATTATAGACATCTTTAAGTGAATGTTAAAGGTAGTTTTTAATATAAATTATTAATAAAAAACTTAGATTGATACCAAAGAAGGACCATTTGTGAGCTAGAATCAAAGTCAAATCTTAAAGCATAAAAACAAGTGACTATAGAAAATACATAATTTTTTAATTGAGAAGTGAAATTAAATAGAAGACTTTAAAGAAGTTTGAAGTGCATAAATTTTATGCAAATAGGTTTTGTAATTACTTTATGAGAATTAAAAAAAATCAAGGTTTGAATTTGATGACTATTTTTTTGAAAAATAACTTGGGATCTATATTTTGGCAATGTCTTGAATTTTGTAATAGATCTAAAAATAAAATTTTGTAGATTTGTGTACATACTTGTATTAAGTGCTTGGTTTAAATTTTAATTTAATTGGTTGGTCAAACTTGAAGTTATTGAAATTCAAGTGTGTTAGTATACTTGTAGTTGGTAGTTTGAGGATTAGTAAGGATATCAAAGATTTACGAAGATCTGCCCATTGATTTGTATTGAAATTTTATAGACTAGTACTTGATATTAAAAAAATATCTAAACAAATTTTGAAAGCAAAGTAATGGTATAAAAAGGAGATTTTAGTACTAGGTATTCAACATCAAGGTTAAGGAAGGGAGTTGCCTAACATCCAAGTAGTTTATTTGCCTTTTCTCTCAATTTATAAGTGAGATTCTTCTTAAGTTTTTTAACTTATTGCCAACTAAAAGTTTGAAAGATGTATAAATTTTAAAACAATATAAACATTTGATTAAAATATTATAGGAATTTAAATTTATTATTGAATTTAATTAAAATTAATTAGAATATATTAAGATTTAATTAGAATTTTATTAGGATTTTTAATGATTTGATTAGAATTTTTAGAATTGATTAAGATTTATTCAAAGTTTATTTAGAATTATTTAGGATTTATTTAAAGATTGTTTTGAGTTTAATTAGGATTTGATAGACTGTATCTAGGATTTTTAAGATGTACTAAAGATATCTTAGGACTTACTTAGGACTTATTTAGGATTTTATTTGAATTAATTATAATTGCATAGATTTGTAATTAAGAATTGATAGAAATAAGAATTGATTGAATTTAGGATTTCTAAAAAGATCAAGATTGTCAAGACAGGAATTTTTAAACACATCATGTATTTTTTGATTTTAAGAAGAATTTTAAGATTTAGATAAAATCTTTCTATATTTAGATACTTGGTACATTTTTAAACTAAATTGTATATAATATAGCAAAGAAATCACACTTATTTCTATACACCTCTTTGAAAATTCTAGTGCCTAATAAGCAATCTCTCAAACTTGCAATACATTAGAAGTAGTAGCCATGGAGATCAAAGCAAAGTACTCGAGGCTCGTAGAATATAAAAACTTCAATCATATCTCCAACCACAATCAATTTTTTTTCTTGTGACGCACTATAAAATCTTTTTTTATTTTAGTATAGTAGCCCCTCTCACTATAGATGAATAAAAAATTGGTGATTTTTTAAATATAAGGTCATACCAAGATTTTCACTTTTTAGCATTAATATGCTTAAAGAATACATAGTCAAAAGAATTATTAAATGAAGTAGCTTGATCAATAGCACTAATGGATATCTTAAGATTAGAAGGGAGATATCAATACCTATGTGGATATGAGAGGATCAATCCACATAAGACTCTTGATCCAATTTTTATTTTTTGATAGGAAGAGGGAAGAAGGGGGGGTACCAACATGCAAAAATTTATAAGGCCCAATTACCAACATTCCTTGATCTAGCATGTATTGATCCAAAGGATCTTGCAACCATGTTGGGCATTATAATCATGGACTTTTCTCTTCCAACAACCCTAAGGTAGAGGATGCAATGTGATACGTCTTATAAATAAGTTCAAAGTAATCACTTAGTGGATTTTAAAGCCACACATCTTGTAAGTGAGTCTATAACTTTTCTATGTATTAGTTCTTCTTTTGCCATGCTAAAAAAAATTATTACTCCAACTTTTACAATTAAGATGGTAACAAACAATAATGACAAAATGAATAGAATCCAAGAATATAAATCCTATAGAAAAGAAAGTGACCTTTTCCTTTTTAATTTTAACAAGGCTAGTGGATCAAGACACATTCTTTTTAGATATGCATGTACTTATCTCAATCCTTCTTTTTGCCTTAATAATATTTTTTTTGAATCTTTTTTAGAATATAAAAATATAAGATATCCTTCTTTTTTAGATTCACCAAAGATAAGAAAGGATTAAATGAGAAGTATTTTATTGCTAGATTAAGAACATACTAGATCCTTATAATATCAATTATTAACTAATAAGATATGATATAATCTCTCTTATCTCAATACTTGATGAAGTTTAAAATTATTTTTTACTATTTTTATATATTAAAAAATCCATCTAAAGTTTTTAAACTCCAAAGTTATATTCAAGGTATCTTTTTATATTAAGATATCTTTTTGATTCAAGAACATAAATTTTGTGGCATAAAGATTTAAGAATTAGATAATTCTTTCTAACTTAATATCAATTTTTGTATTTAGGAAGTTGTCCCTAGCTATATTTATAATCATATTTATATTAAAATTAAAAAGATATGTAATCTTATCTTTTTTTCAATCTAACATATAGTTTATAATGTTGGCTCTTTTATACACAATACAAGCTTCTTGATTACTCTAAATGGTATTTTAAGAGACTCTATTGGTATTATAAACATTTATGCTTCTAAAAAATATCAAAAAAGAAGCCAAATGTGGCAAGGTTATTCAAAAATGTCTTCAATTTGTGCTAATAGAAGTGATTCATCTAGATCAAACATCTTTTTTTTTTTATAATTTATTTTAAATAACTTATTAGTCACTCAAGAAACTATAAATTGGACCATATCCTCAAATCAACCACTCCTTCATTTGAAAATTGATTTTTCTAAAGCTTATAATAAAGTCTCTTGAAACTTTTTATTTCAGACAATAATTTTTTTTGGATTGAATGCCCAATTTTGTCATATGATTAAGATTATTTTCCAAAGTTGAAGTACTACAATTAATTTAAACGGATCATTCACAAAAAAAAAAAAAAAAAAAAAAAAAAAAAATCAATTAAAAGAGGTGTAAAAGAATGATTTTTCTTGGCTCCATACATCATCATTCTTATTTGTAAAATTCTCAATATAGCCATTTAAGATGTAGTTAAAGAATACAAGCTTTATGACATTAATATTTTGTAAAACTCTAACCAATAAGTTAAATATCAGTATGCAAATAACTCTACTATTACCATCTAAAGAAAAGAGAAAAATATACAAAATTTAATAAAAATCATGAAATAATTTAGTTTGGCCTTTGGCTTAGAAATTAATTAATCCAAATCTGCTATATATTGGCAATTTTATAAAATCATTAGATTCAATTAGATCAATGATTTTGAATGGATGTAGGCTTCTTCCAATAATATTAATAAGCTATTAGGAACTTCTTTTAGCCTAGCTTTACATACATAGGATAGTGACTAATTCTTAATTGATAGAATAACACATAAATTTGATTATTGATGCTTTATAAAAATCAATGTGGTTGGCACAATTATTATGGTAAATAGAATTTTACTATCATCATTGTATTTTTTTTAGCAATATGGATAGATTATTTGAAGGCAATTTATAAAATAAAATTTATGGTTACAAACTTCTTCTGGAAAATACTTTCTCTTTAATACAATCCAAACTAGCCTAGTTGATTTGTTATAAATATAAGATAAAAAGTTTTTCTTAAAAATAATCCCAGATCATACATGATTATTGTAGAAAAGTTTAGATTAGATATTGTATACATATAATCAAGGTCACAAGTATGTCAAAGTTAATATAAAATAAAAGAGAATTTTTTCTCACTTTCTTCTTAATTCTTTAATTTTTCAAACTCTAAAGAATATCATTATTCTTAATTTTTATTTCAATTTATTTTTTATTTTTTTCTATATCTTTAATCTTCCATAAGTACTCTATATGGTTCATGTATGATTATGGACCATATATTACAATCTATGACCATAGTCCAAAGAGCACCATTCATATCCATAGTCCATTGATATCACCACCATTTACTATTATAAGCCATATTCATATAGATATAATTCCTCTATGATTATTGTTTAACTTCTTAAAATTTTATGATCAACTATGATATGTTTTTTGATTTTTCTCAAGTCAATAAACCTTTGGATTTATTATTCAATAAATTATCTTCACAACTAGATTTATTATAGTTTTTACATCAACAATAAACTTCCATCAATATTATTCTCCTTCAACATGCATATAGTCTTCTACTTGCTTTCTGTACTTGCCATCAAACAAGAATATAGATTATATACTAATTTTTATTATTCTAGAGCGTCATTTCAATATACATTAAGAAGTACCTTGCTATTCAAGGGTATTGCTCCAAAGTCAAATTGCTATTCAATTTGCTAACTTTGTTAAGCAGATAGTCTACTTATATTCATTCAAAAGTCAAGAGTCACATCTTTTCAGATTTAGCTATTAAAGTTTTCTTTAATTCACACTTTGTACATCTCTTTAAAAAGTCCATTCTCTTTAAAATTAGAAACTTGTGCCTTTTAAGATCTCTTATAGAATTCGTAGACTTTTTACTTTCTTTTCATATCTTAGATCTATTTCTAACTAGATATAAACTTCTTTTATATCTAATTCAAAAATTAAAAAAATATTGACTGCAATAAAGTTCAAGTTAAAGAAGGACTTGATATAATTGATCTAGAGAAGCCACCAAAAGACTCTTGATTAAATGGTTGTAGGAACCCTACAACTACGACATGCCAATATTCAATAATTCCTTAGATATAGAATGATAATTGCCAAATCAATTGCTTAATGATAATAGCTTCTACATAATATTTGAATACTAACCTTAAAACATAATTGGAGCCCCTATTCAAAAATATAAAATAAAATTGGCAAAGTCTAGACACAAATGTGTACTTATCTTTGACTTAATCCTCCAACCTCATTCTACAATATCTAAAATAGATTTCTTTGGTAGAATCTCAAATTCCTTCTTATTGATTCTTACCTAAATTCTCATCAAGCCACAACTTTTCATTCTAATGGTCTCCAAAGAGTTAAAGATCCAATACAATTGCCTATTATAAAAGAAGCTTGTTCTAAATACCAAATCACTATAGACATTGGTTATATATGGACTTTTTTTATAGTATTATTTCTTTAGAATATAGAATACTATACTTCAACAAGGTAGTGCTCTACTAAAATTTCAAGATTGGATTGGCTTATATACCTTGAAGGAGGATCAACTTCCGGTAATAATCTTTCAAGTATCTATTTAATACAAAAGAGTTGAAGAAGACAAATGGTTTCTTCTACCTTAACCTACAAAAATTAAAATCTTGCATTCTATCAATGCATTGGATATATCCCGTTTTTGTGTCAAAAAAAAAAAAACAAAACAAATTATATACGTGGACACACATGATAAAATTACATGTACCTTCTCTAATATCAAAATTTACTCTTGTGTGATTTGTGGAGATTATAGCTACTATTTGATATTTGTATATCCTCTATACATCACAGACACCCATGTAAAAGCCCCTCACCCCAAAGCAAAAAAAATATAACAACAACCGCAAGAAGGCCAAACTCAATGTTGCTTTCTCCAAAAGCAATTGAAGTCGCACGAATCTATTTGACAACAATGCAACAGTCTGAAGATAGAACCGGTCTCATCGGCACCAATACATCAGATCACATATGCTCCAAAACATACAAGGAAACTTGCACGATAGCTCAAAGCCTTCGGCTTAAACAGAATTAATACACCTTGAATAAATACAGTCGGTCACTGAGGAAATCCACGCGGCAAAAGAATGGATAAGCTACTTCTATGTATACTCGACGATGAAGAGGAACCTTTTTGTACACATCGTAAACCCTACACCTAGAAAGAACCCGTGCATGCCACACAACAACGATGACGCACCTTCACCTCGATCGTGTATGATACAGACGAACTCGGGACGCCATAACTTCTAATGCACAACTGGTCATTTTTCCATGTTTTGTGCACTCCACTTTCAACTACTCTACATGACATTAAAAAAACCTGCGAAATATGCTGCTGCTGGAGACGGACTCCATGAAACAGCAGGTACAGAAAAAGAGAATGGCAACCGTGATGCTCACCGTCTCCTAATCATGGGAGCATTTGTCACAGAGTTTTGCGGGATTCTGTTCAACGTTTTCAGAGCGTTCTCGGCGGATTGCCTAGCATGAGTATTGCCATGCCGGAATGCGTCCACGAGAGATGTGTGCACGCTAGAGTCGATAGACACGGCTTGCGCCATGCCGACGTTGCGGAGGATCCGCTCCACCATCCACACCGCCCGCTGCCGCAGCACCTCGGTGCGATGCTCCTGCATGACCATCAAAATAAGGTGTATTGCATCCGCTTGATATAATACCTACAACACACAAGGCTCGTCAGAAATGTTCCTTCTGTACATGCTCGCCAAATATTAAACCATACAGGGTTCTGCACAAACTCGTGGGGAAATGCACTAGAGCACTCGAGCCAGGTAGTGGAGACTCTCAAAAGCCATGAAATGACACTCTTGAGAATGTTGGGGACGCAACCGCGACAGGAATAACTTCGTATATACAGAGCTGCCATTCGAGATGGAGCTTACCATGACGCCTCGATCGACGTCGACGGTGTCCATGAGCACCGTGGACAGAGCTCCCATGGCAGCCTCCACAAGGCTCGTGTTGCGGTGGTCAAGGCATGCAAGGAGGGGCCCGATGGCTTCAGCTTGCAGCAAACAAAACGTGGTCTTCATGGAACACACCCCGCCGTGTAGCTCACACACAGCAGCTTTGAGTGGGGGCGCTTTCTGAAACAGGCACGGAAACAGAGGGCATACCGGCATTGGCGCGGGAGGCTCCGGCACTATCGACAGTTGCGGCGACTTGACGGACAGATTCTCCAATGCTAGCGCCGAAGAGCGCTGCACCTCGTCTAGAGTTGAGGTTTGCAGGAGCGCCGTAAACAAGCTTGTTAGATCATTCGCTTGCGCTGCGTCGACGAGCACTGGGTCGTCCAATTCGTACGTGAACTGGAGGAGAATTCCCACTAAGCCTTTCTGGAACGCAGCGATGTGACGGGCGCCTCCGATTTTGACCACTCCCCTCCTGACCTCGTTGATGCGCTCCACGATCGTAGGCAAGGCATTCTCGTCGAGCAATGCGCGCGTAAGGTGCTTGTCTTGTGAGGTGAGGTTGGCTAGTAACCCAGCGGCAAAAGACTGCTCCTCTGTTACGCCTGACTGGCCCACCAGCTTCACTAGTGTGCTCAGCTGGCGTGTGGTGACGCGCAATCCATCTGCAAGCTCTTGGGACATATGAAACGACAGCAGGTATAAGAGTCTGATGGAGACGACACGGAGGTCGGATTGAGGGGCTTCCAAGAACTGGATTAGGGTGACTATGGCGCCCGCGCTTTTGATGGCGGAGACAACTTTGCTCACGGCTCTCGGTTTCGATGCTAGCCCTGCTAAAACCTGTAGCAAATTTCAGTAGCGTTTCAGCATTGCGGCACCTATGAGGAGCGTGGGAGTGATGAGATTGAAAGTAGGGAGAGCGGGAGAGATGGGACAAAAACAAGTACCAGGAGGAGCTTGGCCTCGATTGCAGGCCCGGTGTTACTAATCAAGTGGAGGAAGCTGTGCATTGTGGCCTCGGACGTGAGAGTGTCGCCGCCATCGTCGACGGGCATGCTCTCCCACATTCCGCTGGCGTTCACCACATTAGCAAGAATCGTAGCGGCTACCTCTTTTAGTTTCATGGGAACCATATTGGGACCGACGACAAAGAGATCGCGCATTAGAGGAATCAACACCCCCGCCTCCAGGAGCTTGCTGCCATTGGTCTCGAGCGTTGAAATGCTGCGGAGAGCTTTCAGAGCAGCCGCTTTCTCCGAAGAAGAGGAGCTGCTGCCTAACATCTCCACTAACGTCCTCGACACGAGCTCACCGGCGCGGGCCTTACCTTCTGGGGTTAGAGTCAGGTCGGAAAGGACCTCGGCCATCTCTACACGAACCTCCGCATCGCCTGAGAAACATGCCATGAAAGATTTTTAATATTATTTGGAATTTGCAGCGAGGCTAGCGGAGTTGAGTTGCCTATTATTATCTACGTCAAAGAAAAGCGAGGGGCTTGTAGTACTAACCTAGAGTGAGGCGATCGAGAAGTGGTTGCAGACGACCATTCTCCGCCATCTGAAGGATGTTCTTGTCGCATTTTGACAAGTTGGACAAGATTTCCTCAGCTATGTCGCCAGCCACCATGTTCTCAGGGCTGCCACTGGTCATTCCCACGAGGAAGAGTATGGCACCATTGGTTGCACCGATCTTCTCACACATGAAATAAGACTTTGATAGCTCGTGAAGAAGCTTTACCGATTCCTCTCGCTCCTTCGGGTCGTCTCTAGCCAAACACTTCACGGCCAGTCGCAGTATGCCCGTCTGACCTATGGCTACTTTGGCATCTTCGTCATCTTCCGCCAGAATACGAAGCGTGGCAAGGGCTAGAATCCGGGCATCTTTTCCGTTTTTCAAGCGATCAACAATTTGAGGAATAAGTTCAACTTTGCGTATCCGGTACCTGTTCGCATTCTTCCGGCAGAGCACTTGCAGATCCGTCAGAGCACAGAGTACGTCGTTTTCTGAGGCCTCGGTAGTAATGAGTTTCTTTGCAATGCCAATGCGCGCCTGTTCGTTCCGGGCAGTCCACTCCTCAATGGTGTTTCGAAGGGCGATGCTCGGTTTCGGCGGAGCAGTAATCAGGTTTCCAGTCACGAAGCACGTTGGCTCCTTACCTGAATTTCGACATTCTTGTATCCATCGATCGATTGCAGACTTTTCATATGTTACGCCATTTTCTAAAGAAACAGGGTCGCGCATGATCTGCTTCGTGAGAGGACATATGAATGCTTCGTAGAGAGGCTCCAACTGGCGATACTCCCGGTGATGCAACATCACATCGGGATCTTCAGACGGGGTGGCCTGATCGCTCGACTGCTGCGCAAGGCTGTTGGAACCATTCCCAACCACGCCCACCATGTGTGAATCATGCGGTTCCTTCGTATCCTGCACGTCACGTTTAAGCGCATCCATCTCGTTCTTCAACTTCTAGCTGCCCCGATTTAAATCCTCCACCCCAAATGCCCGGTGCACATGCCTATCAGAAGATCTCGCTTCAATTTTGAGCCCTTCAAAGCTGCGTTGTCAACCTCTAATACGCGACATACCTGCAGATTCAAGCTATATAACTCATGGTGCGCTTGCTGCATCGATTGGGGCACTGTGCCCGCTGACGCTTTTAAGTCCTCCTGCACCGCAGACAGGAGGATAATTCTCACGTGGATGCCAATGCTGTGTGTGATGTCCTCAAGATGCTTCGTCACACTTCGCCTGTGAGTGGCGATGTACAGTCGGCATTGAAAGCTGCAGGAAGCAATCAAATTCTGTGCAATTTGAATTTCTTGAAGGATAGGCTCCAGCACTTCAACATCAAGCTCATTTGCTTCTGGAAAACCAATCACAAGTATGCGCAGCTGCTCGAAACTCCTGGCGCTCTGTTTGAAAATCTCCCGTTCGAAGAGAATTTTGCGTGCAGCTTTCGAATTTGCGGCGAGTTCGTTGGTGACTTCCTCCGACAGAAATGGATGAGCGATACACTGAAGCATCCTACACACAATTTGACACCAAATCAGATACTTCTCATTCTTGCCAGACTTATTTAAATGCAGACGTGCCGGTGGTGGATATCATCTCCAGGGTGTTTTGTTCCATCCGCATCGAATTAAGCCTTCAAAATGGTCCCCCTCAAAGTGCTTGCAAGATTTTCAAGCACGTGGCTCTTACTCGGTATTCGAAACTAGCATAATTGAACAACTATGATGGTAACCTGCAGAATTCTTCCTGAATTACTTCAGATGATGCGACAAAATCAAAAGAGGATCATGCTATGATTCCTAAGAACGAATCGGTTGCTAGGTGGATGGCTTGAATTTCATAATATCGGTGGGGACAACATTCTCAACCCTGTTCTCTCCCGCAAGTAATTTTGTACTATTCAATCGTGCAAAAAATGCCAAAAGCTTCGAATCTACTAAATGCTCTAGGTTCCTGTTTGACTCCAATCGGGCGAATTGCAAGAACTTCCTAAAACCCTCGCACTCGTTAATATCCTGATAAGACCACATTTTGTCAGTACAACTGAGTTTGACCAAATAGTCACAACAACGGCAAGATTTAAAGCTGCGGCGACCCTTGGCGATACTGTGGGCAAGGTAAGGGAGGAAACAACAAAAATCAGATAAAACACTTTTTAAAAAATTCAAAAAATAAAGAAAACAGAAGAAACGAAACGAAAACAGAAAACAAGCAGGCAGCAGCGAAGACTGGAATCTTCAAAACTGCTGGGACAGATTGATTTGACAGCGGAGAATCAGTGGCGATTGTACCAGGTGGAAAGCATGCAAGAATTGAATGAAGGGATCTCAAGTGACTAGATACAAATTATCCTCCGATGAAACACAGAAAATTTCTTAGCCATTTCATCGAACACAACTCTTAAACGCTCTACGCTCCCTCAGGTCTCCACCCTTGCTCACCATCTCGAATCTCGTGCTCTCAAAAACTATTTACTCTCTCCCCTACATCCAAACCTCTTTCAATTTCGGCGAACACCTCACTCACAGAACCTCCTATACGCCAGCGAGAGAAGTACAACTTACCGACAGAGAGAGACGAGAAAGTTTCGCGACCTGCAAAGCCAAGCCCGATGAAAAAAAAAAAAAAAAAAAAAAAAAAAAAAAAAAAACACACAACAACAACAACAGGTAACACTGACCTGCAGAAAGCGGCCGCAACATGGGCTAGGAGGAGACGAGGAGGTGGCGATCCATAGAAGCGACGGTGAAGGGAGTGAAGCAGATGGTCCCGACACAGGCAAACAACGGGTGAGTAAAGCGAGTGGGAGCAAGGCAGGGAGATTGGGTCAGAGAACAACGACTGTCCCGCAGGCTGTGATGCCCGCCCGCCCGCCCGCTGTGGAGGGCAGGGCGGGGCTGGGCAGGCTTGGCAGCACCCCTGCCCCGTCCCCGTCCCCTTCCCACCCTGTATGCACACACCCGAACTATCTGTAAAGTAAAGTGCGGTGTGGGGATTCCAAAAGTAGGGCCCAAGCGCCTAGATCGATCACGCGCAACACCCTGGCACATGCCACAGGACCCAAACCAACCCTACGGCTCCCACTTTCTTCTTCCCTGGGGCCAGGAAATAATTTCACCTGCTGGCAGCATAGCTTTGGCCCCTTCCTAAATCAATTATGCTGCTGTTATGCTAGCTGGATAGCTGGATCGGTTCTCTCTCTCTCCCTCCCTGATGCGCTGTTCCTGTAGTTGCTTCGAAAATGCCCCCACCACCCTATCTGCACTGAGTATACTCGCTTATCCACATTGCGGTGTCCGAATCCCCGCACAGGTTGACTTGGCTGTTGACCGGTTCTATGCCCTAGTTTCTGCAAGTAAAAGGAGGTGCTAGTGGGTGAGTCGAGGTGCAAGTGGTTACCATGGTTTTTTTGTTTGTACGTTGCGGTTCCATGGAACTACTTCTAGATTATGTTGGTTTTTTCATCAAACAACAGAGGACTCATCCAATTGGGTAGTTAAGGTAGATTTTCCTCCAAGAGAGGACTCACCCAATTGGGTAGTTGAGGTAGATTTTTCTCACAATTTCTCACAATTTTTACACAATTTGGGCTACCCCATATTGGATCATTCTTGTTTTTTACACCAAATATATTCTTTTGAGATTTGCAATTCGAGTCATTTTAATTTGCATTTTTTTTATTAGTTTCATGTATTTTAGGTGATGTATGGTCATGGTTGGTGGAAGGAGAGGCCCTATTGGGATATCCAAATATTATTAGATTTATTTTTGCCTAGATTCAAGGACATGGCATTTCTATTTAGAGATGTTACTACGTCTTTTTGCATTCTCTATTGCTCTTTGCATTGTTTTTTTTTTTTTTTTTTTTTTTTTTTTTTTGTAATAATTGATATTTTTTATTTCAAATTGCAACTAGCTTTGTTGTTTGGCTCTTGTTGCCTAAACAATTTGTGGTTGATGTATGTGTCAATTTCTTTTTAGTTGCTTTGCTCAACTTAAAGATATTGAAATGAGTTTAAATAGATTGATTGAGTTATCATTTCAAAATATTTATACAATTTGATATTATCACTTATTCTTATAAATCTACAATTGGTATTATTTTTTGCTTTGTTGTCCCATATTATTGTTGGCTTCATTATTTGTTATTTTATTTTAGTTTAATTAGTAGTTTACAATATAAGATAATACTATTGATCTTATGTATATTATATGCTTTGCAACAATGGCTCAAATTAATAATAATATAAAATGGAGGCACAAATTTAGAATTAAAAAAGAATTAAAATTACTACAAGACAAGGTTGATCATAACTTATGAAGTTGAATGCCTTGCAATCAAGACTCAAATTTACCAAAAGAGACAAAGATAGTTTAGTAACTACAAGATACAAGATTATATGCCAAGTAACAATTATACATTCTTCACAAGTACAACAAAAAATAAGTTTGATAATAATTGATTTTATTTTATTCTTTGAATTTGTGTTTTTGCCTCACTTTTACAATCTACACATCTACTAAATGTGCTCACATTAAGCTCAAATTAAAAATCCTAATGCCAATTGTAATTATATATGACTATATGACTTAAAATAAAAAATTTAAAACTACCAATTAATGCAATTATAAATTTAAAATACAATAGTCATGCACATAAAATTAACAAAAAGAAGAAAAGACAAACAATAATATTTCAAATTTCAAATTTCTTGATAAAATTTATTTATAATTACTTCAAGTTATATTATTAAAAGTTTTGTTTATGATATATGGTTTTTTAATTTTAAATTATTATTTATAATTAATTTTATTATTACTTAATATTAATTGATTTTATTTTAACTTGATAGATTGTATTACTGTTTTAAATTTATATTTTGAAGTTTGTAGTTAGTTTTATTATTTGTCTTATAAAAATAATTTTTTAATTTTTTAATTTTTTAATAAATTACATATAGTTTTTAATTTTTACTTTTGTTTTTATTTTTTAAAATTTAGATTATGTTAGTTAAAGAATCTAATTATTTTATTATAATATATAATCATTTATCAATTTTTGCCTGTATGATAGATTTTTTGGTATTCATAAGATTAATTAAGATTTTAAAATTTAATTTTGATTATTTTATAATGCATATGTATTATTTTTTTATCTTAATAATTTTAGATTTTATTCTTGATATTTTATTTTTAATTGTTTTAATTATGTATTTAGCAAATATTTACTTAATATTATTTATTTTTGGCATATTAAATTCTTAATTATTTTATGTATATCTTTAAGCTTGTAATTTTTTTACTTATTATTTGTTTTTAAAAATTAATAATAAATTAATTTTATATTTTTTCTTTGCATATAATTTTTAGAAAATATAATTATTCTTAATTACAAATTAAAGTTATTTATTATTTTACATATGCCTATATAAGGTTTTTTTATATATTTTTTATTATCTAATTTGATGTTTTAGTTTTGAAAAAATATATTATAGATATGTATAAATATATTTATGTATTCAAAATCTTTTCTTTGATCCTACTAAAAACAAAAAATTGGTTTTTATTCCAAAAAAAATGATAAATTTAAGTGCATCTTCAATTCCAGCAATTATGACTAATTATTTATTATAAGAACATATGGAAGATTTTATAGTGATAAAAAATCATGGAAGATAGATTGCATGTTTTAATGACAATTAAATATTTTTTAAAGATATAATTTATCATCATTTAGGTTTATAATTGGCCCTATTTTTATTTTGGTTTAGTATTCAAATTTTATAAGTTATATTTTAAAATAAAATATTATTTATATAAATTTATAATTATTCTTATTTATATCTTTAATTTAATTTAATATATCAAATAAAATTTTATTAGAATTAGAATTAGAATTATCTTTAATTTCAATTTTAATTTTAAAGTTGGCCAATTAAAATTTAAATAAAGAAAATTCTAATTCTCTTGTAATTTTTAAATTATTAAAAAATTTATTATTTCCTGCAGATGGTAAATTATTAAAAAAATTAAAAGAATCATATAAAACATAAAACTTGAATCAATATATTAACAACATCACATAATATAAGAGTAGCTACTCTAAAAGTTAATAAAGTTACAAAATATAAGTTAAATAAATTTAGAATTACTTTAGTTATATATATTCTAAAAATGAAATTATCTAATCAAATAGGATTTCAAATAATGTTTACTATGCACAACTCAATCCATACAATGTTTGAATCAATGCTTACAAGGAATTTTTTTAAAAAAACTGACTAAGAATCAAACTACAAACTTTGCTTCACTATAGTATCCATATAAAAAATAGGAATCTTTTAAGGTAAATTTAACATATTAAAAGCTTATCAAGATTTATATCTACAAAATCAAAATTTTAAAATATTGGCCCTTCTTGAAATCTTAAATCTACAAAAAAAAACCCTGAATTCCTTACAAGGTAGCTATTATAATTAGTGCTGAATATTATGTATCATTTCAAGAATCGCATTTAAATTGATCATTTGTTGAAGAATTAAAACTAATAATTTTCTTTTATTTATTGAAATTTTAAGTATATATACATCTATATATATATATATATATATATATATATAAAATATATAATAAAAACGTTCATTAAACGAGAGTAATTACCAATTGAAGTAATGGGAATTAATTGGAGGTTTTACATCTTAGTGAATTAATGTCAGTGGCTTCTAGAAACTTGGCTTCACTTTCAACAACATTGTTTAACGTTGCTAGTACTAAAATAGGTACAGCGCTAAATCAACGAAACACAGCATTACAGATTGATCCAGGTTCTTCAGTGAAGCAATTAGGCTTTGCAGCCTCTTTATGACAGGCCATCCTAGCACAACGTGAATGAAAAGGAATGTTGGAACCAGATTCAACGTTGGAATGGGTCACTCATTTCAACGTTGTAAGCCCACTAATTACTCATGCTATGGCTTATTGAGATGACATAATCTGTTGCAATTAGTGACCATGTCTTCCCAGATCAGAAGTTTAATGGGCATTTCTCAATAAGGTCAGTGCACATCTCCAAAGCGATCTCCTAACCTGTGCAGCATTTCAGGAGCTTCGGGTTCAGTGTGAAGAGAACGAGGCAAAATGAACTAGACGGTTCGATGGGTTACCACAGCTGCGCCAACGTGGTTTAAAGCTTTTTAGCGTCAATCTCTCTTAAACAACAAATTTTGGGGCAATCGCATTGCGAATTGCGGAGCATGACTACGGCAACTTTGAAAACGAATTGCTCAAAGGAACTTCAGCTGAAAAGTTGTCAAGTCGTGGGTCCTGGAATGAGACCGAGGAGCTTCAACATACAAATTAGCACCGACCATAGCATAGAGACACCAAGCCAGCTAGGCATTCCAGTATTGCAGATTACCTATATTCACATGTCCGGCTTTGAACACCAAAAAAGGTTTGCAATTGCTTCGTAATTTTATTGTAACATGGCAACCCTTAAACAACACTAATAACCAAGACGGTATTTTTAAGACTTTTATGACAACGAAACACAAATTTCGCTACAATGTTAATTTCAGATAGACGTTCATTTTACGTAAAAATGTAGATAAAAGATCTACTTCCTAATGCTGCAGAATATGTTCCATCAGTTACTTTGCAAATGTATAAATATATAGTAAAAAAGGTAAAACAGATCTAAAAATTATTACTAGGAAGTGAAATCATATCATTTGAGCTCAAATGTAGTCAGTGCAAGTTATTCAAGAAAATAATGTCCACAAACCACAATTTCTAGATTTTGGTTTTTGTTTAGAAGCTTTCAGGATAAATAGAAGATACAAATCTTTTCATGTTGGACACGAGTCACAAACAAGTTAGATCAAGTGCCAAAGAAGTGTGTACCTGGTGAATACTCTTTTTAAAAAAATAACCATGAACCTCTATGCTACCTCTTCCACTTTGCAGAGGGTAGACGATCAAATAGAAACATTAGTGAATATGATCTAATCAGATGAATTACAGAATTTTGTTATGCCTTTCCTGTCTAACCTCACCAACAATAAATTGACGTTTCCAGCCAACTGGACAAGTAGGACGAAGAAACTCTGAGGAGAAATAAAGCCATGCTGGAGTATGGGTTACTATGGCGATCCATCAGTACGCGCAGATATGCGAAGATGAACTGGTTGGTGCAATACTAATGAAAAAGCAGATTCCAAGGTAGCAAAATGTTCCGGCTGCTGAAACTTTCTCACAAACAGAGAAGATGCACTTACACATACCTGGAATTCGTCCAATAAAAGACTGACTGATACCAAAGATCCCTGCGAGAAATGGACAAAAGTATCAATATGCTGTGCCAAACAAAAGACTATTGCCTTCACTTGGAGACTTGAAATACGAGCAAATGAGAGGTCAAAGTGGATAATGCGATGAGGATTAGTGACAAACCAATCCCGTCTACTTAAACACAATGTCTATACTTCAGGTTCACGCACAGCCACATACAAAAACTTGTATGTAAAAATGCCAAAGAAAAGCCTCGCTTAATTGGGTCAAAACATGATGCTTTAAAATTGAAATCACATCTTCAATTTTGAATAAGACCAAGAAGCTTGAGTTAGTGTCGAACCTTTTGCTTCAAAAGAGCTTGAGTAGCTGGCTGATTTTGCAAGGCTATGTACACTTGCCCCCAAACCTCATCAAGTTGCTCTCTTGAATAACATTCTTCTTCGTGTGTGGCATGTACCTCTGACTGATCTTGTACTTCCACTTGAAGATGCTGTCCACTACTTTCTGAGGCACCATCTCCATTGCCTTCCAAGTTTATTGATGCTGATACCAAGTCAGAACTTCCTTGATCCACAGCAATCAACTGCTCTATATTTTCAGGGAAATCACTGCTGCTAGGAATTTTCGAGGAGACATGAGCTGTTGCATCTCCATTCATATTTCCTTCTTCAGCTTTGTCGTCTAGATCGTCATCCAAGACTTCTGATTCCATTTCTCCAAGTCCTTTCAAATTTGGAGTAGACCTGCCCTTATTAAATTCCAAACTCTTATTTGAGGCCAGAGCCTCACCACTGCAATTTGCATCCTCAATTACCTCATCAAGCCCAATTGCAAGTTTCTTGTCGTACGATTCGCTATTTCCTCGATCCTCATCCACTTCGTTTTCATAGGTTTGTGAGACATCTAAATCAGATTGTTCCCGACATGAATTTGAGTTCGCACATAATCCTTCTTCGAGGGCAAGAAGTTCAGAAGCTCTACTACATACCCAATCCGGTAATCCAGCACCTTTACCAATTGCAATAGCATGAGACTTTGTAGCATAGCCTGGCATCACAGCATGGTCGAATATCACTTCACCATTTTCCAATTCAGTTGCCTGAAAATGGTAGTTTGCAATGTTGGGATAATCCTGATCCAATATGTGGAGGTCATGATAGTGAGTTGAGAAAATGGTCCTTGCACGCACAATCTGTGACAAATACTCAATAATTGCTCGAGCAATAACGCCTCCCTCCTGTGAGCTGGTTCCTCTGCCAACTTCATCCAGCAAAACCAATGAATGGGCAGTAGCACGATTGAGGATATTTGCAGACTCAACCATCTCAATTCGGAAAGTACTCTGACCTGCAGCTAAATCATCTACAGCACCAACTCGGGTATAAAGCCCGTCTGCTATTGATAACCGGGCGAATTTTGCAGGGACAAAGCTGCCAGATTGAGCTATAAGCTGAATAAGGCCCAATTGTCTTAAATAACAGCTCTTCCCGCTAGCATTCGGCCCTGTTAATAAAACAAGATCAGCACGTGGCCACCACTTCTCGCTTTCAACTGTAAGTTCCTCCATCGTTTCAGCCCCATCAAGCTTCTTGCCGAGTCTATTGCGTTCAGTAGCAGGTATCTTCTCCGAGATAACATCAAATCCTAAGTAAACGGAATTTGGTACAAAACGCGAGTCATCTGGTAAAGATAATTCTACCACAGGATGCCGACCCTCAATTATTGTGATCTCTCGGCCTGTTTCCAGCATATGTGGACGGCAGTAGTCCCTATTCACAGCTAGTTCTGCAGTAAGTAAAGCAAATAAGTTTTAAAACAGATACGAGGAACCACGACGGGTTAAAACCGAGAGCTAAATTATTTCTCAACAAATAAGCCCTTTAATCAGTAACAAATTCAGTAAGACCTAGAGCAATTGTTTCCTTTTCTCTGCTACTCTTCATGCTGTTTGTATGACGAGATTAAACAAGATATGAAAGAGAATCGTTTGCAGCAAGCAAATCACGTTTTCCGAGTCAAAGCAGAAGATAACAATGTACCTGCGAATGTGCAAAGCACATCAAGGGCAGCCAATGCTTGACTATACTCTCGGACAGGCTCCAATAAGGATACTAACTCTTCCTTCAATGATCTCAAAAGCTCTTCCTCACGCTCGTAAACCTTTGCTTCAGCAGCTAGTAAGCTCGACTCACAATTCAAAAGTTCTGGAGTGACAAACCTCTCCTCTGCTTTCAAACTCTGAAGTTTCTGATAGTCATTGGGAATGCAATCCTCCTTCAGCTTGTTCTTACGGATGCTGATGAAGTGGCCACTGTTCTTATTGAATCCAACCTGAAATCACGAATACGCTCCTTTAAAACTTTTGAACTTTCCAAATCACTAAGGCGAACAAGTCAACATGAAAAAAGAAATCTAAAAAAGAAATCTAAAATTGACTTGCTCGAAAATATTATCGATTAGGTAGAACAAAGCCAGGAAGTGGAATATGAATTAACATCTGTAGTCTTTTCATAACTATCAACGTCTTGTCAAGCATCTCGAAGAAAACAACAATAGGGATCGCAAATATATCATTAGGATCACTGGAAGTTGTAGCACATTGACAAAAACAGGGCAAGCGTATATCTGACCTCTAACGACGGTATGCCAATGCGTAACCGCTCCTGCTCCTCATACATTTCAAGCCAAATCACATTCTCCTGAACTTTCTGACGAAGAACATCTAAAGTCGGATCGACACCTTCCTTCACCAGCTTGCCTGATTGTAAACCACTACCTAGCTCTTCTGCTATCATATTCTGCTCATCCAACAGAAAAAAAAATAAATAGATAAATAAATATATTCAATCAAGCATTCCAAGAACACAAACATATCTTGAGAACCCAGTGACATGCACAGAAATTTGATAGATTGAATGGAACCATTCTCCGTTATTGTATGAATATGTACAATTCATACAATACGTTTTCAAAATAAACTAGCTGTATAAGAAAGATCACTTCACATTTATGTGCAATGATATTCTATTGCAGAGATGAATTTATCCATAAAAAGTCATCATTGTTGTATAAAACATCAGTGCTTACTTCAACTTTGTTGGCCCATTGCACAGCAGTGGTGGGAACCTGGGAAGCAGCAACAAAATATGAATTGGGTGATGCTCCCTCAATGAGCTCTGCCAAGCTTGGCAAACACTTAATCGACTGAGCCAAAGTCAAAAGATCCCTGTAAGAATCCCAGTGTACATCACACATACTCAATCAGTATATACGAAACTGTAGCCAGATCCACCCAACACTTTTAATACAGAAAAGCAAGACAGTGATACTTGTCTGCAGTCAGTCTGCACAATGACATGCCTTCATCCTGTAATGAACTGGGATGATGAACAGATTCCCATTCAGCAGAAAAACACCAGCTGGAATAATTTCTTACTCTTGAGGACTTCCAAAATGATCATAAGTGGTTCAGTCATAAATAATCATGTAGAGCTAAGCTGTTAATGTTCATAGTATATTCATCATCAACAGTACTAGGATATGATGTCAAAACCTTGAATCAGCACGCTTCCACGCAATGCGGGCAGCTATACGCTCGACATCTGACACATTCGCTAGTTTGCTGCGAAACTGTGACCTCATTTCATGATTGTGAACAAATACCTACAAATGATATGAGATGATCAGTAGAAGTAGTCGCAATGATCAAAGTTTTTTCTTACTCGGTTTGATCAATATAATTTATCGATAACCTTGAATATTCAATCAATTGAACCTCACATCCAAGAAATTTATGCCCAAGAAAAACACATAAGAAGTTCAGTAACGCAGAAATTGGGCCACGAGAAATTTTCAATACAAACTAGAAGTCAATTACATCAATACATTGTGAACAAAGGTATTCACCTGAACGGCATCTTGTCGTCTACAGATAAGCTCATGATCGATAAGAGGCCAGAGCAACCAACGGCGAAGCAATCTGCCCCCCATAGCTGTTTGCGAGTGGTCCAAAGCCCATACAAGAGAACCCTCTGCCTTACCCCAGCGGGACGTCTTCAGCAACTGTGACAGTAATAAAGAGTGCAAGATCAGAAACACATTTGAACAACCTAGATATTATCAAGCTACGACACGCATATTATGTGCTCAAGAAGAAGAAAAGATTAAAAAAATCGGGTGAAAACTTGCCTCCAAATGTTTCCTCACAGTGTCATCTATATGCATTGTATCTAAAGCGGAGTAAAAGCTGGGCGATTGAAGAGGCATCTCTTCATTACTAAGTTTCTGTGTTTCCTGAATATATCTGTCAGCATCGTGCACATGTGTCACAGAGATTTAATATAAGATTAAATGAAGAGAAAATCTTCAATAACACATACGACAAGATTAACATTAAACAAACCACACCCGACTTATGAGGTGCCACAAGCAAAAGTACACAGCAAATAGGAGAGTTTACTGTAACACTACCGAGAAAATAATACTAAGCTATTGCAGAGTAGTTCAGCACAATAGTGCGGAACTGTAAACTAGTGAAGATGCCGAGAAAATGAAATCTTGGACAGATTTCTGATTACCTACAATGTTTCATAAAATTGATCCTCACATGTTGAGGCACACTACATATTGAAATTAGAGACTTTCTGAAAAACATAATGATTTAAAGTAGGATTGGCATGAGCGGCATGGGCAGCACCGGTGTGAATCAAACTGTACATCTAAATACAGAACCATGATCCTCTTTTCGAAGAACCATGTTTTGCCGGGACGAAGGGACCGAACTCCACAATAGTGAAGAATGAAAGGGATAATACGATAATTACCCCAACAAGCCGCCTGCGGCCCGAATAGCATGAGATGATCGAGGCACACCAAAGGCCTTCAAGGATTCCTCTCCAAAACTAGCATGTAATCTCTGCAACCAACATAGCGCAATTTAATAAAACAAAAAAATAATAAAAATAGAATACTAATGGATCAAGAAATAGATTGAAGTAATGCGTATATCTGCACCAGCTGCTTCAGAGTATGTCCAATGTGATGTATGAATCATATCCTTAAGGCCATGCCAACGTACAAACAAGCTTCACGAAACGCAGAATCCCAATTTTTATGCCAAGTTACAAACTTTTCATTGGTAAAGATTATCTGCAAATTTCGCTCTGATCATCAGTCCGAAGGCAGCTCAAACATATATAGATAACCAATACGATCCCTACTGGTTGGCAACATGAACACCCATTATTCATCTGAGAATAAAATAAATTAAATAAAAGAAGCAGTATATCCGGTACCTTCTCAGCAGCCGCTGGAAAGAATTCCGAAGTTGGTCGACTGGAGTAGCATATTTCACTCGGCATGCCAATCGGTCGTAGTATCTCAGTTTTCTTGTCTACGGTACAGACTACCTGGAATCCAGTCATCTATGGTCATACTCAAACCAGCAACTCAGATACAACTCCCAAGTTACAGTAACCTACAGCTGACTGACTTGGACTTAATTCAACATTTTAAAATCATGGAACCACAGACACATAAATACTTGGTAGGTCATCTAGCACTTCTTGTGTTGTGATGATTCTTTTTACGTCTACTAAATGTTGTCTGGTTCAAACATCGCGAGAGTTCTGTATAATAACATTAACTTCCAGATGCCTCACCTCTAAAATTTTATTGCTCAAATGTAGAGGGTAAAGCAACACGTCAATATGCATTGTGACAAGGGCAATAAGCTTACATTTGCTGGAAAGATAATCTCTGAAGGTTGTAAACGCTGAAGCTCATGCAGCAAGGAAGATCTACCCTGTCCTTGTGTTGCCTGGAACTCTCCTGCCACATAAAAGGTGGTTAGAATCCAAAAAACTGAAGGACATTTAAGACATATGTTCATTACTTATATAAGCTGCAGCAGTGCAGGAGAAGCGAAAGTGATTATCTCAACTTTCACATCAAAAACAATTGGAAAGAGATACCACTGACTGAGTCAACCAACCCAAACACCTAGAAAGCTAATAAAGGATAGTGCGTGCAGTACCTGTTGAAATATCAGCATAAGCAAGACCCCAAGTTCCATTTTCATCAGCATGAGGAAAGATGGAAACCAAGAAGTTACTGCAAGAATCTTCCAGCATGACCTCGTCTAAAAGAGTGCCGGGGGTGAGAACTGCAGTAACTTGCCGATCTATTATCGCCCCTCCTTTAGTATCCGCAGCCGTGACCTACAAAACTTGAACTTTGTAATAAGAAAATGCAATTATTAAACACGTCAATAGGACACAACTGGTATATATTTAACTAGTATTGATAATAATAGACACTTTAAAAATTTGAAATTGAAATTGAAATTGAAATTAAGTACAGAAATAAATTAAACAGCATAGATTAATTCTGAAATATAAGAACAAAATGCGAGTACCCAAGAGAAACCATACGCCAACTTCTTACAGTAGATGCCTAACGACTACAGTACTAAGAATCATACTTGCATTCAAGCATGCACTGAAGTATCTGTTTTTCAAAATCAAGATTATTCAAGGAAATAGACAAGGAGTATTTAACAATTGCCTGATCTTGCTTGACGACAGAAATGCCTTTTTTCAGTAGAGTGCGAAGGTAAACATCAACTTTATGGTAAGGAACTCCTGCCATTGGCACCTTCCGTTCCAGCAGCTGACACAATAGATAAAATGAGCACTTTGAACATAAAAAAATTTTAAAAAATTTTAAAAAATCTTGATCAACGGTTGTAACTATATAATGTCATCTACAGCATAAAAGCCTCTTTATCTTCAGTATAAAGTATCCGAGAACGATCGCAGAAAGCCCAAATATATAAATGATGAATGCAAAGTGACACTTCAAAACATGTTAAAGATCGAGAGGCATATAAATTTCCTATATACACCTTGTGCTCAGAGACCACTCTATCCTCTCATTTGAAACTTTCTGGCTATTCAATGCGAAACAACGATGTCAATTCACGCAATGTCAATCAACTTAGTGATGGCATTCTGCATCATACCTTACCTCCATCCACCCCCGACAAGCGTATGTTGCAGGCGTGCGCTAACCTTTCCGCATCTTCGAAAAATGCCTACAGAGAGAAACCTTAAATTAATAATAAAAGTAATATGCCTATTGAAAACTTGAAATGTGACGAACACAATACTCACCATGTGCATTCCAGGATCAGGAGAAATTAGTACCTCATAAAAGTCCCCAATCCTTGAGAGCAACAGAAATTTGGGTCTTTGTCGTTTTGTCTCCACATACTGTCTCATCATGGGACTCAAAAAAGACAGGTTAACAGAACTCGTATGCAACTGCTCCTTTGCTCTTCTCTGCTTCTCGTCCTGAACACCATGTGAGGAATCATTTGAGTCTGGGCCTCTAACCGGTTGAATATCACAAGTATATAGCTCATCGATAACGGTAGCCTCAGCAGCGGATAGCTGCTCCTCACAATCACCCACTGTGTGCGCAATATTTCGTGTCGCTGTAGTTTGAACATCACCCGTTCCTCGTCTCTTGCCTTTTTTTCTACTCAACAATGTGCCACCTATATTTAAAGGCTGAAGCACTCCATCCCCTACAGTTGGAGACGAGAGCCTACTCTGCTGAGCTACTTCCAAACCGTCTAAGTTTTCATTTCCAATCAAATCATCCATGGGATTAACGTCCGCAGGATGTAGATTACTAAAGCTTGGATCATCATTACATGTACTTGGTGACCTAGTAGAGATCGTGCATTCCTCGGTACGTGACTTTCTTGATGATTTAAAATATTTCGATGACATCTCGTCGCCAGAAACAAGAGAGCTCGTCACCGTAGCATCTTCTTCAACTTGATTAACACTAAAGGGTTCAGGTGTACTGGTGGCCAGACCTTCCTCATTGCCTAGGACCAAACCTAGAGCATCTTCAAATTCAAATGTTTTATTGTCTTGTGCATCATTCAAAACATATTTATCTTCCCAAGGAGATATAATTCCATTTTCTAAAGCAGGGGTGCCTTTTTCCAGACCTAAAAGCTCTTCATCGATAGTAGCAGAGGCGAGCGACTCAGCAACATGGACTCCATTTGCATCCAATTGAATATCCCCGGAAGGCACACCTTCAATTCTAGTATCCAACTCCCCATACGATAACTCATCTGAATATCTAGGATTTTCGTTTCCCGACAACTGAGCTGTAGTCAAAGTCTGAGTATCAAAATCCTCGTATTTCTTCAAAAACATTTTTCGGGTTCCATCTGAATAGGCAGTTGAGTCCTTGCTCATGAAGCTATGGTTAAGAGTGATGTTGCCTGTAGGGGATTCCCAAGACTCTTCAGTCTCCACATATTCTGAACTTACACCTATGGCTTCAACGTCTTGTCCATGGTCAGGTGGTTCTGATAATGTGCTCACTTCGCTATCTGGTAGTGGATATACATTCCGTTCACAAACTATAACATCCGCCATAGATTGCTCCAAAAGAGTCTCGTCCACTTCCTTTGAGAGAGATGTGTACCGGTCATTATTTTCTCGTAAAAGAAGATCTGGCTTCAACTCTATGTCACTCGACTTAAAGGCTTGAGCCAGAAGCTCAGACACGGGCAACTCGAGCTCCATCAACAATTTACCAAATACGCTGGCTAGCATATCCACATCCACACCCGCACGGTGGGCATCCTCGAGGTGTGGTAGATTGTAGCAATCATAGTAAAGGAATTGCAAGTTATATAATTTCGTCTTTCCTGCAAAATAAGTACATGAAATAGGGGCATTTAATACAATCAGAAGTGCAAAGAGCACAGTTCTGTCTGGCGCGTGTGGGAAGAAACAACATGAAACACGTATCCTCTACACAAAACTCGAACAGACATGACAATACAGATTATTCAATTTTATCTTTAAAATCTAGAATAGAAAAATGATCAGGGTGAAGATTTTAGGCACCAAATCTCTTCTTCAGCATTGCCTTGGCAAGATCGATAGTGTCAATGAAGTACCAATGAGAAGGAATTTCCATGGAGCATTCATAACACTCTTTCATGATAAATGGCACGTCAAATCTTCTTCCGTTGTGAGCAACTAAAATGACATCAGAGTTTCCAATTCGCCGACTCTCAACAAAGTCAACAAATGCAGTCATAACTTCTGTCCAGCTGCCATGCAAAGGTCATATGAATAATGTCATGGAGATATTCAGAATTTCTAGTTTGGTTTTGAACAATAAACAAGCACTTGAACGTACAGCATTAATATTACGAGTGAGGTGGAGTAAAGCAATCACAACAGCCAGAACCTTTTAGACACATTGATGTCATATCAAGTATCAAAACATACCTTGGAATGTCATCTCGATTTACCATTTCAGATGTAATCTTGTGGACGGCTGTGGATGCTATTGGCACGGGTTGGTATGGATTGACCAGAGTCTCCAGTGTGCTGCAGTCTCCTCCAGCGATATCCCGGCAAGCTAACTCAACGATCTTACTCCCGGGCTTTAAAAATCCTGTTGTTTCAATGTCAAACACTATGATTGTTGGATCCACTTGCGACTCGATTGGAATCTCATGCAGTCCCTCGATAGACGAATCTTCTTTGAAGCCTTCACAACTGGCTCCAAACACAGAGGCACTTTCACTTGCACGCTCTGCGTCATTTAGTGATCTAGTAGAGGTAGTTGTCTCCTCCCAGACAACTTCCTCTGTTAAATTGGACGTCAAAGTTAATTCGGAACAGACATCTTCATCAACAGATGCTTCATCATGTGATGATGCTACGCATTCTGTCAATGATCCTAAATTAGGAATCCTCACTAAGCTCCTTGAATCTATTTCCCGCATAAGAAAACTATAATCGACTAAACTCGGCCAACCATGAAAGTAAAATGGTCGCAAATGTTTTACATGTACATCTCTGGCATTCACCAAGAATCGGGAGCCTAAAGCAGATTTAGTTGTTCTTTCCACTTTATTGACCAGTGCATGGAAATCCAACCTGCTACTCTTACCACAAACTTTATGATACCTGCACCAAGAGGCATGGCAGCATATTAAGAAACACAAGACTTCAACCACACCACAACGAACCACCAGGATTGTAGCATCTAGCCTCCTCTAGGACCTGAACTATTACAAATCATAAAAACCATTAACGAACCAGAGATGAAACATATTGTAATCTTACCTCTGATAACCTCTTGATAATGAGCACAGCCCCAGAGAAAGCCCGTCACAATACGATGGGCTAACACCACGAAATCCTAGTTTTATGCCACTCTCGGCGAATGGCACGGGAGCCAAGCGCTCCAAGCAGCAAGGCATTGTGGACAACACTAGTGTACTTGTTCCTGACCCTCGCAGAGTGGTTTCAACTTCGCCTGCCGTAGAGTTTCGATCAACCTTGCCCAAGTGCTTCCCAGCACCAAAGCGCAACCCTGTGTGTCTGAAGGCTGTCATGCTGTCCAGACTCGAAGCCCGTCGATGTAAAAGTGGCCATCGTTGACTCATCCTCCCCAAACATTGTTTCTCCTCATGGTCGACTGGCTGCGTTCAGAATCAACTACAATCTGTTCAGAAAATGAACAAAATGAAGCATGTGATATTGGTATATGAATTGTCTAAAGAAAATCATCGTGGCCAACAAATAAAAGGTCACCAATGTGACAATTGACAAAGTGTTATCGGACTCACTTGAAAACAAAGCTACCTTGATCAGTCAGTGAACGTTGTTGTTTGGTTATTGACGGCTAATTTGTAAAAACTTCCTCTCTCTATCTCTTTCTCTTGACGCAGAGAGAGAGAGAGAGAGAGAGAGAGAGAGAGAGAGAGAGCGCACGAGCTGCAGATTACTGTATAGATGAAGAAGAAATTTCAAAGTTTCACTCGGGAAAGCATATTGAATAGGGCTCAATTGACTTAGTGTCAACGAAGCCAACAATCTACAAATAACTAAAAACATGTCACACTTCAGGAGAAAGCTTGCTTTTAACCTAATCAAGGCCACGCAAAAAATATCATCGTCCCCTTGCGTCTCTCTTCTTAGTCACTCCTCACCCTTCATCCTAACTACTTCTCACTTAGCGCATCTAACGTGTAGCATTTGCAGATCCCTGAATCTGCTCCCTTACCAAATGTTATAATCTCCAGGACATTTTGTGCAAGAGGACTGTAAGTAAATATACTGGAAAGTAAAGGATTGACGAAGTAATCTGGGAGCACAAATTAATTTATTAAATCTCAAACACAAATACCAGCAAAACTTTTAATCGGAATTATGACTGTGAAATGCAGCCCTTGAACATTAAGCTGCACTCCATGAATTAATGCCACACGTCACTGCACTGAATTCAACAAATTTTTATGAATCTTTACATGAGCATCCTAGCAGTAGCCTACAGGAGATACTTGAACCGAAATTGGAAATGTAAAAGAGAGATTTCGTGCACAACGGTTAGTCAAATGTTTCAACTTCTCTAGATGAAATGTCAGAATAGTCCCATACCCTCGGATAGGTAAAGTAGTTCTGTGAAACTAATCCTCCCTCAATCACGAATTCCGCATGCTGAAAAAGATGTCTGAAATCCGTGTTCCTGCGTGTGTATTACACCGGGTTTGAAATACTAAATCATGAACAACTCGCACTTCACATCCCTCGTCTACTTCACCATAATTACACCACATTCAACAGTGAAAGAACTCTAACATGCCTCTTCAAAATTGCAAGCGCTCTCTTCGAATGCTACATCTGCAACTACTCGTATTACTTCACTAATGTTGAGCTATCCAAAACCAAGGCACATTTCAAAGTCGAAAACACTGTTCATTTCCTGTGTACATCGCAAATGCAAAACTCAGTCCAAGAATTCCCTGCACCTATCTTGCCGGAATATCCCTTGATACAACCTTCCTGACGCACTGTTTGATGAATTCAAGGAGAAGCGAAAAACCGACACAGTCATCAACTGTGAAACTTAAAAGATATTCTTCCTTCATAGATACTTAAAATATGCAAGGAGGATTCAAATGTCTGATGGAAATCACCTACAGAGACTTCAAATCGTCCTCACTCCCAATCGGAAAGAAAATCGTGATCATCGGGACCGAAAACCATGCTCTCAGTCAAGAATCTCACCAGGAAGGCTTACAAATTCGGCAGATCAAAAACGGGACCAATTACGTCCACACATGGTACGCCAAATAGCGAAACTTGGAATTCGGCAGACCTCCAGACGCTACTAAAGGCGCAACCCTAACGCCATGCCGAGAAGGCCCTGCCATATTCCCCGCTTCTGCACAGGGTCGCCCTACGGTTCTCCAGGCTCCTTGCCCGCCAAAGGGGCCGAGGCTAACCCCAGGCCAAGTTCCAAACTAACTTCGAATTAAGCCCAAGCCTGAGGTTTGGTCCAGACCAATCCGTATGGCAGTTGCTGAAAATGGAAAGTCAATACAAGTCCTACCGCACACTACGACTGAAAAAACATTTGAAGATTATTACGGAATTATTTATTTGTGCTGCTAAATGAGTTAAATTATTTGTATTTTAGTATTTGTAGAGTATATCTCTTAGAAAATTTTAATAACTTTTTAAAAATGAAAAAATGGGATACAATTAGAAATATCAATCAAACTTATTACAGTTTCAAATATTTGAAAGTTAATGTTAAATATGGGAATTCTTTTTTGTGTAATCAAATTTTAAATTTAATTTTATATATATATATATATATATATATATATATTACAACTATATATATATATATATATATATATATATATATACATATGTATGTTTTGCAACTTTGTTTGACATTTAATAACAAGTGATTAAATTTCTAATATAATTAATAACTTTGAAGCTTGTTTATAGCTTTATTTTTTTGTTTGTTTGTTTGTTTGTTGTTGTTTCTTTTCTCTTTTTTTTTTTCTTTTTTTTTCCTATTCTAAAATTATACAAGGATTTTAGCAAGATTTTCAATTTCAGAAACTCATAATCATATTAATATGTTTACAAAACTAATGTAATACAATCATATTTAGATTTATCCATATAGAATGAAATAAAAATAAAAATCATATAATATACTAAATATATATTTTAAAATTATGTGGCTTGGTACATGATGTTTTTTTTAGTATAAACTAATTTGCTGAAAATTTAATTTTATACACACAAGTTCTATGAGATATTTTTGAATTTATATTAGGGAGTACTTAAATTGTTTTGCACATAATTTTTTTATAATAAAAGAATAAAATATATTTTATTTAGAAAAAATAAGTCTAAATAAATAAAGTTATAAACATCCAAAATTAATTTTTTAAAATTGATAACATGCAAATGAGATAGAAATTATTTTTAAAACTTCCTAAACTAAACTTTATAGATAGATACATATTAAGTAAAACTTTTTATGTGAAAGAAAGAAGATAGATGAAAGGAACCAAAACAAGATAAATTATTTAGTTTAGAGTTAAAATAATTTTAAATTTTTTTTTAAAAAATTTGTTTCTAAAATTTGTTATAAATTTGAGGTTATATATATATATATATTAAAAAAACTATAAAATATAGCATAAAATAATAAAATATTTCAAATATAATTTTTTAAAAAATAATTAAAATTAATATTAAAATCATAAAAAAAGATGAAAAAAGGTTTTAAAAAAATGATTATCACTAATTTTTTATCATCAAATTAAAAGACTTATAAATTATATATTTTTATTTTTAAATATTTAAATATTTAAAATAATTTTAAAAATAAAATATTTTAAGTCAAATTTATATTACTAAAAAAGAAGAAATTTATAAACAAGAAAAATAATTAGAGATATTATATAAAAATAATGGATTGAAGAAATATTTTTATAAAAATACATGAAGTTCAATCTTCTTCTAATAGAATTGAATCACTTTAAAAACTTCAAATCTATCAAAAAAAAAAATTAATTAGAATTTTTTTTCTAATTTTAATTTTTATTATAATAAATATGAGTCATTATAAAAATAATAAGAACTTAATATAGTTAAAAGGATTTAAAAGATAATTACTTTGTACTTTTTAAAATAATTAGAAAGAATAGAGTAGAATAGATTAAAAAATTATTTCTTTCTTTTTATTAAATAAATAACTATATAAATAAAAATTTAATTTTTTAATATAATATTATATCTATCTTTTATAAATTATATAAAATTATTTATCTTTGAGTAACTATATACAAAGGAAGTACTTTCTTGAGTCAATTTTCCAAAAGTTGATACCTTTTCTTTCTTAATACTGCTTCTTATCCACCAACTTGGTTTTATTATTGTAAGTCAATATCTTTGATTTCTGATATTGAATATTTCAAATATCAATTGTCAAGTTATAGAGGTAAACTTTTATAAAGAAGATAATATATTGCATGAAGTTGCACAATCAATTTTGTCCTTGGTAGAATGCTTTGAATAGTGAGCATGCCAATTTGGATATCCAATTGCTTCAAAATTTCCTCAAAATTTTAATGAGGTTCATGCCACCAAAGATTACTTTAATGAAACTGTGCTTGTAGTTTCAATAATTATCCAAGTCAAAGTAGAGCTTATAGCTTCAATCACTCTAGCCTTCTAATATAAATTTTGGGTGCATCCAATTAATATCAAATTTTATCTTATATATATTGTTGTTGTATTATAAATTCATATGATATTTAAAAATTAATTTAAAATTATAATATATTATAGTTTTTAATATATATTTAAGTAATTAAATTAAATATATATATATTTTAAAAATATTTTATTTGTTGTATAGAAAAAGAGAGAATCTTCAAAAACTACATATACTTGGCATCAAATTAAGATTTTGGATTTTTAAAATATAACTAATATTTGAAATCTTAAATTAAGATAAATTTTTACAAATATAATTTTAATAAGTTAAAAAATAAGTGTATAAAATTTGAATGTAAAAAAATATTTAGATTGGTAGTAGCAAGGATATATATATATATATATATATATATATATATATTTTAGAGCTACTATACAAGTTATTGAATAAAGACAAGAAATAAATCTAGAAAGAAGAACATGAAGAGACTATAGAAAATTTGAAGAATATTTTGAATTTACCAGTTGTATTTAGACAAAAAGATTATCAATGTGGAAGGCCAATAGTTATGACAATAGATACAAGTCCCATAATAATTAGATGGGCTATTAGACAAGATGATAAGGAGGGGATGAAATTTATTATAAGATTTGGAGCCAAGATTTTTACAAAGAGACAAAGATCATTTCTACAAATTAAGAGAGAATTGTCATGGACGCAGAATATAGACTAAAAGTCTAAACAAGAAGTTTAAGAAGAATTGGCAAGAATTAGATTAATCAGATGAGTACAAGAATAACACCAGAGAAGTGAACTAGAGTTCCAAGAAATGTGTTGTCGAGACTGAAGAATTCTTCAACCTGGACTCGAATATATATTCCTACCTAGGAAGCTTCTCAAACAACTTCCACCAACTAGGAAGCTTCTCAAGCAACTTCTACCAACTAGGAAGCTTTTCAAGTAACTTCTACCAACGAAGAAGCTTCTCAAGCAACTTTTATCAAGTAGGAAGCTTTTTAAGCAACTTCTATCTACTTAAAAGATGTTAGAAGACTCTGGAAGGTTCTAAAGAGTTCTAGGAATCTTCTAAAATATTCTAGAAGATTTTGATAAGTATATCCTTGACATCAATTCCTCTTCTAGCTTCGAGGTTTCCAAGAAGCCATTTGAAATATATGCTCATAAACGTAGGAAATCAAAGATTTGACGTGTAGTCTCTGCAATATATTCTAGTTGTTGTTTATGAGACAGATGATTCATGGATCCTTATAGCCATCAATAATGACTAGTACCTTTCACTTGAGACTATGCTTGAACTTTTGTGTTTTCATTGTGGAAATGACCTGAACATATCGCTTTGCCACTACCTGCATGAAGTGGTTCAATTTCAAAGACAATCACGAGTGACCTGCTACTTGATATTCTTTGATGTCTTCTTGGCTCTTCTAATTCTTCATCTCGAGGTCGACGTTGTAAATTACTCGGTTGAGATGGTACCACTAATACAATATCCACATTCTCACTAGCCATATCTAAATACACCTTGAGATTAGATATCTTGATACTATAAGAAAGTAAAACACAACAAATTATATTTTGATAAGATCTAGATCTTGCTTATATATATTCTTTTGGAAAAGGCTTCATCTTCACGTTTTGTCACTGGCCAACTTTTGATTTATCATGATATTGTTGATGAAATTCTTGTACCTCTTGCGGTACATTTGTTATATTTTTTGTTGGCTCTCAAGTCCGCTCATTTACATCATAGCCACGCTAGTGAATTAAATATTCCAACTTCTCTTGTCTTTGTCGTAAATGAAAGACTTGTTCCACCTCATATTCCATGTGGTCCTTGATTTCAGCACAAGGTAGTAGTGGTTGTATCTGTCCTAATAAAGTTGATTTGTTATAAGCTTCTAGAAGAGAAACATGAAAGACTAGATGTACCTTCATGGATGTGGGTAGTTTCAGCCAATACGCCACCGGATTGATTTGCTTCTAAATATGGAATGGTCCCAACCTCCTATAATCCAACTTATCATAAGGTCGAGTAGTCTTGATGTTTCATCGCAAGAGCCAAACCTTATCTCTAATTTGAAAAGTAAGAGAATCCTTCCGAAATTTGTCTACAGAAGCTTTGTACGTGTGTTGAGCTACCTGTACTTAAAGCTTCAAGGTGGTCTAGATCTCTCTTAAATGCTTTGCAAGGTCTTCAGCTGCTAGATTTTCATCTTTGGATTTATCCAACAAATCAAGTTTTGGATGATATCCATAATTTATAAAGAAAGGTGTTTGTTGGATTGAGACATGGACCGAATTGTTGTACGCAAACTCTGCCAATGGTAGATATGTAGTCCAATTGTCATGTTGATAGTTGATCGTATATCATAGATATTGTTCTAAGACTTGATTGATACGCTTTGTTTGACCATCAATTTGAAGGTGGAAGGCAGAAGAGAGTTTGATATCTATCTTCAATATGTCAAAAAGCGACCTCCAAAACTTTGATATAAATTGAGGCCCTTGATCCAAAATAATATTATCTGATAAACCATGATACTGATATATATTGTTAATAAACAATCTTGTTATTTTTTCACCAGAAGTTGTCTTTTTGCATAGAACAAAATGTGCCATCTTTGTAAACCAATCTACCACTATATATATATATATATATAGTATCAAATGTTGCAGAAGGTGGCAAATCTATGATGAAGTGCATAGATACTGAAGACCATAGTCGCTTTGGAATTGGCAGAGGTTGTAAAAGCCCGTAAGGGCAATGTCAAAGATTCTTTGATCTTGAACAAAGGTCACATGATAGCACAAAGTTCTTCAGTACCTTCTACATTTGGGGCCACCAAAAATCTCAAGAAATAAGTTCCATTATTTTATTGAATCCAAAGTGACTTGCGGTCAGGAAGTCATGTTGAGATTAAAGAATACGAAGTCGAATTAGTCCTTTCAGAATATATAGTTGATCTTTAAAATATAATAATCCATCCTCAATCTTGAACTTGTCTTTGTCTAAGCGCTCCTTCACATCCAAGACTAATGAATCTACAATTGATGCTCCATGGACTTGTTTTAAAAAATCAGCATCAATTGACATGATTATAGAGGTGATGCGGAGGCAAAACCGTTCTGATTGTAGCATAGTTATACACTACTCTTCAAATATTGCATCTCCAACCTTGGATACTAGATATGATTTTCTTAATAACACATCCGATAGTCCTTGCTGCTTTCTTGGCCGATATGTAATGATGAAGTCAAATCGGAATAATGACATATTCCATTGAGCTTAGCAACGATTCAAAATTCAAGCTGTTGTGAAATATTCCAAATTCTTATGATTTGTATATACAATCATCGGATGAGCAGCACCCTCTAATAAATGACGCCACTCTTAGAAAGAATCAACTATCGCAAGCAGCTCTTTATTGTGAATTTCATAGTTGATTTTTGTTGCCAAAAACTTCCTTGAATAGAACGCAACCATGTAAAGTTTATTATCCTTTTCTATTTGTGATAATACAACTCCTAGCACAAAGTCAGAAGCATCTATTTCAAAATAGAAGGCCTTTGTAAAGTTGGAATGTATTAAGATAGGAGCTGTTGTAAATGCCGACTTTAACTCTTGAAAAGCCTCTTGTGCTCGGTGTCGTGTTGTGACACAATTATATGGTGAAATTATGACTAAAAACGATTTTTCAATTAATACTCTATTAACTTAGTTCAACAAAAATTCAACATATTTTAACAAGGTTTTTATGAGAGTCTCTTAGTTTATTTTCTTCACTTAATAGTTAATAGAAAAGAATTAGTTAGTAATTTTACCTTCTAGATTGTAATAATTCTTTTATTGCCTTAAAAAGGCCATAAAATAATAAAAATATAATAAAAAAGATAAATCACTAGTATGATTGACATTAGGATTAAGTTGAGGATAGGATCGGGCTATGAAATCCTTAGGATAGGTTAGATGGATACCCAAGGGTTGGCCGTTTATAGGACAGGGTCAAAATTAGACCTTTGGCTATTAAAATGGCTTCTTAGGGCAGATCAAGAGTCTTTTGGCAGATCAAAAGATGAGATTAAAGAGAAGACTTAAGAGATTTTGCATAGGATTTAATTGAGAGTGATTTGGATCAAAAATGACTTTGTAATAGCTTTGCAAAGTTAGGGTTGTTAACGGCAACTTGGAAATTTGTGAAATAATATAGGGTTGATATTTTAGACAATTTCAGATGTTTTGTAGCAGATCTACAGCTGAAAATTTGTGGATTTTTGGATATTATTGTTGTTAATGTGTGGTATGAATTTGAGCTCAATTTAATGGTTTAATTGTATGTAATTGAGGTTTAAGTAGGTCAAGGTCTCGGGAATTAAGCTTTGAAGGTTAGTTGGGGTTTTTGAGATCTTGAGCAATTTACTAGTTGGATTGGAGTGAAATTTGTGTGTGTGGGTAGTAGACTTGTTTTCCTATGCATATATAAAACTTGAGAGCAATTGAACGGTGTGAAAGGGAGCTTTAGGTATTGGAATATTGGCATTAAGATTGGAGAAGGAGACCGGCCGTCACCCATGTAAATTTATGGGTTTTTCTTCTTTTTGTGAAATTAGATCTTCTTCAAACTTAATGTGCTTGTTTTTAACTTAATTAATAAGGTATATGCAAAATTTCAATCAAGATCAATTGTTTATTTGGTAGTTATTGAGATTCTAAAACTACCTTAGGATTTTCTTAGGATTTGGTTAAGATTCGACTAGGATTTAATTAGGATTTTTCTTAGGATTTGACTAGGGTTGATTAGGATTTAGTTAGGATTTATTTTTGGATTTAATTAAGGTTTGATTAAGGATTATTTAGAGATTGATTAGAGAGGTTAGGACTAGTTTTGTTGCATATTTCTTTTTTATCTTTCACAGCCAGGTGCCCGGAGCATTCTCAAGCAAGACTTCACCACATACGACATCGGGTACTCCACTTGAGCTTGTTCTTTGATGTCAACCATGTTAATGGGATTGCGATTTGTGAGTAGTTCTTAATGAAAATGCGATGGAAATTGGCAAACCTAAGAAAATATTGCACGTCTTGTACCATCTTTCGTACTATCTAATCTGTTACTGCTTGAACTTTCTTCTGATCCATCAACAATCCTTCATCCAAAATAATATAACCAAGAAATTCCATCTTGGGTTGATGGAATACGTATTTTTTTAATTTGGTATATAATCCCCCATCCCAAAGTTTTTGTAATACCAACTTCACATGATCCTCATGTTCTTGAACATTCTTGGAATAGATCAAAATATCATTGAGATAACAAACAATAAATTTGTCCAAATATTTTTGAAAAACATCATTCATCAAATGCCAAAATATAGTTGGTGCATTGGTCAATCCAAAAGGCGTGATATTATATTCAAAATGTCCATACCTCATCCAAAACGCTGTCTTCTATTCATTCCCTGCCTTTACTTATACAAGATTATAAGCTCCACAAAGATCTATCTTGGTGTATATTTTGGCTTCATTAAATTACTCCAAGAGTCCGAATATTAGTCGTAATGGATATCGATTCTTCACGGTGATCTTATTCAAGCCTCAATAATCCACGCACATTCGTAATGAGCCATCTATCTTCTTCACAAAGAGGATAGGTGCACCTATTGGAGATTTAGAATGCCGAATGAAGTTGTTCGCAAGATTCTCTTCAATGTAATCCTTTAATACTGAGAGCTTGTCTTGTGATAAATTATAGATTGGATCAAATGGTGGTTGTGCTCCCTCTTGGAGATCTATCACACAATCGTAAGGTCAATGCTTTGGTAGCATGTGAGCATTCTTCTTCTCAGAGACATCCTTGAATTCTTCATATTGCTTTGGAATAATCAAAGTCGGAATTGCATCTTCTTGAGCTGTCATCGCGAAGATGACAAGAGCTGTATTATGCTTGGCTTCCTTCATGAAGGCTCTCGCATCTATAAACAAGGATTTATTTTTAGATATTATTTTGGCAGGTTCTACTTTCAAGGGTTTTGTTGAAAATGGCACTTTTTGCAACCTCTAATCTATCAATGGATTATATTTATCAAGCCAAGATAGCACCAAAATGATTGGATATGAAGGGATCTTGATAATATTAAACACAATGCTACTTTCATGATTTTCAAGATATACCTTCAATGGTTTAGTTTCATGAGTAACATCACTAGAAGACAAATATCGGCTATCTATGACTTTTATATGGACAGGCTTTGGTTTCTTCACGAGAAGAAATTTATGAAGCTTGACAAACTCTTCAACTAAAAAGCAAGCAGATACTCCTGAGTCTAGTAGAGCATTGGTTTATAATTTTTAAATACCAAAAAATAAAGGTACCATAAAGCAATGAGAAGGTTGAGCGAAAGAAACCTTGATTAATTTTGGATGTTGAGTTGTCTAGCCGCACAATCCATATTGTGGCTGGGCGTCCTTGTTTTCTTGCACACTTGTGCTTCTGAGTCTTGTTGTTCGAGGCTTTTGTTTCCTTGGACAATTTTTGGCTTTATGGCCTATCTCTCCGTAATATAAGCACATGTTTTGTTCAAACCATCACTTTTTTTCTTCAGTTGTGAGGGGCTTAAAACGTACTATATCAATTTGCATGTCTTTTTTTTGAGATTGAATTTCTATATTCTTAATAGGAGCAATCGAATAGAACTGATTCCCTTGTGGATATGGTGTAGCTCTAGAATAATGGTCTTAAAGTCATTGAAAAAGCCAATTGTCACACTTCACCGCTTGGTTGATTGCTTCATTGAATGTTTGAGGATTGGGTAGAGATAGCAATAAATCCTTCACATCATCTCTGAGTCTCTAATAAAATTGATTCACCAGGGCTTCTTTTTTCCAATTAATATCACATGCAAGTTGTTTGATATTTGATGTGTAAACAAATGTAGAGTGTGATCCTTGATGTAGAGAACGAATCTTGGTGGTTGCCCACCAAACCTTATCATACTCTCCAAATGCCTCTTTGAATGCTTCTAGAAAGGTCTCAAAATTACTCAAGATCGAAGACCTTTTTTTGAATAAAGGAGCAAACCAAGACAAAGCTTATTCAGTAAGCAATGCCCCCAGTAATCCAACTTGTGACTCCTCAATTGAATAGCATTCTGTTTGCAAGAATATTATCAATCAAACTTGTTAATAAAACCACGAAACTTTAATTGGATACCATCAAACTTCTCTAGGAGACTAACTCGAGGCTCTTTATACTACAATATAATCAAATTCTCACATTGAGATGTAGATGGTAGTACTTCACTAATTAGAGAGACTTGAGGTGGTTGTACTGTAGTATGAGCCACTCCCACTCTTGTAGCTCTACGGAGCTTAGCAAAATTTCCTTCAATTTTAGTAGTTTAAACTATTAGAGCATTAAGGGCATTGATCATCGCATCTAATTTTGATTCCAAAGATTCTACCATATTAACATCTTCTCTACCAACTATGCTTAAGCAAAGAAAAAAGAATCAATATCAGTCCAAGGGAGGGTAATCCGCAATCTTTAGAACTCTCAAGTATTTCCAAGGAGAAGGGTAGTCCATTCTCTGCTTCAAAGAACTAAGCTCCGACATTGTGATGGAGAAAATATCAGTTTAGAAGAAGGTAATCCGCAACCTCTAAAGCGCTAGTATGCCTTGAAGAAGAGAGTTAATCCGCTCTCTAACAAGAAGGGTCCAACTCTGATATTGAAATAAAGGCAGTCTCGACAAATTGTCACGGATGCAGAATATAGACTAAAAGTCTAAACAAGAAGTTCAAGAAGAACTAGTAAGAATTAGATTAAATAGATGAGTACAAGAATAACACCAAAGAGGTGAACTAGAGTTCCAAGAGATGTATTGTCAAGACTGAAGAACTCTTCAGCCTTGACTCCAATATATATTCCTACCTAGGAAGCTTCTCAAGCAACTTCCACAACCTTGGAAGCTTCTTAAGCAACTTCTATCTACTTGGAAGATGTTAGAAGGCTCTAGAAGGTTCTAGAGAGTTCTAAGAATCTTCTAAAATATTCTAGAAGGTTTTGATAAGTATATCCTTGACAAGAGCTTTGAAGACTACTCACAACTTTAAAGGCTGAAAGGAATTATTTGATTGGAACTAATATGATTTTAAAGACTAATTATTTGCCTCTACTTAGCATGATTATCAATTTTTTGTATTTTAAATATAGCCATATAAAGATAGATAGCCTATATCAAAATAATAAATCTTATTTTGATGCATATTATTGATAAAAAGAATTTAGTGGCAAATATATTGTCTAAAATTAAATATATTAGTTAAAAAATGATGATTCATAAGAATGATAAAAATCAAAAAGGGAAGACTTATGGATATTCTTTTGTTATTAATTGAATAAATTTTAGAAATAAAATCCAAGTCTTTTCAGAAGATTTATATGAAAGTAAGTTGACAGACATTGGGATTTATTTGAATACAATGAAGAAGCAAGAAGATTAGATAGATAAAAATTTTAAGGATATTAGGCATCAATTTTATAGTTATCTCCTCAAAGATGGATTTCTATGGAAGAAGCCAAAGAGAGATGATAACTTCCTATTGAAGATAGTAAAAAAATTAAAAATTAAAAAATAAGCATTTAAAAAATTTTTATGATATTCTTTGGATTGGGCATAGAATGATTTGGACTACTTATATCAGAATCAATGAAAGATATTGATGGACAGATTTATAGAAGGATGTAAAAGATTTTCTAAATTCATGCACAAAAAGTCAAATACAATCTAAAATCAAGTATAGAAATAGACTTCATCTTACTTATTTATCTTCTATATATTTTCAATGGATGATTGATTTAGTAGCCATGCCATCAAAACTTTTATGAAATACTTAATTTTGGTAAGAAAAGATCTATCAAATTATATTGAAGGAAGGGCCTTGAGTACCAAGATTCTTAAGACAATATGCAAATTTATATTGGAAGACATTTTTAACAAATATGGAAGTATTGGAAGGATGAGAGTTTATAGAGGGGTGTCGAGGACAAGAACTTGATGAAAGCAAATAAACATATGAAACTTCTATTAAGAAGAATAATAAAATAGAAATAAGAAAGTATGTATATTAAAAGAAACTAGAATGGCTATTGCTACAAGACAAGAAAACTATAGGCTCTTAAATCTAGACTTGAAGCAACAAAGGGGTTGATAAGAGTGAAGAAGGCTTCACTCTTACCTCTATAAATACTATCTAATTAAAAGCTATGTGGCTATTGAAGAAAGAAAAGTTTGAAGTCACAACTCTTAGCATCAACAAGGTTGTATACAAAGAGAAGTGTAGAATAAGATATCTCTCACTTCCAACACCCATTATTTATAGGTGGTGGTTGTTGCCCTTAACAACAACATCCATCTTTTTACTTTTATATTCATCAAAGGATATATCAAGTATATCCTTTGGCATCTTATCTTTTATGTGAATATATCTTTAGCATATTCAATATGCTCTTAGGATCCTTTGATTTCTCACCTACTTCAAGTATATCCTAAGATATCTACTTTATATTCTTACCTAATCTTTGGATATTCTCTAGGATATTATTTAATCCTTTGATCTTGTCTCGTGGCCCTTGGCTTTGTTCTTTGTTCATAGGATGGCCTTTCCATTCACCAAGAGACATCCCTTTGACCATTAGCAACCTATCTAAGGTAATATCCATTACTTGTTAACGTATTCTACTATTATCTATTTACTTTAATATATCTTAACAGTGGCGGTATTCTACAAGACCTCCTACATGTGTCTAATTTGCAAGACATATGTCAAATTTGCAGGACAAGTTTCCTACATGTGCGCCACGTACTTGGCTTGTTCCGCTGTTGTGTTGTAAATTAAAACATAGTGTGAAAGATATAAAAGAATGTGTCAATATAAAAAGATTAAGATTAGAAGAGGAGAGGATGAAAAAGAGAAGGGATTGTGATTATAACCACATTATCTTGGAGGTTATAGTATTTATTACAAGTTGAGAGATGATAGGTAGGCCAAATTACTAATTTCCTGCTGAAATTCCCACTAGCAGTATCAAGTCATGAAGCCAAGGATTTCTATAGTGAAGTCAAGTGGATTCAAATCCGCGTCAACTCCAAAGTAGCTAAGAATTTAATCACACAAGCTTCTTTGACTTGGCAATGTAGGATCTAGTTCTTTCTTTTTTTATCTCTAATCTAATCTAAATTATTTCTTTCTACTTATTATGTTTTCTTCTATTTTATCTTAGATCTACTTTACCTTTATTCTCTTCTATCTTAGATCTAAATTTAAATATTGTGGGCTGAAATTAGAAGATAAGTTGGTAGAAAAAATGGTAGTAAGAAGATAGAATAGAAATTTATCTTAAAAAGTGAGATTTCTTGAAGTTAATCCAAAAGAAAAGATTAAAGAGGTGAAAAGACATAGCTGAGGTGTCTCTCTGACCAAGGAAAGAAGGAAAACCAGGCGGGGATGATAAGGAGGGGTCATGAAGAAGAAGAGGAGAGAATTTTTTTTGGAGGTATATAAGATTTTATATAGGTAGTGTATGTTTTGGTGTGTAGAGGGAGCTTGGAAAGGATTTTAAATACAATTTCTTGTAGGTTTGTAGTAGATAAGATAAAAAACATATAGAAACAATTTTTCTTAAGTACTTTGTGTCCAAATTTTGCTTCAATTGATGTGATATCGTAGGATTTATGAGCAAAATTGAGGGTAGGTTTCTAAAGGCAGGATATGTTAGGATTAATAAAGTATGTTTTTATATAAATTCTTCAATTTTATGAATTTTATGAATCTCATCTTGCACTTGAGAAAGTAGAGGCACAAAAAACCCAGTGTTTCTTAGGGCTAAGATTCTTATCACGACACCGCAAGCTACCAACATGTGTGACATATGGCTAGCTTGTTTCACAACCTATCAATATATGCGCCATGTGGCTAGCTTGCTGACGAAGTTTCTAACCTATCAATCACCTATAAACATGTATAAAGGTGATTTTGCATCTATAAAGCTTCTAAGAAGCTTTTCTATCAGATATTATTAAATCAATTTATTTTACCTACTTCTATTGATTTATATTAATTAGATAATTATTTGAGTAAATCTTATATCCGTGATATTACTTCCCCTTCTAGGGACGAGTTTCACGATGAGTGGTGATTAAGATTGAGAAAGTCTAAGATACGTCAAATTATATTTGCCACATGCTCTAATTTTTATTCCCTTCAAAGGTAGTTGATAGGTCCTTTCAGCCATTGATAATGTCTCAAACAAGGGAAGAGGACCACCTTGTTATTTGATCATTGTTGAGGCCTTTATAACTCCCTTCAAAGAAAATATTAGGAACACCATCAAGAGTAGTTCTTACTTCTAAAAGTATCACCAAATATCGCAAGTCTCTTCTAAGGTCGTAATATCAAATTTGTTGTATTTTGCCATCAATCCGAGGAAAGACATGTCGTTCTTGAGGGTCTTCATCTCTATTCTATTGTCTTGAAGGTTGTGATAGTCGTAATGTCTTGTCTGATAAATCAGCAAATGATAGCTTTTAAGCTGAATTTGTTGGTTGTTGATCCTCCATCTCTTTAGCCTGAATAAATCTAAAGAAATAACAAACAATGATACAAGGTAGGATGAAATCTCTTTAGAACCTGCTTTGCTTTAAAGCAAAGATTTTCTTGATTTTTTTATCTTAGTTTTGACGGATGTCATCTATAAAATGCATTGACTTTTATTGATTCATTTGCTAGTTTCTTGGATGGCTCCCATCTGTATTCACTAATATCATACCCGTATCAATGTACAAGATATTCTAGTTGATTTTTGTGCCGCCTTGAATCTAAAATCTCTTCAACCTTGAATTCTTCATCGTTGTCTACTTCTATAGGAGGCGGTAACATTTGTCTTCTTCTTTGTATATCCAATGTCTTATATGGCTCAAGTAGTGATACGTGAAATACAGGATGGATTTTCATGGACTCCAATAGGTGTAATTTATATGCAACTAGATTGATTTGTTCAGAAATAGGAAAAGGTCCAAGCCTACGATAGTCCAACTTATCACAAAGATGAGTAGTCTTGATATTGTAACAAAGTAATCATACCTTGTCTCCCATGTTGAATTGTAGTTGATTCTTGTGATACGCATCTATATTTATTTTTTGTTGTTCTTAAATTTCTTTTAATTGTACCTTCATTATTGCATGTAGCTTTGACAAATGATTTGTCCAATCTTCTGCCGTAGGATTGTCAACTTTTAAAAAGTCAAAAGCATCAAGTCGTGGATAATAACCATAATTGGCAAAGAAAGGTATTTGTTGTGTAGAAGAATATATTATATTATTATAAGCAAACTCTACCAATAGTAGAAAAGTTGTCCAATCATCTTGTTGGTAGTTGATGGTACACCTTAAGTACTACTCCAAGACTTGATTCATGCGCTCTATTTGTCTGTCAATTTGAGGATGAAAAATTGAAGATAACTTTATGTCCACTTTTAAGATTTTGAAAAAGATTTTCCAAAATCTTGATAAAAATTGAGTTTCTCTATCGAATATAATATCCTTAGATAATCTATGATAGCGATAGATATTATCAATGAAAAGCTTAGCTGTTTCTTTACTTGTGATAGATTTTATATATGGCACAAAATATGCCATCTTGGTGAACCGATCTACTATTACAAATATAGAATTATAAGATCTTGAGTTTGGAAGATATGTGATAAAATTCATAGAAACAAAAGACCATGGTTGTTCTGGAATATATAATGATTGAAGAAGTCCAAAAGGTCAATGACAAGCAGTCTTTGATCTTGAGTAGATATTACATGATTGGACAAAGTTTTTGACTGCCTTCCACATTTGAGGCTACCAAAAATCTCTTGATATAAGTTCCAAAGTCTTGTTGTATCTAAAATATCTTGCTATTGGAAAATCATGACGTGCTTGAAGAACATATAAATGTGCTTCTCCTTCTAGAAAATATAGGCATCTTTTGAAATATAATAGGTTATTTTTGAACTCAAATTTAGAAGAATCATGAATCTTCGAAGAATTATTCTTGATATCATGAACAAGAAGGACTGAGGACATACTTGATTGAATTTGCTTGAGAAAAGTTGAATCAAGAGTCAATGTTGATTTCATTTCTTAAAGATGAAATTGCTCTGGTTTCAAGAGGGCCATTCTTTATTGCTCAAAAGCTGCATCTTCTTCCTTTGGTGCAAAATAAAAACGTTGTCATGTTGTGGTTTGGCTACTATGTGAAAAAAATTATACATGTATATTTAATGTATAATTTACTACTTAGCTAAATGAAAGTCATATCAGTAGATTTTATTGGTTATAGAATATGATTAGGTTGATAGTTTAGAAAGGATCTATTAAAAGGATTATAATTAAGATTTATACAACCTTATTTTCCTTTTAGTAGTGACTTTAGAAGTTAATTTTATATTGATAGTAACTTGTATATATCTTAAGTCACCTATGTTAGACGTTGGTGATCCTTAAGATCTTATTTACTTCTTTTATTTGATGCTTAAAGCACCAAGTATGTAAATCTTATAAGAAGAAGGGTTAGAAAAAGGTTTTTAGTGTAAAAAGGGTAGTTTGGCCATCCATGTGGATGAATAGAGGTAGATGATAGAAATCTCTATTCTAATTGGCCAAAAATCATGCCCAATGGGCTTCAAGGAGGCTGCCCGAGGGTTTATTAGGAGTTAGGGTTTGTTTTTCGAAGGGGGTCGAACATCAGAGGCTAGGATCATAAGGTTTAGGTTTTTGGATCTGGTTTAGGTGCAAATTTTGTGTGATTTGCATTTTTTATGAAGAAGTTATAGGCGCCCAAAGTTAAGGTGTTGGTTTTGGACTTACTCTCACTCTTTTGGGTATAACTCGCGCATACAGAAAACAATTGAGGATCGGAGACTAGGATTGGAGAGAACACTTTTACGGCTATACTTTTTATGTACAGCTTGATAAAATTCAAGCTAGTATGAAGGAGATATTGGGAGTTGAAGTCAGTGCTTACAACCTTAAGGGCAGTAAGTGACTTGCTTATATAGTGGTTACATTTTGAGCTATATCTTATGCAATTTCATAGATTTTTGGCTCAAAATTTTCAATAGTGTATGTGTTTATATCACAAGACTATGTACAAAAATTTTGTGGCATTAGGATTTTGGGCTTGTGAGATATAAGGAAAATAGTGCTCGGGTGTCTCTGAGCTAGGGTTTTAAGCACCTACTAGGGTTTTTGAGATTTCAGACGATCGGAAACAAATTTATGATTGATTCATTCTTGTGGTGAAACTTAAGAAGATTATCTACACTTTGAATTAAATTTTATAGAAACTGAACGGTTGGATCAAGAGTTATTAGACTCTAAAGTTCAGCAAGAAATTAGTCCTTGCGGGTGAATAAAGTTTTGAAGGGTTTTTGTAGAAATTTGAACCTTTTTTGTACAAACTTACTTGAATACAAAAGGGTTTATATATATAACTTCTCTTTTGTGAGATTTTTGTATTATTTGTCTTTTTTACTGAGGACAAACCACCTGTCAATTTTTGCCATCAAATCTCAAATAAACTCTCCATAGCCAAGTACCCAGTGTATTCCCAGATAGAAAGCCACGTCATACGACAACGTGTAAAAATGACATTGAACAAACCTTGTTATTTTTTTGGCCGATAAGTGATATTGAATTTGAATCTTGACAAAGATATACTCCAACGAGCTTAATGACGATTCAAGAAGCATACCGACATGAAATACTTGAGGTTCTTGTGATCCATATATACGGTGATTAGATTGGAAGCACCTTCTAGATAATGATGCCATTCTTGAAAAGAATCCATAATTGCAAGAAATTCTTTGTCGTGAATCTCATAATTGATCTTGGCTATTGAAAATTTTCTTGAATGAAAAGCTAATGGATGAAATTTGTCATGTGTTCCTATTTGTGACAAAATCGCATCCTAAGCAAAATTTGATGCATCTGTTTCTATGAAAAATGCCTTGGAAAAATCAACACAATATAAGATTGGTACAAAAATAAATGATGTCTTTAGAGTTTCAAATATTACTTTCATTTTTTGATTCCATTGGAATTTGTCTTTACAGGTCAAACATATAAGTGAAGCTACAATTTAAGAGAAGTCTTTGATGAAGATCTGATAATAATTGACAAATTTCAAAAAGCATTGAACATCTCTTACAGACTTTGGAATCTTCTAATTCATGATTGTCTGGACTTTCTTAGAATCCATCATGAGACTATCATTTGAAATGATATATCCTAAGAAATCAACTTGAGTAGTGTGAAATATACACTTTTCCATCTTGGTGTACAATCCCGCATTTCTAAGTTTTTGTAATACTTGATGAACATATATTTTATGTTCTTCTACATTGTTAGAATAGATCAAAATATCATCTAAGTAGCAAACAACAAAATTGTCTAGGAACTCACGAAAAACATCATTCATGAGATGTTGAAAAGCAGCTGGTGCATTTGTAAGTCCAAAAAGCATGACATTATATTCAAAATGTCTGTATCTGGTTCAAAATGCAGTTTTCCATTCATTTCCTTCTTTGATGTGTACTAGATTATATGATCCTCTTAAATCTATTTTTGTGTAGATGTTAGCTTGATTTAATTGGTCAAAGAGTCTTGATATTAAAAGTAATGGATATTTGTTCTTGATTGTGATCTTATTGAATCCTTGATAGTCAATACATATTTGCAATGATCCATCTTTTTTCTTCACAAATAGAATTGGAGCTCTTGTTGGAGATTTAAAATAGCCTTTGAAATTCTTGGCCAAATTCTTGTTAATATATGTCTTGAGTTCAGCCAACTCATTTTGTGATAAACTGTAGATTGATCCAAATGGTGGCTGAGTTCCTTCCTTAAGGTTGATTGAACAATCATATGGACGATATTCCGAAAGAATGTCTATATTTTTTTTTTCAAAAACATCCTGATATTCCAGATATTGGCTTGGAATGCCACTTAAAGTCTTTCCACTATCAAAAACGGATGTGGCATAAATAACAAAAGTTGATTCTTCTTTTGTTGCGTATATAAAAGCTTTTGCATCAATAAATATAGGTTTTACTATACTAGAGTTATAGCTTTTTATTTGATCGACAAGATGTTTAATAATATTATAAGAAAAAATCTACAAGAATTCCAATCTATTTGAGGGTTATATTTTTCTAACCATGATAAACCTAAAATAACTAGATTAGATAGAGATTTTATTATGTTAAAGGTTACGGAGCTATTATGACCATCTATTGTTATTTTTATAGGATGGATTTCATGAGTGACATCTCCAGAAGATAGTGGACAACCATCTATGACTTCTACATGTACGGGTTTAGTTTTTTGTACTAAATATATTTTATAATTCTTAATAAATTGTTCATCTAGAAAGCATACCGAGGCTCTTGAATCTAATAAAACAGAGGCTCTATAGTTTTTTGGTCCTAAATATGCATCTATTATAAAACAAGGAGAGGGTTCTGAGGAGAGAATAGGACCTTCACTAGAAATTGTACAAGGTTCCAGCTACACGGTCCCTATTGTAGCTGAACAAATTTATTTTTTGACATGTTGTCTTTTTTGATAGCAGTACTTCTCATTTTGTAGTTGTGTCATTTCTTTGGATGATGTTGAGCAGTATGCTTAGATTTTCCATAATATAAATATAATCCTCTTTGATGATGTTAAATCTTTTCTTATTTAGTAAAAAGTTTAAAACGTACTGCATCAATTTGCATGTCTTCTACTTCTAAATGTATGTTTTTTGAGGATGTTAATATTGTCATTGAATAATAATGTTGAGGCTCTCTTATACAACTCTCAGATTGAAACTCAAAAAGTTGATTGTCACACTTCACAGCAAAATCAATTGCTTGACTCAATATTTGAGGATCGAGTAAATTGAGCATTAATTTTTTTTTACCTCATATTGTAATCTGTAGAAAAATTGGTTGATGAGTGCAGCATCATCCCATTTGATATTAGTCGCTAGTTATTGAAATTGTGAAGCGTATAATGACACTGATCGATTGTTTTGTTGTAGAATGTAAATCTTTTTGGTTACAATATAGATTGCATCATATTTTCTATACATAGATCAAAATTCCGCCAAAAATGCCTCCAAATTATCCAATATTGAATCACATCATTAAAAAAAAGATGAAAACCTCAATAAAGCAGAATCCAAAAGTAACGTTCTAATAAACCTAACTTGAGATCCTTGCGTAGGATAACTTTAAGGTTGAAGTTCAATCACCAATTGTACCTGATTGACAAATCTTCAAAACTTAGATCTTGTGCCATCAAACTTCTTAAGCAAATTAATTTTTAATTCTCTAATGTTTGAATGGTGCTCCATCATAGGTGAGGTAGGATGGTTTGGTGTAGATATTGACGCAGCTCCAACCATCTCTATATCTTCACTTCCTGCTAATCTTATTGCTCTTTGTAGTGGTAAATTGAGTTGATGCATTGCAAACATTAGCTCTCTTATTTGTTCTTGCATTTGTAGCATTGTACTCTTCATTTCTGTAAGCTCTGCTATGATAATACAATAGGAAGAAAGGTGTCTACTCTCACTTTACAAAATAAAAAATAACACATTCAAAAGAAAAAAGTCTAGAAACAATATCAGTTTAGAAGTGGATACTCTACAACTTCTAAAATGCTTATGTCTTATCAAGAGAAAGGGATAATCCACTCTTAATAAAAAAAAAACAAAGCTTTGATACTGTATGTGTACTCTTATCAATTTGTCAAAGACAAGAATTTGATGAAAGCAAATAAACATATGAAATTTCTATTAAAAAAAATAATAAAATAGAAGTAAGGAAGTATGTATATTAAAAGAAACTAGAATGGCTATTGCGACAAGATAAGAAAACTATAGACTCTTGAATTTGGACTAGAAACAAAAAAGAAGTTAACAAGAGTGAAGAAGGCTTCACTCTTTCCTCTATAAATACTATCTAATCAAGAACTATTTGGCGGTATTCTATAGGACCTCCTATATGTGTCTAATTTGTAAGATACATGTCAAACTTGCACGACAAGTTTCTCACATGTGTGCCACGTACTTGGCTTGTTTTGCAAGCTACCAACATGTGTGACATATGGCTAGCTTGTTCGACAAGCTACCAATATGTGCACCATGTGACTATCTTATAAACTAAGTTTCTAACCTATCAATCACCTATAGACATGTATAAAGGTGATTCCATATCTATAAAGCTTCTAGGAAGCTTCTCTATTAGATATTATTAAATCAACTTATTTTACCTACTTCTATTGATTTATATTAATTAGATAATTACTAGAGTAAATCTTATGTCCGTAACAAGGCAAGTTGGATGCTATTAAAGCAAAGGATTTTTTTTCTAAAAATATAGAATTTAATTAAAATTTACTACTTCTTATAATTATGAAGCCAATGGTAAGAGTGAAAAATGTCATATTTCTATCATTTATGCATTAATAAAGGTATATAAATATAGGCCAATTCAATGGTCTAAACTATTTTTATTTGCTTTGTAGATTGATAGGACTATTCACAACATAGTCATTGGATACATATCTATTGAATTAATAATAGGATAAAAATCTATGATATCAATTAAAGAATCTTATCTTATATAGATATTTTTATTATAGAAAAATAGCCTTGATAGAGAAAGGCTATTAGAATTCCAAATTTAATAATTAAGGAGGCTATCTAAAGATTTGGAGGTAGCAACCAAGAGATTAAAGGCAATTAGGTTAAAAAACAAGGAGGAATTTGATAGAATTCATAAATTAAGATCTAAGCTTATTTAGGATTGGATTTTGATTTTTAATAGTAGCTTGATGTATCAACATAATATTACAAGGAAATTTACAAAGAAGTGGTTTGGACCATATGTGGTATCCATAGTCTATGATAATGCTACTTATTCCTTGTATGAGCTAAATAGAAGTGCATTTAAAAATCCAATAGTGAAAAAGAAGATGAAGACTTTCAAGAGATGAAATGAGTAGTTTAAGAACAAATACTTTAATAAATTCTTACAATTAAATCAAGAATAAGAGGCTAAAGAATTTGAAGAGCATTTGATGGAATCTGAAGAAGATGAGAAGAAATAATAGGTGGCACATGTCAAAGAGTGTGCAAATTTAGAAGAGATAGATGTCATATCATAAATTAATATAGTATTTAAAAATTAATTTAAAATTATAATATTTTATATTTTTTAATATATAATTAAATAATTAAATTGAATATTTTAAAAAAAGATTTTATTTATTGTATGAAAAGAGAGTCTTAAAAATCTACATGTATTTGATATTAAATTAAGAGATTTGGTTTTTATAATATAATAATAATTAAAATTTTGAATTAAGATGAAATTTGGTAGATATAATTTTGATAAGTTAAAAAATAAGTATGAAAAATTTGAATATAAAAAAATACTTAGATTGATAGTAACAAGGTTCTAAAGTAGAAGGGGCTTGACTTTAGTGATATAACTCTTTTCTTTTAAGTTTGAAACATTCAAGTGGTGATTTGGTTGGGATGATTAATAGGATGGTAGAATGACACCTAAGAGGTACTAAATTCAAATCTCACCATTAATAGGATGGTAGAATGATACCTAAGAGGTGCTGAATTCAAATCTCACCCATAATAGGATGTAATTGAAAAAGTTATATTTTTCAAATTCCTTATTTTATTTATTGCAGATAGCTAGAGGATTGGCCCGCAATACTTATATTAGGAAATTATATAATGTGACTTGTCACCTATAAGAGGAAGCAAAAAATCTTCCTTAATAGTAGTATGATTTGTGATGTTCAAGCTTTCTATATACTCATCTTTTTGATAAATTGATATATACCTTTCTATAATGGTGGGAGTCACAAGTTAGTAGTGACTATCAATCCTCCAAAAATCCTCACTTTTTATATTTTTATACTTTAAAGTTTAAGCTTTAAGGTTTAGATTTTAAGATTTAAGCTTTAGAATTTAATTTTTAGAATGTAATATTTAAAATTATAGAAGAGAGTTATACGTAAAAAAAAGAAGCTTATTCTTGGAATGAAAAAAATAAAAAATAAAAAATAAATAAATTATAGAAGTTGTTTTGGAAAGAGCTAGAAGAAATTAGAAAAGGGAGAGAAGTAATAGAAAGGAACTTAAATGTACTATTTTTTTAGTAAAATCCTTGATTCATTAAAATTTTATTAAAAATATATATTTTAAAAGTTCATAGAACCTTCTAAAATATTATAGAAGCTTTCAAGTTAATAGAAGTTGCTTGAAAAACTTTTAAGTTGGTAGAAGGAGCTCAAAAAGTTTTCAAGTTGGTAAAAATTGCTTGAGAAGCTTCTTAGATATGGATATATATTGGAATGAAGGTTAAAGAATTCTTCAGTCTTAACAATGTTTCTTTTGGAGTTTTAGCTCATCTTTCTTGGTATTATTTGTATATTCATTTAAATAATTCAAGTCCTTGTTAGTTTCTTCTTGAAACCTTTTTTTTAGTTAAGTCTCTTATTTTGTATTCTCGTATCTTTGATAGTTTGTCAAACTGCACTTATTTTAAATATTACAGTTAGATCTTTCTTATTAGAGAGTAGATTACTTTTCTTCTTGAAGGTATATTAGCACTTTAGAGGTTGCAGATTATCTTCTTTTAAATTGATATTTTCTTCATCTCAATATTAGAGCTTTATTTCTCTTGTGAGAAAGTGGATCATCCCTCTTCTTGAAGGTCTTAAAGCATTTTAGAGGTTGTGGATTATTCTCTTCTAAATTGATATTGTCTTCTTATAGATTAATTTTTTTTTTCTCTTAAAATGGTTGGAAGTTAAGACATTAGTATAAGCAAATCTTTTGAGTCCAAGTTGGATGCTATCATAAGCAATCTTACTACTTTATCTATTAGGATTACTGAGATTGGAGGGATTGTTGCAAAACTTTATAACAATATAACATTTGGAATACCACAACTTAGATTGTATTCACCTCCAACTTATGCACTTAAGGATGTAATACTACCTACGTTGCACTAATAAAATCTTTTTGTTCAGTAATATAAGGAGCCTCAAGTTAATCTTCTAAAGAAATATAATGATATATATTTAAAGTTTTAAAGATTTATTAATTAAATTTGATAGATAAAAATTTTATAATCTAATATTTATCCAATAAAAGAATTACAGATTGAATTGGTTGACACCTTACTTATGGAACAAGCATTATTATGGTTTGCTATCTTATTTGAAAAGAGGTCACTAATTTTAAGCAATTTTAAAGTTTTCATAGAAGCATTTGGAAAAAATGACAAGGCTCATTGGACAATAGCCAAGATTCAAGTATTGTGACAAGGGACGTTGTTATAATGGAGAGAATTTGCCTTAAAAAAGTATTGACCTTCTATTTACCATTAATTATTCAACAAAGATTCAAAATAATAAAACCTCTAAATTTTTATAAAAATCTTCTTCATAGAACTATTACATCCAATATATAAGTTTTATTTTTATAAAACACTCAAAATATAATAAAATACTCTAAAATCCTCATTCATTTCTAAGAAGGAAATTTTTCTTAAATTTCAATAATCTATAATTATTAATCCAATTGTCCAAATCTACTCAAAATTTATATAAAAAATTAATGTACTTTTAACAACTACCACAACAAATTTCAACTATTGATTCATTACCAATCTTTAGATATTTTCAAAATTCTAATAGTAGCTTTAAACCCTTATTTACTAACACTCGTTGTCGTGTTGTGACACAATTATATGGTGAAACTATGACTAAAAATGATTTTTCAATTAATACTTCTATTATCTTAATTTGACAAGAATTCAACATATTTTAACAAGATTTTTATGAAAGCATCTTAGTTTATTTTCTTCACTTAATAGCTAGTACATAAGAATTAGTTAATAATTTTACCTTCTAGGCTGTAGTAATTCTTTTACTACCTTAGAAAGGCCATAAAATAATAAAAATATTATAAAAAGGATAAATTACTAGCATGATTGATACTAGAATTAAGTTGAAGGTAGGATTAGGCTATAAAATCCCTAGGATAGGTTAGATTGATATCCAAGGGTTGGCCATTTGTAGGACAGGATCGAAATCAGACCTTTGGCCGCAAAAACAGCCGCCTAAGGCAAAGTACAGAAGATTTTTCAGATCGGATTTTTAAATTAGATAGCTAGCTTGAAGCTTATTCTAAAGGCATTAAGCTTGTTGCCATAGGATTTTGGATGACTTTGCAATCATTGTTCAAAGTCAAGGTTTGTATTGGTATTTTGGGTTTTATATAAGACAGTGATGGCTTGCATTCTTGAGTGATTCGTGCAATCTGTATTGCATCTATGGTTCAAAATTTAATATTTTTTGGATTGTTGGGTGTGCTAAGTGTGTATAATACTTTGTATTAATCTAACAATATAATCAGGAGATATTTGAGTTATGATACAAAAGATTGTTGGAAGTTGGTAGCTTAGGGTTGGATAGAGTTTCTATAATAACTAAAGATATATAAATTGAATTAATGTAAATTTTGGCATAGTGATAGAAAACTTATAGTTCGAGCTACATATCAAATTTGAGCTGAAGTTAAAGGTGGAAGAAGGAGAAATCACCACTAGAATTTTTGCATCAATTTTCAAGTTGGCGGCTGAGTGTCATCAGTGCAGTTTTTGGGCATTTTCTTGCAATCTGTAAGTTAGGTTGGATTGAATTTTTTTGAGCATGTAGAAGGCTTATACTGACATTTTTTTTCAAAATTTTATACTAAGTAGACAGTTGGATTAAAAGTTATAGCTTGTCAAAGCTCGCTGATTAAGATTAGGGCTTGTAAAGAAAAATAAAAATTGCTTAATTATAAAAAAAACAAGGCTATTGGAATATATGTATGGTTGATGTTATTAAGAGGAGTGTTTTTAAATACTTTTGAATTGAACTTTGAATTATATTCTTTATATATGGGTGAAACCTATTAAGGTTTCTTGATTATTTGTAAACATAACTTTACCTTCTACATCCACGTGCCCGGTGCATTCCTGAATAAGACAACACGTAATACAACACTATGTACTAAATTCTTTATATCTCACAAACTAAATATCTAAATACTATGAAACTTTGATGCATAGCTTTTCAACATAATAATATATGTTTTTAAAAATGTTTAGATAAAAATTTATCTAGAAGCTCAAGATATGGCAAAAACCATCACTATCAACAAAATGGTCTATTTACTACCTTGGAATTTGATCTATTGTCTTTGACTTCTAATATCTCTTTCTTAAGAATTCTAAATATAGTAATTTATTTATATCAAATGTAGATATTGAAACCACCTCTCTAGCCGCACCTCTCGATCTCCAAAAGCTTTCATACAACTCTTTATATTCTCAAAAGAGTGACAATAGATATAATTTGTATATCTTAACTTCAAGTGCCTACTCCTCTCTTATAAGAATTCCAAATCTTTCAATTCTTACACCAAAATTGTAGCACAAAAAATAAACTTTTTAACTCTAGTCTTTTATTTTTAAATGCTTTCTTTGAAGTTGCCAAAATTCTTATTCTCCTTGCAAATAGCCTCCTCAAAGCCTATTAAGCATGACCATTGACCAATAGAAATGAAGAACTTCACCTCTTATCTTCATTCATTCATATTTTGTTTTTATTCTTCCAAATAAGCCTCTTAGTAGTTTAATTTTTCATCTTTGGCCCCTAATCTCTTCTCAAGGCTTCATACTAAATATTTAGGTCCTATGTAACTTAAATACTATAATCAAATTAAATAAAAAAAACCAAAATAAAGTTTTTTATACAAACTTTTTTTTATTTAATCTCTTAATTATTCTAATACACATTTAGACTTATAAATATATTATATGATTTAACTAATTTTTATATACTATAAATAATTATAATATAATAACATGCTTTGTATTAGTCTATGTATCCAATTTTAGACAATTAACATGCAATATCAATTGAGACAAAGCTTTGATGAATCAATTCTATTGAAGATTAAGAGACATTATAAAAGAATTGTTATTATTACTTTTGGATCTACAATTGCTCAATGAAGTTATCAGCTAAGCTATGAAATGTGATAATAGACTATTCCAATGTTGATAGGATCAATGTTTAAAGGCTTTAGTAAGACAACACGCAATCTGACACACTCCTACTATATCGGCAAGCATTTTAAATTCACATTTAGAAGTAGAAAATATGCAACTTGATGCAATATATTTTAAACCTTTTAGTCTACAAAAAAAGAAGCATTAGATGGAAGAAGATCTATGATTGTATTGTAACAAAAAAGACCATAAGATTGATAATTGTCCAAAGAAACAAAATTGACGTATCACCAAAACTAAGAGTGCAATTGTTCAGGAAAACAAAGATGTTCAGCCATAATAGGAACCGTGTTGCTAGACAATTCAATATTGCAAAACTATTCAGGTTCCTTTCTTTTTGCTCAACTTACTTGTTGCTTTATAATTTTTTTATATTTTGGTTCTCAAAAGCTTTAGACAATCATATATGGATTTAGACTTGTCCGCTTGTTTTTAAATGAGGCATTTGCTAAGCTTTATAAAATTCCTCTAATATAAAAATCCAAACCTCTTCATGTAGAAATAATAGATAGATGGCCTTTATCTTCTCCCAGTATCACCTATAAAAAAATGTCCATAAAAGAATTGTTTGAAGATCATAGCAGCCAAATTGTTTTTAATATTATTAAGACTCCTTCAAATCTTATTGTTCTTAGACCTTCTTAATTGAAAAAACATAATCCATGTATAAATTAGAGGTTGCAAAGAATAATATTTTTGACAAAAATCCTTGCAAAAAAACCTTGTAAAAAATCATGAATTGGTAAGCCTTTGTTTATTGAAGCAAGGACTTTTATAAGATTGGCTAAAGAAGGTATACCATTTGTTATTTATGCGACTCCAAGTAAAGAAGATATGATTTCATTGGCAAGTATTCCAAGATAATATATCAAATTTTAAGATGTTTGTTTAAAAAAAATATTGATATATTATTGGAGCATCAATTATATAATTGTGCCATAGATCTTTAGGAAAGAATGTAACTATCTTTTGGCCCAATTTATAACTTTGTTCAAAATAAGCTTTTGACGTTAAAAGATTATATTGATGAAAATCTTGCAAATTTTTTTATCAAGCATTCAAAGTCTCTAACAAGTGCACTTATATTCTTTGTAAAAAAAAATGATGGTTCTTTGTGAATGTGCTTTGATTATTAGGGATTGAATAAGATAACAATAAAAAATCATTATCCACTACTATTAATCTCAAGTATTTTAGAACAATTTGGCCAAGCCAAGATCTATATTAAGATAGATCTTTGTGGAGCATATAATTTAGTACAAATCAAAGAAGGAGATAAACAGAAGATTGTATTTTGGACAAGGTATGGACATTTTGAATATAATGTCATGTCCTTTGGATTAACAAATGCACTCACTATCTTTTAATATTTAATGAATAATATCTTTTGAGAGCATCTAGATAAATTTATAGCGATCTATCTTGATGATATCTTGATCTATTTGAAAAATTTAAAAGAACATGAAGAGCATGTAAAGTTGATATTATAAAAGCTACAAGATGTAGGTCTATATGCCAAGTTAAAAAAATATATATTTCATTAATCAAAGATAAATTTTTTGAGATATATTATATCTACTAAAGGTTTAATGATGGATCCCAAGAAAATGGAGGCAATTATGCAATGGACCATGTCAAAGACTATAAAAGACATACAAGACTTTCTTGAATTTGCTAACTTCTATAGGATCTTTATCAAAAATTATTCTCAAGTTGTTGCCCTCCTTACTTGATTGACATGCAAAGACAAGTTGGAATGGGTGCTTTAAATAAATAAGGCATTCTAAGACCTCAAGACATCATTTATCACAACTCCAAATTTGGTGCGTCCAAACTTTATAAAAATATTTTATATGGAGACTAATGCTTTGGATTTTGCACTAAGAGCTATACTTTCAGAAATGAATATAGACAATAAATTCTATTCTGTTACATTTTATTTTCAAAAGTTTTCTATTGCCAAAATTAATTATGAAATCTATAACAAAGAGCTTCTTGCTACTATGGATTCTTTTAAAAAATGACATTATTTTTAAAAAAAAGTGATGCATCCCATGATTGTATACATAGATAAAAAAATCCAAAATATTTTATATCAATTTGGATTTTTAATTGCCATCAAGCTTGATGGAATATATTTTTATCTAGATTTATTTTTATTATCACTTATTGACTTGAAAAGCAATAAGGATTGTCCAATATTTTATCAAAGAGATCATATTTTATATCAAGGACAAGAGAGGCAATATTTGATCAATAATATGCAACTTTGCTAAAGCCGGAGCAAAATTTGCTTTTAAACAACAAGACCTTAGAACTTATTTTTTGAGATTTTTGGTGGCTTTGAATGTAGAAGGCTATGAAAACTTTGTACTTTCTTGTTATATCTGCTCAAGATCTAAGAATCCTTGACATTACTCTTATAGACTCTTATAGCCTTTTTTTGTTCTAAAATAGTCATAATCTTCTATCTTGATCGATTTCATCATAGATCTACTGCCATCTAATTCATTAGATAACATCCTTATAGTGGTTGATTGACTTATAAAGATGGCTTATTTTATTCCTTGTAAAAAGACTACTTTTAGTGAAGAAATGACAAGGCTCTTTCTTGATAATATGTATTAATATCATAGCCTATTACATAATATTATATCCAATTAAGGATCCCAATTTATATCTAAGTTTTGGAGATGTTTTTAGAAATATTAAAGTTGGATATTAAACTTTTTTTTGGCTTTCCATCCTCAAACTAACTGCCAAATATAATGAATTAATAAAAATTTAGAGTAATATTTAAGATGCACAATCAACTATCAATAAGACAATTAAGTCTCATATCTATTGTTAGTAGAGTTTGTATATAATAATATCATTAATGCCTCAACTCAACAAATACCATTTTATTTCAACTATAGATATCAATCGAAGCTTGATCTATAAAATATATCAAAGTATAACAATCTAATAGCTGAAGGATTTGCAAAGCATCTATTGTAACATCAAACAATCTTGAAGCTTCAATTATAAACAACTCAAGATGCTTATAAAATATTTGCAAATAAATTTGAGAATCAATCATCTATTTTTTATATTGAAAATAAAATATGGCTTTTTTTATCAAAGATATAAGAATACATAGCAAGAGACTTGAACTAGAACAAGGTTTAAAGAAGAAACCAATAAGAATTTGAATTAACTAGATGAGTATATAAACAATACCAAGAAAGATGAACTAGAGCTTTAAAAGATGCGTTGTCAAGATTGAAGAACTCTTCATCCTCAACTCCCATATATATCCCTGTCTAGGATGATTCTTGAGTAGCTTCCATCAAATTAAGAAGCTTTTCAAGTAGCTTCTACTAATTGGGAAGCTTCTCGTACTCCTTCTACCAACTTGGAAGCTTCTTGAGCTCTTTCTACTAACTATGAAGTTTTTTGAGCTACTTTCACCACCTAGGAAGCTTATTAATCAACTTTCATTAATTTAAGAATCTTTAGAATATTTTAAAAGATTTTGTAAACTTCCAAAGTATATATCCCTAACATCACCTTCTCCTTTAGTGATGAGTTTTTATGGCTCATACCTTCAAAAATCTTTTTACATACGTAAAAAATTAAAAATATATTGTATTAATAAAACTATATATTCTATTTTCTATTTTTTAAGCAATATATTTTATTGGTCTTTGAAAAAATTATTTATGGTCTTAAGCTAGTACCTCTATTTTTAAAATATTCTATATAAGGATAGGATCTTTATTATGGCCTTCAAAACATCTTCCAAATAGAATCTCAAATTTAGAAGGATTTATCTTTCCAAGCTCAAGCAATATCATTAAAGCTCAAGCATTAGAATTTATACTTGCATGGTTGGGTGTTGCTTCTAATGGCTCCAATCGTGGTTGTATTTGTCATTAAAATGTATTATCCTTAGTTTACTCAATTGAAGGCTGTGAAATTTACAGTACTTTATTCAAAGCTTGTGAAGCAAGTGAATCTCCTAAATCTTATTCTATTAAATCTCTCAACACTTCAAGGTTGCACATGATGATTGACTTCCTTCTACCACTCTATTCTATTTTGGACCAAATGATTGTATATTGATGAAGATTTTAGTTTAACTCTATCTCACTTATGAGTATTCTTTGGATCTAATCTTTATCGAGAAATTACCATCAAACAGGTTTGGATTTGTAAGAATAGAGTTGATGAAATTTTTGTACTTTTTGAAGTGCACTGGTAAGATTCTTATGTGCGTTCATTGATATCATAGCCATACTAATGAACAAGATATTTTAGTTTTTTCCATCTTTGTCATGAATTGAGCATCTTTTTGACCTCATATTCTTCATGATTTTTAATTTTGATACTAGGTAGCAATTGTTATATTCTTTCCAAAATATATGACTCTTTATAAGGCTGTAAAAGAGAGATATGAAAAATTAGATGTACTTGCATAGAAGATGGTAGTTTTAAATGATATGCCATTAGATTAATTTGCTTTTAGATGAAAAATGGTCCTAACTTCTAATAGTCCAACTTATTGCATGGCCGCTTGGTTTTGATGTTTTGTTAAAGAAATCATACTTTATCTCCGATAAAAAGCAAATAGTTGATTCTTGAATTTATTTGCAGATACCTTTTAAGCATCTAGAGCTGCTTGCAGTTGAAGCTTCAAAGTTGTTTAGTGTTGTAATAGATGCTTTATAAATCCTTTAATTGTTGGATTGTTGTTCTTTAGAGTATTTTATAAATCAAATTGTATGTGATATCTATAATTAGAGTGAAATAGTATTTATTGAATTGAGATATGAATAATATTATTGTATATAAATTTTATTAATAATAGATATAAGATCAGATCATCTTATTGATAGTTGATGTTGCATCATAAATACTACTCTAAAATTTAATTAATTCATTTTGTTTGGCGTTCAATATGAAGATGGAAAGCCAAAGAAAGTTTAATGTCCACGTTTAATATTTCAAAAAGACATTTTTAAAATTTAAATATAAATTAGGATCCTTGATTGGATATAATATCATCTAATAGGCCATGATATTGATATATATATATATATTATTAAAAAAGATCCTTGCTATTTCTTCACTAGATATAATATTCTTGCAAGGAATGAAATGAGCCATCTTTGTGAGTTGATCAACCACCACAAAGATGTTATCTAATGAATTGGATGGTATGAGATCCATGATAAAATCCATTAAGATAGAAGACCATGATCACCTTGAAATAGGCACAAACTATAAGAGTCCATAAGGGCGATGTTAAGGATTATTGGATCTTAAAGAAATGTCATAAGAGAGCACAAAAAATCATAGCCTTTTATATTTGAAGCCACCAAAAATCTCAAGAAATAAGTTCTAAGGTCTTATTAAATCCAAAGTAATCCACACTTGGAAAATCATAGTTAGATTGAAGAATGCATAGTCATACAGGTCCTTCTAGAATATACAAATATTCTTCAAAATATAGAAGGTCTTTTTCAAACTTAAACTTGTCAATATTTTTATGAAGATGATGATTGATATCAAAGATCAAAGCATCATTAGTAGTTACAGTATATACTTCATTGAAGAAATTACAAGCAATAGATACTTATATAATAGTGGTGCAAAGATAAAATTGCTTCGGCTTTAGTAAAGTTACATATTATTGATCAAATGCTATCTTTTCTATATTTGGTATAAAATATGATCTCCTTAATAAAGCATCAGACAACCCTTGTTGCTTCTCAAGTTGATAAGCAATAAAAAAATTAAATTGAAATAATGACATATTCAATCAAGCTTGGCAGCAATTAAGAATTTGAGCTAATATTAAATATTTCAAGCTTTTTTGATCTGTATATATAGTTATAGGATATATTAATTCTTTAAAAAATGATTCCATTCTTGAAAAAAATTCACAATAACAAGAATCTTCTTATTGTAGATTTCATAATTAAGATTGGTAACAAAATATTTTTGAGAATAAAATACAACAGGATGAAGTTTATTGTCTATATCCATTTATAAAAATATGGCTCCTAATGCAAAATCCAAAGCATTGGTTTCCATATAAAATACTTTTATAAAGTCTAGATGTACTAATATTGAAGATGTGGTAAATATTGTCTTGAGGTCTTGGAATGCCTTCTCCACTTGAGGCCCCCATTTCAACTTGTCTTTATATATCAATTGAGTAAAAGAGGCAACAATTTAAGAAGAATTTTTGATAAAGATCTGATAGAAGTTAGCAAATCTAAGAAAACATTGTACATCTCTTACAATCTTCAGAATGGCCCATAACATAACCACCTCTACCTTCTTAGGATCCATCATCAAATCCTTAATAGATATGATGTATTCTAAAAATTCCATCTTTGATTGATGAAATATACATTGCTCTAGCTTGGCATATAAACTTGTATCTCATAGCTTTTGTAATATCAATTTGACATGCCCCTTATATTCTTCTAGATTTTTTGAATAAATCAAGATATCATTAAGATAAATTACTACAAACTTATCTAGGTGCTTTTAAAAGATGTTATTTATTAAATATTGAAAGATAGCAGATGTATTTGTTAGTCCAAAAGGTATGACATTATATTCAAAATATCCATATCTTGTCCAAAATGCACTCTTTTATTTGTGTCTTTCTTTGATCTATACCAAGTTTTATGCTCCACAAAGATCTATCTTAGTATAGATCTTGACTTGGCCATAATTTTATGACTTGGCTATTAATTTTATAGTTATTCCAAAAGTCATAAAATTAATGATAGTAGATAATAATTCTTTACCATTATCTTATTCAATCCCCAATAATCAACGTTCATATACAAAGAACCATCCTTCTTCTTCACAAAGAGTATAGATGCACATGGTAGAGACTTTAAATGCTTATTAAAGTTTTTTGTAAGATTTTCATTAATATAATCTTTGAATAGTGAAAGCTTGTTTTCAAAAAGATTATAAATTGGGCCAAAAGGTGGTTGCATTTCTTCCTAAAGATCTATAGCACAATCATATGGTCAATGCTTTGATAATATATCAGTATTCTTCTTTTAAAAAATATCTTGAAATTTGCTATACAGCTCTAGAATACTTGATGTAATCATATCTTCTTTATTTGGAATTTTATAAATAACAAATGATATATTTTCTTTGGCCAATATTATTAAAGTCCTTGCTTTAATAAATAAAGGCTTATCAACTCGTGACTTTTTACAAAGTTTTCTTGTAGAAATTTCCATTGGAAATGTTATTCTTTGTGACCTCCAATCTATAGATGGATTATGCTTTTTTAATCAAAAAAGTTCAAGAATAACTAGATTTGAAGGAGTTCTAATAACATTGAATACAATCTGGTTGCTATAATCTTTGAACAATACTTCTATAGATATAGTTTTATGAGTGACATTACTAAAGAATAAGGATTATCTATCTATTAGCTCTACATAAATAGGTTTGAATTTTTATATTAAAAGAATTTTTTGAAGCTTAACAAATACTTCATCTAAGAAACAAGCGGATGCCTCCAAATCCAACAAGGTGATTGTCTGAAGCTTCTGAAGGCCAAAATACAAAAGAATTGTAAAACAACAAGTAAGTTGAATAGAAAGAGAGGAATCTAAATGATTTTGCAATGTTAAATTGTTTAGCCATACAGTCCCTATAATGGCTAAACAATCTTGATTTTGGTGATGTATTGATTTTATTTTTTTAGACAATTATCAACCTTGTGGCCTTCTTTGTCACAATACAAGTATAGAACTTCTTCTATCCAATACTTCTTTTCTTGAAGACTAAAAGATTTAAAATATATTGCATCAAATTATATATCTTCTATTTTTGAATGTGAATTTAGAATGCTTATCAATATAGTAAAAATAAGTTGGATTGAGTGTTGTCTTGTTGAAGCCTATGAACATTAATCCTATCAATATTGGAATAATTGATTATCATATTTCACAGCTTGGTTGATAGCTTTATTAAGCAATTGTGGATCCAAAAGTAATAATAACAATTCTTTTATATTGTGTCTTAATTTTTAATAGAATTGAATCATCAAAGCTTTGTTTCAATTGATGTTGCTTGCTAGTTGTCTAGAATTGGATACATAGACTGATGCAAAGCACGTTTCTTGTTACAATGTTTAAATCTTGGCTATTGCTTAATAAGCCTTATTATGTTCTCCAAATGCTTCTATAAAAATTTCAAAGTTACTTAAAATTGGTAACCTCTTTTCAATCAAGGTAGCAAATCATAATAATACTTATCTCGTAAGAAAGGTGCCAACCAATCCAACCTGTGATTCTTCTATTAAATAAGTATCAGGTTATAAAATCATTATCAATCAAATTTGGTTGACAAATCCTCAAAACTTTGAACATGTACCATCATATTTTTTCAAAAGATTAACTCAAAGCTCTTTATGTTGTTGAACAAATGGATTTTTTTGACTTAACAGAGATAGTACTGCATCCTCAAGTGCAAAATTTGGTGGTGGATGCAATCTAGATTGTAGTATTTTAGATGTTGTATTATTATGAAGTTTTACAACAATCCCTTCAATCTATGCAGTCCTTATAGATAATGTAATAAGAACACTTATAATGGTATCTAACTTAGACTTAAAAGATTTAGTCATACTAATGTCTTGACCTCTAGCCATTCTAAGAAAAAAAAAATGAATCTATAAAAAAATAATAAAAATTTAGAAGAGAATAATCTACAATTTTTAAAACACTTTAAGACCTTCAAGTAGAGAGGTGATCAACTTTCTCACAAGAAAGATAAAACTCTAATATTATAATAAAAAAAAATATCAATTTAGAAGAAAATAATCTGCAATTTATAAAACACTGATATATCTTCAAGAAGAAGGATAGTCTATTCTCTAACAAAAAAGATCCAATTCTAATATTTAAGATGAAGGTAGTCTTGACAAATTGTCAAAGACATAAGAATACAAAGCAAGAGATTTGAACTGGAACAAGGTTTCAGGAAGAAACCAACAAGAATTTAAATTAATCAAATGAATATATGAATAACAACAAGAAAGGTGAGCTAGAACTCCAAGAGATGCATTATCAAGATTGAAGAACTCTTCAACTTCAACTTCTATATATATCATTGTCTAAAATGCATCTTGAGTGGCTTCTATCAAATTAATAAGCTTTTTGAGCAACTTCTACCAATTGAAAAGCTTTTCAAGCTCCTTCTATCAACTTGAAAGCTTCTTAAGCTCCTTCTATTAACTATGAAGCTTCTCGAGCTACTTTCATCAACTAGGAAGATTTTTAATTGATTTTTACTAATTTAAAAACTTCTAAAATATTCTAAAAGATTTTGTGAACTTCCAAAGTATATGTTCCTAACATCTTTGGTGGAACATCTAGACCAAGCGGCCATGTGATAAGTTGGACTATCGGAGATTAGAACCATTTTTAATTTAGAAGAAAATTAATCAAGTGGCATATTACTTGGAACAACCATCTTTTATAAAAGAATATCCAATCTTATAGATGATTGCATATTTTGAAAAGAATACACAAGTATCATTTTCACTTAGTATTGAAATCAAAAATCATGAAGAATATAAGGTCAAAAAGATGTTAGATTCAAAACAAAGATAGAACAAGTTGGAATATCTTATTCATTGATATGGCTATGATATCAATAAGTACACATGAGAATTGGCCAAAATTCTTGCCAATATATTTCGAAAGGTATAAGAATTTCATTGACTCTATTTACACAGATCCAAATATATTTGATAATAATTTCTTAGTGAAGATTAGATTTAAAAAATACTCATAAAAAGAGAAGAATTAAACTAAAATCTTCACCAACATGCAATCATTTGTTCTAAGATAAAATAGAATTATGGAAATAAGTCAATTACCATGTTAAATCTTCAAGTGTTGAAAAATTTAGCAGAACAAGATTTAGAAGAATTACTTGTTATACAAGCTTTGAATAAACGAGTGTAATTTTTATAACCTTCAAATAAGTAAAGTGAGGATGATAGATTTCAATACCAAATACAACTATAGTTGGAGCCATTAGAAGCAATATCCAACTACGCAAGTTTTGATTCCAATGCTCGAGCTTTAGTGATATTGCTTGAGTTTGGAAAGGTGAATCCTCTTAAGCATGAGATCTTATTTGGAGGATGTTTTAAAGGCTGCAATAAAGATTAGATCCTTAGATGGGATGTTTCAACAATTAAGGTACTAGATCAAGGCCATAGGTGATTTCTTTAATGACCAATAGAACCTATTATTTAAGAACGGTGTTGTGTGGCATGAACTTCAATATGAGAATACATTGGATACTTGGCTGTAGAAAATTTATTTGCAACTTATTGATAAGATTGTATTAAATATTTTGTCTTTAATAAAAATGATGAATAATACAATGATATTATAAAAGAAAAGTTATACAAATAAAATCTTTCTTGTATTTAAATAGGTTTGTACATAAAGTCTTTCTATTGCATATAGAAGATCCTTAACATTCTTTTCTTTACAAATTCTCAACTAATTTATTAGTGACAAGTTAGATTGCCAATAATTTTCAAGAAAAATCTATAATTCTCTTACAAAATTCTATCTTTATATAAAAGTTTTACCATAACTCCTTGTATCCATTTTTCTACCTCTGTAAAATCTTGGCTCTTAATAAATTCCTTTCATTTGTACAAAAGACTCAAATTGCAATAAAAACCTTCAATAGCTTATTCATATCCAAGGATTTATTTCTTTCTAAACTTTCAAATTCAAAAACTCTTTATTTAGCCATTTTTTTTAATATAATTTTTTTTAAATTATAGATAATTCTTTTAAATTTTACCATTAAAAAAAATCAACTATAGATTCACTTCCAATTGTCTGATATCATAAAAATTCTAGCAGGTATTTAAAATCTTAATTTAAAATTATTAGAGTTCTATTTTCTTCATATTTTACTAATCCAAAATCTATATACTACAAAAAATTTGTACAAAGTCTTGTGACATGAATACATATACTCTTAATAATTTTGGGCCAAAAATTTATCAAACTCCCTAAGATATAGCTCAAAATATAACTACTAATTAAATAGGATTACTTACTGCCTTTTGATTACAAGTACTGACTTCAACTCCTAATATCTCCTTCATTTCAGCTTGAAATTCATTAAGTCATATAAAAAAAAATGTAGCCAAGAAAATGTTCTTTGCAACCTCAATTTCTAATCCTCTATTGCTTTCTATACGTGCAAGTTATATTCAAAAGAGTGATAGTATATTTAATTTTGACATCTTAATTTTGAGCACCTATATCTCCTTTATAAAAAGTCCAAATCACACAATTTTTGTACCAAAACTATAGCTAAAAATCCAAACTTGCTAATTGTAACATTTGATATTCAAATCCTTTCAAAAAACAAATCCTAATTTCTAATAAGGCCTCAAGCAGCCTCCTTAAAGCTCATTGAGCATGACTTTTGGCCAATATGAATAGAGACTTCTATCATCCATTTCCATTTATCCACATAGATGGCCTAACTAATTCTTTTCAAATTAAAAATCCCTTTTCAATCCTTTTTCTAGTAAGATTTGCATAATATGTGTTATAAATATCAAATAAAAATAAATAAATAAAAAATCTCAATGATCACCAATGTCTAACAAAGGTGACTCAAGATAAATAAAAGTTATCATCAATATAAAATCAACCTCAAAAGTCACTATAAAAAAATAAAAAAAATAATATAAATCTCAAGAAAAGCCTTTTTAATAGGTTCTTTTCAAATTAACAATCTATTTATATTTAATAATTAATAAAAATTTATCAATATGGCTTTCATTTTGTTATATAGTAAATTATATATTAAATATATATATGCAATATTTTCAAATGGTAATCAAACTACAACACAACAATAAAAAATAGAATATATAATTTTATTAGTATAGTATATTCTCGACTTTCTAAGTATGTAAAAAGATTTTCAAAGCTATCAACTCCTTTTAAAACTTGCCGCTAGAAAAGAAGGTGATGTTAAAAACATATACTTTGGAAATTCACAAAACCTTTTAAAATATTCTAGAAGCTTTCAAATTAGTGAAAGTTACTTGAGAAGCTTCCAAATTGGTAGAAAGAGCTCAAGAAGCTTTCTATATAGGGACATATATTAGAGTTGAGGGTGAAGAGTTCTTCAATCTTGACTACGTATCTTTTAGAGTTTTAGCTTACATTTCTTGGCATTATTTGTGTACTCATCTAGATAATTCAAGTTCATCTCAATTTTTTTTTAAAACCTCTTTTTAATTCAATTCTTTTATTTTGTATTTTCATATCCTTGATAGATTTATACAAATATATATAGATATCTTATTTCATTTTAAATTTGATTTGAGCTATTAGTGGCAATCAGAGGTCTAATGCCTTTTTGAGACAAGATCCTTTCATTATAACATTGCTTATTTTAGTCAATTATCTTAAATAGATTTCTTGATTTTGAAAGCACAAATATCATAGTACAAACTTTAATGGACTTGATGTATTGTAAAATGGATAGATTTGGTAGGATCAAGGAATATGATGGCTTGATTAACCATAGTAAGATTTTGTTGGATTAAAAATTCAACTTAAAAGTCTTCTTAATTATTTCTATCTATTTCTTCTTCCACCTCACTATTTGATACAATTAGTACTAATAATTCATTGTTTAACAATTCTATATGTATTATATTAGCTATTTTAGTAAGATTAAAGAGGTTATTAATTAGCACAGGATCTACTATAAGGAATGCAATGATTGTTGCCAAAATCTACTCTTTGATGGCTTCTTCATTTATAATATTATTTGGCTTCAACAAAACAGCTTCCACCTTGTTGCCTATATCTTATTTGTTGCAAAATAACTCAATGTGTCAAAAGTAGTTGCCAATAATAATTACCAATATTTTATTCCATGTGACTTTGATCTACTGTATTGCAATAAACTGATTAATTTCGTAAATATTATACTTATCAATCTTATCCTTATTAATTGTATGTTGTAATTAGAAGCAATAATAGTAATACTTGAAGGTAGTATCTATAGATTGGATCTTTGAAGTTGAGATTGAAGGCACCATAAACATGTTTATATTAGTGAGAAAGAAGCCATCAGTACTATACAAAGGCACATTATTTAAGAAGAAGATATAACAATGAATTATTTATATTTTTGTATCTAAGCTTTCCAACCATTTGTAAAAAATGATACCAATTATTTAAGCCTTTTGATTGTAGAAATAATAAAAATTGAGCTACTTGCCAATTACTTTTTGAAAATAGAACAATTTATTTCAATAATCAATGATGAGTGGCTCTAAATTGTCACATTTTTCCATATTAGTTATAAATGCTATAATAAAGCGATGTTGTATTGTGCTTTGGCTACCATGTGAAAATATCAATAGATTCTTATTGGTTACAAAATATAATTAGATTATTATTTTAGAAAGAGTTTATTTAAAAAGACTATTATTGAGGTTCATATATATATATATATATTTTGATAGTAAATTTTGAAATTGATTTTATATTGATAATAAATTTTGTATATTTTTGAATCATCTTTGTTAGATATTGGTGACCCTCAAAATCTTATTTTATTTTTTTATTTAATATTATATATATATATATATATATATATATATCTTATTAAAAAAAATTAAAATTTTAATTTTAATATTAAAAAAAATAATTAGGCTATTTATGTGGACGAATGGAGATGGATGATAGAAATCTCTATTCTTATTGGCCAAAAGTCATGCCTAGTAGACTTTAAGGAGGTTGCCCAAAGCCTTATTAAGAATTAGGATTTTTTTCTGGAAGGCATTTGAATTTCAAAGATTAGAGTCAATATGTTTAGATTTTTGGCTATGGTTTTGATACAAAAATTGAGTGATTTAGAGTCTTTATAAAAGAGATGTATGCGCTTAAAGTTAAGTTGTCGAATTTGTATCTACTATTATTTCTTAGGATATAACTCACACGTAAAGAAAGCAATAAAAGATTGACAACCAAAGTGGGAGAAAAACTTTCTTAACTATATTTTTCATATATAGCTTGATAAATTCAAAGTTGGAATAAATAAAATATTCGGAGTTGAAGTCAGTGCTTGTAATCTAAAGGTAGTAAGTAACTTGCTTAATTAATGGTTGTATTTTGAGCTACATTTTAAGCAATTTGATAAGGTTTTAACTCAAAATTTTTAAGAGTGTGTATTTTTAAATTAAAAAATTATATACAAAAATTTTGTGGTATTTAAATTTTGGATTTTTGACATATCAAATGATCAAAAGTGAATCTATAATTGAATTTTTTTGTAATAAAGCTTAAAGATATAAGCTTTATCTTAAATAAATTTGATAAAAAATGGATAGTTGAATCAAAAGTTATTAGATTCTAAATTTTTTTTAAAAATCAATCTTTTAAAGGTGAATGAGATATTGAAGGATTTTGTTATAATTTGAGCATTTTGAGAAAACTAAAGGGATTTTTTTTTGAGAGCTAAGACTTTATAGAGGTGAAAAGATGGATATGTAGAGCTATCATAATATTTTTGATATAAAGAAGAGGTTTTAAAAAAAGAATGTAGATTTTTATAGAAGTTATTGAAAATCTAATTTACCAACAATTGATTAGTTATAATTTTATTAAAAAAAACGATATTAAAGGTTTTTTATATACCATAGAAAAACTTTATGTACAAACCTACTTGTACAAACCTACTTTATTTATAAACTTTAAAGATTTTTACTAGTATAATATTTTTTTAATAATATTCTTATATTATTTGTCTTTCTTATTAAAGACAAATCACTTATTGGAATCTTGTCAATAAAATACAAATAAATTCTCTACAATCATATATCCAATATATTTTCATATTGAAAATCGTACCATATAATAGTAAATCTTATCTTTTTGGATCCTTTAATCTTGTAGTGTAAGATGGTATAATTTGGCATCATTTCATAAAAGAGTCTGCTCTCATTTATATTGTAAATTTTTTAAATGGTGTACATTAATATTTTTGCTTATAGGCATGAAAATTGATTAGTAATAGTAGCATTAATAATAGAATTGCTTTTGTCATATGACTTTTACTTCTTTAAGTATTAACAATGTTGAAACTTTTATAGCTAGCTGTTAGAGAATGTTAATATATTGTCACCTAGTCTAAACAATATTCTAAAAAATTTGATATTTTTTTAATCAAATCAATTAAAATGCTAATGCAATAGGCCATGCATTAGAATATCCAAATATTAGTATTCCACCAAATTGTAGATTGACAATAATGCGTTGTCTTTTAGCATTAGACTTGGCAAGATCGACTTTCTCAAATGATTCTTTCTTTACTGGGATATTGCTAATTGTCCCTTAAAAAGATTCTTTTAGAAGGTTGAATGTTTCTTTAGTCCAAGTACAAAATGACTTTTAGCTCATTGAAAACTTATTTCAATTATGTTGGCAAAGCTTTAATTTTTGCATATTTATTATTGGCATATGTAAGCACCTCAAAGATCTTGTATTGCTTAGAGATGAAATCATGGCAATTAAATATGAATAAAGAATAATTTTAGTGAATAACTTATAATTTTATAAATGCAATTGATTTTATTAATATTATAGGCAATCAAGTCATAAACACAATTATATTAGAGAAGCACAATTTAACATCAATAATACATGCAATAGCATTATATAAGTATAATTTAGCATAAATGTGTTATAGATACTTTAGCTCAATGTCAAAGACATAAAAATATAGAGCAAGAAACTTGAACTAAAATAAGATTTCAAGAAAAAACCAACAAGAACTTGAATTAACTAGATGAATATACAAACAACACTAAGAAAGATAAGCTAGAACTCCAAGAGATACATTATCAAGATTGAAGAACTCTTCAACCTCAACTTCTATATATATCCCTATCTAAGATGCTTCTTGAGCGACTTCTATCAAATTAAGAAGCTTTTTGAGTAGCTAATACCAATAAAAAAGCTTCTCGAGTTCCTTCTATCAACTTGGAAGCTTCTTGAGCTCCTTCTACTAACTATGAAGCTTCTCGAGCTACTTTCATCAATTAAGAAGCTTCTCAATTGACTTTTACTAATTCAAGAAGCTCTAAAATATTCTAGAAGGTTCTATGAACCTCCAAAGTATATGTTCCTAATATCACCGTCTTTTCTAACAACAAGTTTCAAGAGCAGCTCAATCTTACTATATACATAAGAAATCAAAAATGCACTATATTAATGAAGCTATATATTTTATTCTTTGTTCTTAGGTAATGGATTCTATTAATCTTCAAAAAAATTTCCTATGGCCTTGAGGTAGTACCTCCATTATTGAAATATCCCATCTAAAGATCTGATCTTCATTGTGGCCTTCAAAACATCTTCCAAATAAGATCTCAAGACTAAAAAGATTCACCTTTTCAAGCTCAAGCAATATCAATAAAGCTCAAGCATTAGAATCGAGACTTATATGGTTGGATCTTGCTATTAATAGCTTCAATTAAGGTCATACTTAGTGCTGAAATGTATTATCCTCACTTTGCTCAATTGAAGGCTGTCAAAATTATATTAGTTTGTTTGAAGCTTGCATAGCAAATAAATCTTTTGAATCTTATTCTTTCAATGCTTGAAGGTTTGACATGGTGACTAACTTACTTCTACCACTCTATTTTATTTTGGAATAGATGACTATATATTGATGAAGACTTTAGTTTAATTCTCTTCTTCTTATGAGTATTCCTTGAATTTAATCTTTAGCAAGAAGTTATCATTAAACATGTTTAGATTTGTGAAGATAGAGTTGATAAAATTCTTTTATCTTTTAAGGCGCATTGGCAAGATTTTTAGGTGCTTCCTATATGTGCTTATTAATATTATAGCCCCACTAATGGATAAGATATTCCAATTTGCTTCATCTTCATCATGAATCAAGTATCTTTTCAACGTCATACTCTTCATGGTCTTTGATTTCAATATTAGGTGGCAATTATTGTATTCTTCCCAAAATATGCGACTCTCTACAAGGTTCTAAAAAAGAGACATGAAAAATTGGATGTATCTTTATAATAGATAGTAATTCTAAGTGATATGTCATTGCATTGATTTGCTTTTGGATAGAAAATGGTCCCAACCTACCGTAGTTCAACTTATTACATGGTCGCTTGGTCTTAATATTCCATCAAAGAAGCCATATCTTATCTCTAATATGAAAAACAAGCAATTGATTTTTAAATTTATCTATAAATATCTTGTAAGCATTTTGAACTGCTTATAATTGAAACTTCAAGGTTGCTTGGTATTGCGATAGATGCTTTGCAAATCCTTCAGTTGTTAAATTATTATTCTTTGATGTACTCTATAGATCAAGCTTTGGATAATATCCATAGTTGGAATAAAACTCTGTTTGTTGAATTGAAGCATGAATAGTATTATTATATACAAATTCTTCTAATGGTAGATATGAGATCAAATCATCTTGTTGATAGTTAATGTTGCATCGCATATACTGCTCCAATACTTAGTTAACTCATTTTGTTTGGCTATTAGTTTGAAGATAGAAAGCCAAAGAAAGTTTAATATCCATCTTCAATATTTCAAAAAGATATTTCCAAAATTTAAATATGAACTGAGATCTTCAATCGGATATGATATCATCATAGTAAGCCATGATATATATTGTTAAGAAAGAGCCTTGTTGTTTCTTCACTTGACATAGTCTTCTTGGAAAGAATAAAATGAGTCATCTTTATGAATTGATCAACTATTACAATAATGGTGTCTAATGAATTGAATGGCAATAGATCCGTAATAAAATCCATTGAGATAGAAGACCATGACTGTCTTGGAATAAGCAAGAGTTGTAAGAGTCCATAAGGGTGATATCAAGGATTTTTGGATATTGAACAAATATTGCAAGAGAGCACAAAGTCCTTCATTGCCTTCCATATTTGAAGCCACAAAAAATCTTGAAAAATATGTTCTAAAGTCTTGTTAAATCTAAAGTGACTTGGAACTAGAAAATCATGGCAAGATTGAAGAATATGCAGTCATATTGGTCCTTTTAAAATATACAAATGTTCTTCAAAGTATAGAAGATCTTCCTCAAGTTTAAACTTGTCAGTATTTTTTTTCAAAGAATGCTTGATATCAAGGACCAAAGCATCATTAGTGATTGCAGCATACACTTCATACAAGAAACTAAAATCAATAAATATCGATACAATAGTCATACAAAGGTAAAATTATTTCGGTTTCAACAAAGTTGTATATTATTAATCAAATGCTGCCTCCCCTACTCTTAATACAAGATATAATCTCCTGAATAGAACATCAAACATTCTTTGTTGCTTCCCAAGTCAATAAATAATAATAAAATTAAATTGAGATAGTAACATATTCCATCAAGTTTCACAACGATGAAAAATCTGAGCTAATATAAAATATTCCAAGTTCTTATGCTCTATATATACAATCACAAGATACATTGTTCTTTTAAGAAAATGATGCTATTTTTGAAAAGAATCCATAATAGCAACAAGCTCTTTATTGTAGATTTCATAATTAATTTTGGCAGCAAAGAACTTTCAAGAATAAAATACAATAAGATGGAATTTATTGTTTATACCTATCTATGAAAGTATGGCCCTTAGTGCAAAATCCAAAGAATCAATTTCTATATAGAATGCCTTTGTAAAGTCTGGAAGCAACAAAATTAGAGCTGTGGTAAACGCCATCTTGAAATCTTGGAATGCCTTCTCTGCTTAAGGCCCTCATTTTAATTTGTCTTTACATGTCAATTGAATAAGACAGGTAATAATTTTAGAATAATTTTTGATGAAGATCCAATAAAAGTTAGCAAATTCAAAAAAAAATATTATACGTCTCTTATTATCTTTAGAATGGCATATTATATAACTCCCTTTACCTTCTTGGGATCTATTGTCAAACTCTCAATAGATACAATGTATTCCAAAAATTCTATCTTTGGTGGATGAAATACACATTTTTCTAGTTTGGCATACAAATTCATATCTTGCAGCTTTTGTAATATCAATTTGACATGCCTCTTTTGTTCCTCCAGATTTTTCAAGTAAATCAAGATGTCATAAAGATAAATCACTATGAACTTATTTAGGTGCCTTGAAAAGATGTCATTGATTAAATATTGAAAGATAGTAGGTGTATTTATTAGTCCAAACGACATGACATTACATTCAAAATGTCCATACCTTGTCCAAAATGTGGTCTTTCATTCATCTCCATCTTTCATTCATATAATTTTTATATAATTAAATAAGAGCCATATCAATAGATTTTTATTAATTATAAAATATGGTTAGATTATTATTTTAGAAGGAATCTATTTAAAAGGGCTATTATTGATATTTATACAATCTTTTTTATATTCATTTTTGAGGTTGCTTTTATATTGATAATAATAATTTTTTTTTTTTTTTTTTTTTTTTTTTTTGAATCACCTTTGTTAAACATTAGTGATTGTTGATTTTTTATTTTTTTATTTAGAACACATATTATATAAATCTTATTAGAAAAAAATTTAGAAAAGGATCTTAATATCAAAAAGAGTAATTAGGCCATCAATGCGGATAAATGGAGATGGATGATAGAAATCTCTATTCCTATTGGCCAAAAGTCATGCCCAATAATTTCAAGGAGGCTGCCAAAGGCCTTATTAGGAATTAGGATTTTTTCCTTCAATGCATTTAAACATCAAAGGTTAGGATCAGCATGTTTAGGTTTTTGGCTATGGTCTTGGTGCAAAAATTGAGTGATTTCAAGTTTTTATGAAAGAAATATAGGTGCTCAAAGTTAAGGTATCATATTTGTATCTATTATTACTTTTGGGATAAAACTCATGCATATAGAAAGCAATAAAGGATCAACAATTGGGATTGGAAAGAACACTTTTTTTACTACACTTTATATATAAGTCTCAATAAATTCTAAGCTGGAATGAAGGAGATATTAGGAGTTGAAATCAATGCTTACAATCTAAGGACAATAAAATGACCTACTTAATTAATAGTTATATTTTTAGCTATATTTTAAGAATTTTGACAAGGTTTTAGCTCAAAAATTTTAAGAGTATATATTTTTATATTAAAAAATTATATTAAAAAATTTTAAGATATTAGAATTTTGGATTTTTGAGATACAAAGAAAATAGTGCTTAGATATCTATAAATTAGGGTTTTAAGTACCTACTAGGATTTTTGAGATATTAGATGATCAAAAGTGAATGTATAATAAACTTTTCTTATGATAAAATTTAAAGATATAAGCTATACTTTGAAGAAATTTGATAAAAATTGAATAGCTAAATTAAAAATTATTAGATTCTAAAGTTTAGATAGAAATCAATCTTTTGAAGGTGAATGAAGTATTGAAGGATTTTGTTGCAATTTGAGCATTTTGTATAAATTAAAGGGGTTTTTTTAGGAGCCAAGATTTTATGGAGGTGAAAAGATGGATATATAGAGCTATGATAATATTTTTGATATAAAGATGAGATTTTAAAAGAAAATTATGGATTTTCTTAGAAATTATTGAGAATTTAACTTATCAAAAATTAGTTAATTATGATTTGGTATAGAAAAGGGTATTAAAGATTTTTTTTAGATGCCATAGAAAAACTATATGTACAAACTTATTTAAATATAAGAGATTTTATTAGTATAATATTTTTTTTATAATATTATTATATTTATTTGTCTTTTTTATTAAAATCAGACAATTTATTAGAGCTTGGCTAATAAGTTATAGGTAAACTCTCTATAGCTAGATATCTAATGTATTTTGAGATTGAAAATTACTCTACACAACAACAGTTCAATATTTGTCAAGGCAATTCTATCACTTTGGTTTTTTTGAAACTATGACCATGTAAATGGTTGTTGAAAAGAAAGTTGAAGTTGGGATACCAATTGTTCTGATATATTTAGGGATGTGATTTGAGTTTTATGTTTTAAAACTAATGAGGGGCATATAATCTTAGGATTTGGTCACTCACTAGGAACTTTTCTTTTTTAAGTTCTTGCATACTTATACTCCCACCTCTCTATTACTAGAGTTCCATGGATACACCAAGTTTTTAGGTTTAAGGAGACTTTATACCTAGAAGTCCACATTAAAAAGTCATGGTTCAAAAGTTTTACCATGGTTTCTCATTTGGTGAAGAAAAGTCCTTCTTTGAGACCCTTGACTTTTGGATATTGTATAAAGTGAGAAGTGTTTATGAAATGGATCAAATCATTATTTTATTTCAAGTCTAACTAACTATGTCAAATCATATCTTGATTCAAGCATAGATATCTTCCTGGTCGCCTTACTTTCCGCTTTGCTTACTCTTAACTAATTACGGTATATAACACTTAACTTGCAGCTCACGATGGATTTCACCATTCTGGCCTTATTTTTCCTCTTTTTAGCCATGTTTGATATTTTCGGTACGGAATTCACCAAACCTTTCTTCGAATTATTTGCTATGATTGTATACTCTTCGTTATATATCTTAAGTCCAACCATGTTCTGGTCAGCGAACAAGGAAATTGGCGAATTCAGGTATTGTAGCTTGTTGAATTCTCCAAAAATCAGAAATTACGAGAAAATGAATTTTTTCTCACCTAAGCGAAAAAATATAGAAGAGATATACCTTCCCGAAGAGTCGCATTATGTATTTGATCTTGTCTGGAATTTAATGGGAGTATTTTCACTTGGACCATATAAATATTTCTCATACTTCGGGAGTTCTGAATATCTTCCAGACAAAATAACGGGTTCAAAATATGAAGTTCTAAATGAATTGATAAATCGTCATGAAATTATTGATGTGGAAGAAGCAATAATGGACCTAGTGAGAACTTGTAGCAGTGGTAGAGGGTATTTATCTAAAACCATCAAATCAAGAATTTCAGGTAAGTTTTATAATTTAATCGAGAATTATAATAAACTCCTCCTGAAAGGAACTACAGGCAACCTCAGGTTCTACTTAAACAAATGTATTGAGGAAATTTATACGACTTTGATAAAGGATTTGAATGACCATCGAGGAAGTTTTCGTTTAGGTGAATCTATTTTGAAGGTTTCATTCAGGAGATTGAACAACCAACATGAATATGAATGTTGAATTAGAGAATTCAAAAGTAATGATCGAAAAATTTGGATTTTATATCTCCAACCCAAAAAATGTATTTAGAGCAATTGATTTATTCTCCTTTTTAGAAAAAAACTAGTTGCCCTGTTTTAACAAAGAAGGATAAATCTAGTAAGTTAATAAGGCATTGTTATTCTCTTAAGAGAGTATCAAAGAAGGAATTGAAGGAAGAAGTATATTTAATCACGAATTGAATTCTAAATTATTTATAGCACTCCCATTCGACAAATCGACTGCTTTGATATCTTTGATTATCACAGTGCTTTCTTTTCTCGTTGGGAAATTAATTCCCACGGAAAATAAAGGATATTATATTGTTATATATGTTGTCTATTTTTGTTTTTGGATTAACGTTTCTTAATTTAAAATATAAACATTCTTTTTTTAAACATATCTTATATAAACTGACTTTTTTCTTGCGAAGATATAGAAAACGTTTTCTTGGTGTCCTTAAAAGAAATGGCTCCTCCTTTTCACCTTGTCAATGGAAAGCCGATGAGGTAAAGAGAATGGAACCGAATCAATTCTTTTTTGTTTTTACAAATGATAGTTATTAAGACTGTAGGGTCGCATACCTAATAAAAGGTCCAGGGTAAAAGAAGGAAATAATTGTGGCCTCAAATGAAATACTCTGAACTGAACAAATTTGAGTGATTCCTTCTTCTCTCCTCCTCTCTCCCAGTCTTCTACCTTCGCTTGACCTGCCTTGTTACTTCCCTTCTTCTGCCTCAACCGAGCTTCGTCCCCCATGCTCTGAGATCCAGCCTCTCCACACTCTCCATTCTTCCGCCCTCTGCCGCTGCTTTACTCGACGGCACCTTACTGGTTGCATCTTCGGCGTCGCTTACGGGTCTGGCGGCTCTGAATGAGAGAACGTATACAATGGGAGAGCGAGACCTACAGTGGCGGGCATGTGGAATGTTTGAAGAATGGCGTCTTTCGACATGGTGTTCGTACACGGTTCCATCTCATTCCTGATACAGATAAGGTGATTTCTTCGTTCTCAACAGCATAAAGCTAAAGTTTTGGAATCTGCCACTCATTCAAATCCATTGCATCCATTATATATCAGTTGACCATGCGGTTTGAAGGTCTACCTCCTTAATGCCTTGTATATGTCAAGTGCTTCCAAGACTCAATAGTCTGTGATTTCTGCATAAATTAATCGACAATCTAGACCGGGATTATAAAGTATGCAATCGAAGCGGAAGGGAAGCATGAGATGGAAGCAGTGACCAATTATGATGAAATCAGAGAAGAAATCAAACGAAAAGGAGGTTCATATGTTTCAGTTTGCTTTGGATGCAAGTAACCAATTGTCGCGTTAGTAGTTTCATAGAGCAACATCTATATTGTTCCTTCCCTGGTTGGTATGATTCTGCAGCTTAAACAAGCATAGACTGACTGGTGATTATGGTCGACGAATTTTTCCCTTTTTTAATTACCAGCTTTAGTTTCCTAGCGATACTCCCGTCAGAGATGAGTCTTCTGATTTATCACCTGGACGTAGCTGCAATGTACCACAACATTATACTTGCGAATCGATTTCAGGTATGAACGGCACTTGAATTTATACATGGACTGACTACACTAGACACGAGAAGGCAGAGGATTATACATGTAGCTTCGCGTCCATGATTTCGAACCTAGGTTTGAACGTCTTGCACAGAATGTTATCTTGCCAGCTGGTCATGATGTTGTAAATTTTAATGTGCTCTTTAATTGCATGGAGAATCGTTCAAGCATGACATGCATTTTTGCGAAAAGTATATACTAAATAAAAATGTGCTTTTATTATTTTGTTATTTAATTTTGTTCAGTGAATACAGGCATCTCAAGAACCAAATTGAATCGGAATAATTTCCACCCACTTCCAAGTGAGGTACTTCTAGATACTTTTGTAACCTACCTAAGGACGAGCGGCAGAGCAAGCTAAAAGATCGTTTGCAAAATTATTGTCAGAAGGTACATGGGAACTTGAACCAGTGTCTGTGCATGTAGTCATCACACATGCCTGTAGTTTTGGTTTGTGCACATTATTATTGCAAGCGCCTAGGAAAGATTTGTGTGCTGTTGCATTGTATAGACTTCAACGAGATTTGAGCAGTTCCTTTGTCCTGGTGTTGCTTGGTAGATATTTTCTTCTTGTGGACTCTATGTTCCTATTCTATGGCAGATGGGACTATGTTGGGTGATTGGGCTTCTGTAATATACAGCTTATTCATTCGGGTGATAATCTTCCGCAGCTCAGGTTTGGTCCTGTAGTATCTTCTAAGTATTGACGGTTTGATTGTGTTCTGTTGTATCAGGTGTACAAATGAGTGCTGGACAAATCGATTACAGATGTTCGATCTGCCAGTGTTAGTATGCGAGAGAATCTCTTCTATGTGGATTCCCTCAGAAGATACATGTCGTCTCCTGATTTTGCGTCTCATCATTGAGTGATTATTTCATCACATGAATTCCTGTCATGTTTGCTAGTTCTGCAACTAAAATTCGAGTGTTTTACTTTTACAGATTCCGAGAAAGGAATTATGAATACAAGGGCCTTAACAAGGTTTGGAAAGGGAAACTCGGGGATGCAAAGGCTAGTGACAATCCTATCAAAATATAAGAAGTTTCTCTGAGCTCAAAGCAGATCATTCAATGACGTCGAAAATAAGAGTCATACTATATTACATGTAGTCTAGATTTTTGGTTATACACTCGTCTTTTTCGATTAATCAAAGTCTAGCTTGAAAATATTTATGAACCTTTCTGAGTGGGTTGTGCTCAGAAGGATTCATCTCGAGATTAATCACTTCCTTCACTAATATTACGATCCGGACTTTCCCTGCAGGATATGGTTATTCTGTATGACTCGCTCCAATTAGGGCCCAAATGCATTGTCACTTCTTTCTACGGATACGTCATGGGCAAGTAAAGTTCTTCAAAATGGCCACTTTCTGTTGATGCTGTAAAGTGAGCCAAAGCTTGTTTATGTTCCTCGAGCCAAAGACGAATTCACATGAAAGTATCCAATACATCCCTTCTTCCATTCTGGATGACAACTTCGCTATCATCTTGAATTTATACTCTGTACCTTGTTTATTGCAAGGGGGTTCGTTATTTCTCCATGGAGATGAGAGGTGTTGTGACTTACACTAGGGCAAAGATTATTCAGAATGCCGGTATCTTAGTTGAGGAGATCGGAAAACCTCGGAGGGGGAGGGACAGGGGCAGGGAGTGCACGAGGTAGAGGGGCATCCTCAAGGGGGACAAAGATGAAATTTGAAAAATCTAGGACGGGGATACGCGTCGTGACAGGGACTTGCGCCGTGACAGGGATTGGCGACGGGACTGGGAGTTGCAGCGGGTCAGTGGGAGGGAGAGTCTCTCAGTGGGAGTCGGGACTAGGAGTCTAGATGGTGGGACTGGGACTAAGGAAGTCGGGATTGGGCGGCGGGATTGGGTGCCAGAACAATGGAATTCGGGACTGGGCCGAGGGACTGTGAAATTCGGCAGTGGGTGGCGGGATTGGGAGTCAGGACAATGGAAGTCGGGATGGGGGGCGGGACAGTGGGAGTTTGGTCTGTGAGTCGAGCTGTGAAAGTTGAGATTAGGTGGCGGGATTGGGAGTCAAGACTGTGAAAGTCGGTACAATTGGAGTCGGGACAATTGTCGGCGTCAAAGTACGCGAAAATGCAGAGAATAATCTGTGAAGAAAACGCAGATAAACCAATCAGTGCAGTGGATGGAAGTGTAAATTACATCCTACCAACGGTCTTTCATGCGATCCACCGTAGAACATGAATTTTGCTGAAATTTTCCTGGGCGTTTGGTCTGAAATCATGCAATAACGTTTGTAGTGCCGTGAACTAGTGATACCAGGTGAATTGGGGATACTCCAACCGTGGTATTAGTACTTGTTTGGTAAGCCGCATAGTTGGATACTTAAATGGATCAATCACCGCCCATTCAGTCTGGACTAGTTTCTACATAGCATCCCCGGCACATCGGTGGAGGTTGCTGCGCATTCCATCGCTGAGGTAGTGTACCTGCGACAACTTCTGTTAAGTGATAAGCAAGATGGTTACATTTCAATGTTTCACAATACTAACCAGACCACAGCTAAGGGGGTAAATTAATCTCATTAGTACAAGAGCTTAGCTGTTGCGGAAACTGCGATTAGCCTTTTTGGACAAAGACTGAGTATATTCTAGTTTTCAGTGGATAACTTGTTGATTTCATGTTGATTACAAGCTAGTATTTACAAGTTGGTTTTCTGTTGAACACATGTTAAATTCATATTGATTGGAGGCTGGTTTTTTTGTTGGGTACAGGTTGATTACTTGTTATTCACCAGTTGTTTGTTCTAGAGAATCAGATTCTGACCAAAGAAGACAATATTACATGTTATATCAAACATCAACAAATTTGTGTTGTTGGAGCCAACTTGTCCTACTGTTTTCAACAATGAAGGTACCAAGACTTTCCAACAGCCTGTTTTGATTTTTGTTCATAATTAAATTTTCATAAACATAACCGCAGTAGACACTACCATGTGTGTACAATATATATGAACATGGATATGTACTTATATGTTTTATAATTTTTCTTTCATTCTGATGTTGCAGTTTGTACTTGTGTAAACTTTAGTAAAGTGATATTTGTTTGAATTATGCAGGAATTTGAGCATACATCCCAACAATATGTCTCATGTTTGAGAAAGAGGCATTTCATTGCAATATTGTGAAAACAGTTCGACAGTGCAATTAATGTGGAACGCATTTGATGTGGATGATATTCATCCTCCGATCGACAGTATTAATATTTTGGATTCTTCCTCAAACACAAGTGTCGACGATATGGCTAGCAATGAGAGTGTGGACTTTTTGAATTCTAAAGCTTCATTACTTAATGAAGAAATAAAAATCTGTATGAATTTGAGAGCTGCATATATTCATTTATATTGCAAGTGAAGTATGTTGCACGAAGACTTTATTTTACAAAAATTTAATTTTTGTTATCAATATTAGATTTCCAATTAGAAGAAATATTTTGGAAATTGTTGTGAGTGGTGTCACAACTTTTTTGCACTAGTCAATTTTCAGCAATTATTATAAGTATCATAAATTACATACTTTAGACAAAAACAAAAACTATTTGCTTGCTGAGAATATTATAATTATTTCCTTGTGTGTACATTGTGGATGTGCAAAAACCAATTGTTGTATGTTTTGATGCAATCTAGGACATTTTTCAATATCTAATTAGAAAACCATATATATTTACACATATGTTACACGATGTGTAATTACTCATGCAATAAAGAAATAAATACTACAACTAAATGAGGTCAAAATTTTGTAATCACTTTTGAGTTAAATAAATTAACATACGTGAGAATAATTAAATAGGCAATATATGAACAAAACTATCAAACTTAACTTAAATCAGATTTTTTTAATCTACATAAGCCCTTTAATAAGTAAAGCACATGAAAAATAAATGAATAAATACAACGGTTATACAATAATATTACCTATAGGACATTGACAGTGTGTTTTTTGTTTTTTGTTTTGTTTTGTTTTGTTTTTCATTATGTATTACTTCTATGTTTTAATTGTGCAAATGTTGTTTTCTTATTGAGTATCATACTGATAATTTATGAAGAGTTGTGCTGTGTAACTTTTAAGTACGCACAGAATCATGAGGTCCCAAAGAAGTGAAAAGATTAATTGTAGTATTGTATGTGTATAAAAAATATCAATTAAGTTATTAATAACAATCTGAATTTCCAAATCAGTCAAAATAAGGAGGAAGTAGAATACAGTAGTTTTAATAATTAAGTGGCGTTCTACTTCTTTTTATTGTTGTTGTAGTAATGATTTCATGTATTGTTGATACACAACCTAAAGTTGTTCAATAGTAGTGATTGAACAGCCAAGTTACGAAATCCCAACATTGCTTGCTTGCTGTTCCAAGTAGTATATTTTTTCATTCATTTTTTAACACATGGTCACAGAAGGAGTTATAAGCAGCACAACACAACACTCTTCCATAACACGGAGTCGCACACAATCACTTTGGTGTGTAAAGAACAGCGGATTGCATTAGAGGGAGGGAATGACGAGGGCAAATGCTTCTAGTCAAACCGGCACTCTTGCAAGGTCTAAAAAAATGATCAATATCAAGGATCACAATGATAATGGATGCAGCTGGAGTTCGATGTCTTGAGCAAAAAGGTTCTTGATGGGGAGAGTATGGCGTCGAAAAAAAGGCGAGAAGAGAAAGAATAGCCGAGTTGTGACAATGTATTCGGAGACAATGCAGAAGAAGGAGTCTCAACGGCGAGAAGATAGGATCAAGGGAGGCGCGACGATGAGGAGACGCGCACGACCCAAAGGATGAGGCGCACAAGGAAGCAAAAAGAGAAAAGGAGAATACTAGGGCAGCACCGGAAAGGTGAGGGGGATCAACACAGACAGAGAGGAGATCCAAGCTACCTGACCATCTTCTCGCCTACAGGCTGCCCGCTCGATTAGCGCCCACCGAGGCTAAAACTCAAACATCGTCCATTTAGCTCTCCCACGGGGGCTCGCCAAGACCCGGGACACCCACGCGCTGTGGGAAAATCCAGGATATTGGCAAGTCCTTACTGGCGAGGGGGCCCGATCCGCCCATACCCGAACCGAGCGAGGGATCCTCCGAAGGAAGGACCATCGCGGCAAGTATACGAAAGGAGATGGAAGAACCATCGAATCCAGGAGAAAAAGGGGGAGGGGAGGGGAGGGGAGGGGAAAGGGGGACGGGAGGGAGAAAGAGGGGAGGAGGGCCAAGACCGGACAAGAGGGAGAAGACGGGGGGAGAAGGGGAGGGGAGAGGGTGACACATGGCACGTAGAACCAGTTGAGAGCTGCAAGTAATCGCAATCCGGCACTGGGTCGTCGTTCCTGCCCCCATTTCTGCATTTCACGTATCCCACTGAAACCTAACGATTGCATTTGCACTGTAGCTCCCGCCTAGCAGAAAGTGTGCGCCCTAGTAGAAAGTCACCTAATGATTGCATTCGCACTATAGCTCCCGCCTAGCAGAAAGTCTGTACCCGATCAGAAAGTCTGCACTTACGGGAACATATCTCGAGAGAGAGAGACCGAAACACGGGGGATAGAGCAGGAGGGAGGGGGCGTCATCTGCGAAGCGGGCTGCCGGGGACGGAGACAAGGATAAAAGGGAAAGAAGGAAAGAATGGGTAGGGAAGAGAAGAGGGCAGCAGGTTGCAAGCTTCCGAGGTTGCGCATGCTTTGGATATTTCCGACCTCGAGGCGGGTTTGGAAGGCTGAGGGTTTTGGGAGGGGAGATTCGAGTGGGTAGGGCTAGAGACGATGAGGAAGGGTCGGTAGTTGTATGCGAGTGGGAGGCGATGGAAGGGGGTCGGTATTTGGGAGTGACGGAGCCGATCTCGACGGCCGACCCGACGGAGGTTGACAACGCGAACACGGAACATTTAGAGGAGTATGTGATGGGGCTGGCGCTGCAGGGGAGGCGAGAAGAGGAAGTTCAGCGAGAAGAGGAAGTTCGGGGAGAGGAGGTTCTGGGGCAGTTGGATGAGCTCGTGAATGTGTGGGTGAAGTCGATGAGCCGGAAGAAGGGGCTGAACGATGAGTACGTGAGGGAAGCGCGGTGTAAGATTTTCACTTTTGGGTCTTACCGGCTCGGCGTGCACAGGCCCCTGGCCGGCGTCGATACGCTGTGTGTAGGGCCGTGCTATGTGACGCGGGAGGAGGATTTTTTCGTGGAATTGCATGATTTGTTGCAGAAAACGGAAGGGGTCACGGAGCTGCACACGGTGCCGGACGCTCATGTGCCTGTCATGAGTTTCGAGTTCAACGGGATCCCCATTGATCTATTGTATGCGCGCCTGCCTTTGTGGGTCATCCCTGAGGAATTGGACATTCTGCAAGATACCATCTTGCAAAACGTGGACGAGCAGAGCGTGCGAAGTTTGAATGGGTGCCGGGTTACGGATCGCATTCTGCGCCTCGTGCCCAATATGGAGCATTTTCGGACTACTCTGAGGTATGTGAAGCTGTGGGCCAAGAGGCGAGGGGTTTATTCCAATGTCATCGGGTTTCTGGGAGGTGTTAACTGGGCTTTGCTTGTGGCTCGCATTTGCCAACTATACCCAAACGCCGTGCCGAGCGTGCTGTTGTCGAGGTTCTTTCGGGTCTACAAGCAGTGGCGCTGGCCGAACCCAGTGATGCTCTGTGCAATCGAGGAGGGTCCTCTCAGCCTTCCCGTTTGGGATCCACGCAGGGATCCCAGAGACAGGTCACACTTGATGCCCATCATAACCCCCACCTATCCTTGCCAGAATTCAAGTTTCAATGTCTCCAATAGTACCTTGCGCGTGATGACAGAGGAGTTTAAGCGCGGGGATGGTGTTTGTAATTCTTTGGATTCAAAAGTGGCAGATTGGAGTAAGTTGTTTGAACCATACCCCTTCTTTGAGAGTTACAAAAACTACCTACAAATCGACATTAGTGCAGGTGACGAGGAAGACCTTAGAATCTGGAAGGGTTGGGTAGAGTCGCGGCTCAGACAGCTTATTCTTAAGGTGGAGAAAGACACTTATGGCGCGCTTCAGTGTCATCCACACCCCAGTGCTTTTCATGATACAAGTGAGACAGTTCAGGTTTGTTCTTTCTTTGTGGCTTTGCAACGTAAGCAAGGTGCTCCACCAAGTTCAGCTCCGTTCGACATGTGTCACACAATAGCTGAGTTCAAACATTCAGTAAATCAGTATTTGTTGTGGAAACCGACAATGAAAATTCATGTATCGCATGTGCGGCCGAAGCAGATACCAACCTATGTATTTCCTAATGGGATTCGTCCAGTACGGCCTCCCAGGTCTACGAACTAGAATGGAGGAGCAGGATGAGGACCTAATGTGTGTTAATACCTATATTTAGATCAAAATAAGTAAATAAGTAAATATAGAATACCAAATCACCGCACGGTGAATTGCTTACAGGGTGATTCTCTTGGCTTCAAAAGTGTGGTGTTTTTTATGTGGGGGAAGTTTCTTTTCTTTTCTTTTCTTCTTCTCTTGAAGGATATGCGTTTATTTTCATAGTGAAGAAATAAAAAAATTTCTTATGCGATAAACTCTTTTCTATGAAATCGATTCTGTTGTGCACCAGGCTTGCATATATATGCAACTCAATCTATGGATTTTGGTAGAATTTTGCAGAAATGAATTCACTTTTAAGAAAGAAAAGAATGTATGACATGTGTGTGGTGCAATGTGCTTTGCTTTGTGCATAGCAGGCTCTACAAGATAAATTTGGAAACATTGAGTTGGAATAGTTAATAACTTCTAAACCCGCTCCTGCTGCCACAGCATCCAGAAGAAGCAAAGCATGACCCAACCTGGGTAAGTACTTCAAAAGAGCTCAGAGACACCGAACGTTGCCTTCCCCCGCTGGAGCACCTACCTTCAGAGAGTTTGTCAAATCCTAATTTACTCTTCATAAAATCAACTGATTTCTGGACTTGATGTGATTAATGCACAGTCGGTACTTTTTGTAGCAGGAGTTACTGTTGTATATGGTTTCCATAGACAGCTGCCTCAAGCAACATCAAACATGACACCAAAGGAAATGCGACTCAACTACAGTCCTACACTAATGACCGTAGTTCCAGTAGCTTTGGATCATATTCTAGATAGTGAAAGACAATAGTTTGCGTTGTGCGTCTTGATACTCAAGATTGCAAATGGAACAAAAGTTGTGGGGTAACAGAAGTGTAGTAGTTAGTTGCTCTTAGTTTTTCACAATGGCGTTTACGCATTTGAGATAGTACATACACAATGGTGGTTACGCATTGGAAATCCACTTGTTCAGAATCTCGATCAGTCGCTGATACATATCCGACTTTGGAGGCCAGTGCAACTAAAATTCCTCCGTATCTTGATTCAGGGTGTTGCATTTCTGTACTTGGTTGATGCGACGACGTATTTACGAACACTCGCCTTACAGTGCTAAACCCTCTGTCCGAATGATTGTGACCATGTTGGATGAGAAGGGGAAGACGTGGTTTTGCAAGGAAGAAATTCACCTCTGCCACGACGACGGATGTGTAGAGATCATTGATTGTAAGAGGAATACTGTGAAATTGCAACACTGAGGGGTATGTATCACTTGGGAAGGAAACCACGGCTGCAATTTCCACTCCGCATAATTAACTTCACAGTTTCTCATTGTTGTTCTTTTAGAAGCAATTTGGCACATTCTGTTACTAAGTGCTTGCACTGGAACAGCTAGAAGCTGTGCTTTCAGCTAGGCTCCGTGTGGACAACATTGTGCTACATGTAGGCCCCTTCCACAGCTATTGTTGTATCACCATCGGCACGGAAAGGCTTTCTTTTATTACATATTTTTGATGAAATGACTGAGCGATTCACACCTACATGCAGATTCAGTAACAGCGTTTTAAACTTCAACACTTTGTACCAATTGATGACAGATTAACTGAGAAAGTTTCAGTCTGGAAAAGTTTGAGATTCCAATGAAGTTGATGCCTGGGCCTTGGACCATTGATAGTGGTGTGCTAACTGTTGCTTTGAAGCTCAGAAGGGATAACATTGGAAAAGCTTTTGCCGAGGACTAGAGAGATGTCTACAATGCTAATCACCAGGAAAATTGAGTGTGAGGTGAGTCATTGATCAATTCATGTTCAAAATTCTTACTGTAAGAATTATTTCACATTCATATGGTTATTATACACAACATTGGTATCACATATATTGTTGTGAGGTCTTCAATAGATACAAAATCCAATACATAAATCAAGGTTGCATATAAAAGCCAACCAACTATTTAGCGAAGTAGTCACCCTTTTTACATCTTTTACAGAAGCATCATAAATAATGAATGATTTGCAAATGCATTTGTTTTGTTGATGTATGCCACTGTATTCTTATCTTTTTTTATTTCTTTTATGTGTAAAAAATTAGGATTAGATTAAAAAATTTAAATAGGTAAACAAATAAAAAGTGAATTTTGTTCATAAAATAATGAGTATGTGTTTTTTTTAAATGTTTTTGTAGATGCTTTGCAAAGGTCATGTGGAATAATATATTCTTGTCTAAGTTGGTACTATTTTTAAAAAAGACCTTTGGTACACATAGTTAATGCTCATTTTTTTATTTTTAAAATTTTCATTGAAAAGTGGAGTTTTATCATGTCCTCAACAGTCTTCAAAATGTCTAGATATATATATATATATATATATATATATATATGCTAACTTTAAGAAATTTTGTTTGCTTATTTGTTTACTTTTGTTTTTGTATTTTATGTTTTTTCTGTTTTTCTATTAAACTTTTTTTTAACCCTCACATCCTATTTTTATTTAAAGCCATTAATTTTCATGTTAACCCAATATATCAATTTTAAAAAATCACTAGGCTTTACTAAACAATATATATTCTTTTGCAATGTAATATACTATTTTCAATTGATTGTGCTGAAAAGTATATCCAACTGTTACAAGAAGTATTTAGGATATCAGTTTAATATGTAAAAAATGTAAAACAATTTACAATAAGATGCCAGAACTTTCTTGTAGCAAAAGATATAAAATTGTATAGTTTTATGTTTTGCTTAAGTATTTAGTTGCAAGAAAAATAGTACACATACATTTGTTACAATTTGATGGAAATTAAAAAAAAAAACAAAAAAACAAACAAACAAAAAAACAAACAAACAAAAAAAAAAAAAAAAAAAAAAAAATGAGATAAAATTTAATTCTTATTACAAAATTACCAAACTAAAATTTTGATACCTGTCGGTTTATTTATTTATTTATAGATTATTAATCTTCAACGACATTTACATGGTATAAAGTTAACTTTTAAACAACTTAAAATTTTATTTTTATGATGAATATAATATTTTAAAGATTTTACTAAACCATAAAATATACTGGAGCAGTGATTTATACATATAGATATTTATTTATATATTAATTTACAAATACACATATATGCATTTTTTTTACTACATTCATACATGTATATAGTCAAACTTTCAATTTATGAATCATGAAATAATTTTTAAGTAAATACAAAACACTAAACCAAATTGAATATCATGCAAGCAATTGTTTTTTGAGATGTGTTGATATTTTGGATGGTGTAAATTCAACCAATAAAATTGAGAGAGGTACAAAAATATACATAGTTACATACTGTAGAAAAATAAAACTAATTTTCTTCACAAAAATATTTTAATTAGTTTTTTGAGCAATCACTTATGTTTGTATACATTGTAGATGTGCAAAAACCCATTGTTCTATGTTTGATATAATCTTGGATCTTGGATGTTATTATCTAGTACCTATTTTTATATTTTTTTCAGATTTCAATATTTGAGTTCTAGAAAATAGGCATTACAAAATAATCTCTTTTTTCTTTTGAAGAACTTATAAATTGACCGTGACATAAACACAAAATTTCATTTCCAGTATTATGTGACATATACCTCTTGAATATAAAATATTATTGCATTCATTGATATTTTCAGTTCAACTTTGTCTATAAATTAATATCATTTTTATCAAATTAGATTACTAATCTTCTCATTTGCAGCTACCAGCTTTAATTGACTATACAATTGCACCTCTGCTTGCAAGTTTTTCAATATTAATTATATCTGATACATTATTCTTTCTTCTTTTTTTGCCCTCTTTTCTTTTTTTTCCTATGATCAAAACAAATTAGTACATATTTAAAGAAAATAGTGAAATTCTTATTATACATTTCCGTGTGTTAATAATAGACATATCTATCAATTTATTTCATTGTGTATTACTTTTATGTTTTAATTATGTGAAGTTTTTTCTTTCTTCTTATTAAGTACCGTATGGAGAATTTATATAGAATTGTGCTTTGTAACTTCTAAGTACTCACAGAATATTGAGGTCCCATAAAGTGAACATAAAAATTGTTGTATTGTATGTATAAATATCAGAAAAACTTTTAAAACGATCTAATTTTAGTTCATATTGGAAGATATGAATTGAATATTTTCTTTGTTCTTGTGTGATCCTTTTTTCATTTCAATGGAGTTTTTATTGTAAATATTGCAAGTGTTAAAATTTTGTAAACTGTATATGTACACTCTTATTTCAAATTGTCAATGTGAAGATTCACTGTAGGTGCGGTGGATTTCAAAATGTGGAATTTTAAGCAGCCATAATAATACTAACATTCATACTGCACACACATGTTCTTTGACGTTATTACTATTTGGTATATTTTGATATGTGGGGTATGAAGCATATGTATCTTGTATATTTTTTCCGTAAAAATAATATTCCAGAAAGTTCATAACAACAATAGCATTGAATTTGCATGTGGTATAGAAACAAGTATGCAGTTTATGTTGGTTAAATGGGTGCATTTATTTTATTCTATCTTATTTTTACTATTACTTCAAATTTTCCAGTTCTCACATTAATAACATAAAAATAACATGCATCAGAAAATGACGTATGTATGATACTCACTTTAATTGTACCCTATGCCCCAAAAAATAAACTAAAAACTGCTTGTAAAGAAAAAAGACCCAATTTACTTTTTTTTTTTTACAAAAATGTAACTTAGATAATAATAATAACAATAACAATAATTGTTATTTTGAGTAGGGAATCCAAATTCCTACTCCTCATTTCTTTATTAAATGAAAGACCAAAAGAATAAAAAGGCACAACAAAACCACTACCAACTACATTTTTAAAAAAAAAATTTAAACTCATTTAACAGACCTAAAAACACTAAAATAAAACCAACAACGAAAAAAGGATGTGGAAAAGATACATTATGAAATGCAAGAATTATCAAACCCAGAGACGGACACGTGACCTCATCCCAAACGGGAGACAACAAGTCCTCTTCCGAGAGCCTTCGTCGAGAGGGATGAAGCAAGTAAGCAACGGATGGATGAACAGCCTCGACATTGTGAACAGAGCACCAAGCGAGGAACAGGGACAGAGGGCCAGAGGACCCGACCCACCCACCTGCCCACCGAGCGAGGGATCCTCCTCCGAAGGATGGAAGGAAGGAAGGACCATAGAAAGGGAGGAACCATCGAAGCTAGGAGAAAGGGGAAAGGGGGAGGGGAAAGAGGGAGAGGGAAGAGGGCCAGGACCAGACAAGAGGGAGAATTCGGGGGTGAGGGGGAGGGTGACACACGGGACGTGGAACCAGTTGAGAGCTGCAAGTGGGTCGCAATCCGGCACTGGGTCGTCGTTCCTGCCCCCGTTTCTGCATTTCTCATATCCCATTAAAACCTAATAATTGCATTTGCACTATAGCTCCCGCCTAGTAGAAAGTCTGCGCTTACGGGAACACACCCAGAGAGAGCGCGAGAGAGAGGGAGAGAGAGAGTTAGAGACACGGGGTTAGAGGAGGGGGCGTCGTCCGCGACGCGGGCTGCCAGGGACAGAGACAAGGAAATAAGGGCAGGGAGGAAGGAAGGAAGGAAGGAAAGGGGAGGGAAGAGAAGGGAGCAGCAGATTGCAAGCTTGCGAGCTTGCGCATGCTTTGGATGTTTCCGATCTCGATGCGAGTTTGGAAGTCTGAGTAATTCCCTGGTAGCCGCGCTCATCCGTCGCTCATCGTCACCCGGAGCCTGCAGTTGCTGAGTTGTTTCTGTCACGACGCACGGTGTGTTGTGTGAGAGCGAGCGACATGCGCTGGTGGTGGTGAGCACGAACGTGGAGGAGTCGGGGTTTGGGTGGGAAGATTAGGGTTTGAGTGCTATTTGTATTTTTTATTCTGCTCTTCGCCATTTCCGAGGCGGACTTTGAAAGAGTGGAGGAGGAGGGGGAGGGGGGTTTTTGGAGGGGAGATTCGAGTGACTAGGGTTAGAGACGACGAGGAAGGGTCGGTGGTTGTATGCGAGTGGGAGGCGATGGAAGGGGGTCGGTATTTGGGAGTGACGGAGCCAATCTCGACGGCCGACCCAACGGAGGTTGACTACGCGAACACGAAACAATTGGAGGAGTGTGTGAAGGGGCTGGCGCTGCAGGGGAGCCGAGAGGAGGAAGTTCGGCGAGAGGAGGTTCTGGGACGGTTGGATGAGCTCGTGAATGTGTGGGTGAAGTCGATGAGCCGGAAGAAGGGGCTGAACGATGAGTACGTGAGGGAAGCGCGGTGTAAGATTTTCACTTTTGGGTCTTACCGGCTCGGCGTGCACGGGCCCGGTGCCGACATCGATACGCTGTGTGTAGGGCCGTGCTATGTGTCGCGGGAGGAGGATTTTTTCGTGGAATTGCATGATTTGTTGCAGAAAACGGAAGGGGTCACGGAGCTACACACGGTGCCGGACGCTCATGTGCCTGTCATGAGTTTCGAGTTCAACGGGATCCCCATTGATCTATTGTATGCGCGCCTGCCTTTGTGGGTCATCCCTGAGGAATTGGACATTCTGCAAGATACCATCTTGCAAAACGTGGACGAGCAGAGCGTGCGAAGTTTGAATGGGTGCCGGGTTACGGATCGCATTCTGCGCCTCGTGCCCAATATGGAGCATTTTCGGACTACTCTGAGGTATGTGAAGCTGTGGGCCAAGAGGCGAGGGGTTTATTCCAATGTCATCGGGTTTCTGGGAGGTGTTAACTGGGCTTTGCTTGTGGCTCGCATTTGCCAACTATACCCAAACGCCGTGCCGAGCGTGCTGTTGTCGAGGTTCTTTCGGGTCTACAAGCAGTGGCGCTGGCCGAACCCAGTGATGCTCTGTGCAATCGAGGAGGGTCCTCTCAGCCTTCCCGTTTGGGATCCACGCAGGAATCCCAGAGACAGGTCACACTTGATGCCCATCATAACCCCCACCTATCCTTGCCAGAATTCAAGTTTCAATGTCTCCAATAGTACCTTGCGCGTGATGACAGAGGAGTTTAAGCGCGGGGATGGTGTTTGTGATTCTTTGGATTCAAAAGTGGCAGATTGGAGTAAGTTGTTTGAACCATACCCCTTCTTTGAGAGTTACAAAAACTACCTACAAATCGACATTAGTGCAGGTGACGAGGAAGACCTTAGAATCTGGAAGGGTTGGGTAGAGTCGCGGCTCAGACAGCTTATTCTTAAGGTGGAGAAAGACACTTATGGCGCGCTTCAGTGTCATCCACACCCCAGTGCTTTTCATGATACAAGTAAGAGAGTTCAAGTTTGTTCTTTCTTTGTGGCTTTGCAACGTAAGCAAGGTGCTCCACCAAGTTCAGCTCCGTTCGACATGTGTCACACAATAGCTGAGTTCAAACATTCAGTAAATCAGTATTTGTTGTGGAAACCGACAATGAAAATTCATGTATCGCATGTGCGGCCGAAGCAGATACCAACCTATGTATTTCCTAATGGGATTCGTCCAGTACGGCCTCCGAGGCCTACGAACCCGATTGGACGAGCAGGGTCCGGACCTAATCCGGACAATGTACCGACATCTCAGTCCCCAGAAGCGAGCACAAGGCCCGTGGTGACCCCACCAAGTGAAGGAAAGGTTTCTGAAGAGAAAGAAAGTGAAGAGCCCGAGCTCCCGATTTCTGGTACTAAGAGGGGTGCAGAAAGTGAAGAGTCTGAGCTCCCAATTTCTGGTACTAAGAGAGGTGCAGAAAGTCTCGGAGTGCTTGGAAAAAGGGTTAGGGTTGAGCTCAGGTCTGAGAGTTGACTGTAAAGGCCGAGAAGGTCTTTCTCGGCATGAATAACCCACAGAAATCTTGTATTGTAACTTGGAGGTCATTTACCCTGTCACTCCCACGCCCAAGCTCGAGGAAGGGAGATTTTCTGTGAATACAGCGCATTGCGGTAGTGGGGGAAAGAAAGGAGATTCGTGGAGTTTAGAGGATAGTTTGCTATTGACCCCGTAGGTTGTTCTCCTTGGACATTGCGTGATCTTGGAACCAGCACAGTTTGTCGGAATCGATACTTTGAGCTGTTGCCCTCTCTTTAGGGTTCTCAGATCACCCAATTTCCTGAAAGAACCAGTTTAGAAGGAATTATGATGCTGAATGGCCTGGGTAGGCCGCAGTGAGAGGAAGCTACTTGTTTGACATTATACTATTTTGAGGAGAGTAGGGGAAGGAGTTGCTCTAATCCCAGGATCAGCATCCAAAAAAGAAAAAAAGGGAAAAACCAGGAAAAACAAAAGGATTTGGATGAGTCCAGAATCGCGTGTAATATGTTCTACAGTACTTCAGCCTGTATGATAATATTTTTTTTGGCTAATTACTCACTTTCTGTTCCTCTTGACATGTACCTGCAATGTATCTGCTGGATCGCCCAGCGTTCTTACCTCAATAAAGTCTACCGATATTCACGCAATGTAAACATCTTTCTTTCCCATTTCTTTCCTTGTGTTTTGTATTTTGTTTTTGTACTTTTTTTTGTTTTCGGTTTTGTAACATTTGCACTTTGATTTCTGACTGAATGGGCACATCAATGAGTCTACTTCCACAACGTTGCTGTTACTTGTTTGATTTACAGTGTAGAAAGCATTCTTGATCCTCGTTAGTGCATTAGATGCGAATGATGATGTAGAAGGTATTACTGATTATATTTTCATGTTGGAAAGCTATTCTAGAAAGCTATGACATGCCAGCAGGTGGTTCTAATATGTAGTTCCTGATTGATGTATGAAGAAGCTATATGTCGATGAGTTATTTTATTTTGAGTCGTGACGTAACTGATATCTGTGAGATGTCCGAATCCTTCATAATTGTTCAGCATTTGATCAATTGATTTGTTTGATTCTTTTACTGAATCCTTCATATTCTTGGCTCATGTCATTTTCGTTTCCAAACTCCTAATTCTGAGGCTGATCGGTAGTTTGACATGCGGCACGAGGGAGTCAAATGGGCTTCATGTGGATGCTAAAAAGTAGTCAGAGTGCCTAACAAATCTTATTCTTTTAATAATATATCTTTTCTATTCTAAAATTTTGCTTCTATGACAATAAGGCATCGCTACTGTTATAGAGGAGATTTATCCTTTTTTTTTGGATTAAAGGTGAAGAAGATATATAATAGTTATATTCTAGTTAGGTGAATGATGATCCAAACATTACTAATAATTTTCCAAAACCAAGACGAGTTCTGACCACTAGAATAGGATAATGTTTTCCTTTATATACTAAGGCACATCAATCTGACGAGACGACGTCGACGAAATCTGCTACGTCAATCTTCGCCGTGAGATTCTAATGCAGACAGCACACTAGTAAGGACAATCTGAACGCAAATTCAAGCAAGAATTCCGGTCACTCGAAACTGGGGCCGCTGCACATGCTTCAATTTGGCTCGCCGAAAATGTGCCTTGGCTGCAAAGTACCCACATCAGTATTGCGATCACATGCAGCGTCGAGAGAATGCAAAAGTCCTCGACAACTCCGACCGCGTCGTAGATCCCTGGAGGAACGATATTCACCTTTTTGAGTCGATCGATATACGTGTCGCGACGGCGGCAGTCATATCCAGCACCTAACTTTTTGCCGAATTTGCAGGTGTCGCCTGCATTCGATCTCCATTCTTCTGCGAAAGACCCTCCTGTCCAGCACATCTAAAGCACACCTTCTAGGATGCGTCAGCGCCATCCTGCCATGATCAGGTGAGATTTGCTCCAGGTGTTCGGCCACTAGGCTCGGATTGTGCAACTCTGTCTCATTCTCTCAAGGCTGCAACGGAAGGAAATCCATGCCACACACAACCTTCCTTCACAGATGTGGATTTCTCCACAGGAGCTGTGCAGCATTGCAGACACCGTTTGACTCCCTCATGAAGTCGAAACATGTGGACGTCGTCGTTTGAAGAATGAAGGAAAATGTTTGATGGAATTCAACACGGGTTTCTGATTGCATTAAAATTGGAAAATTAATTGAGAGTTTGAGGAAATAGTTGAGGAAAGTTGGAGCAGATTGAGGTGAAATATCTCTCTTTGGATTGTGGTGATGAAATAAAATGAGTTTTGTGAATTGATAATGGGTTTAATTATATATGAGGCTATTTTCAGGGTATTGCTACTGCCACCACACCTTGCCATCCACTACATGCATGCCACCACGGTTTTTGCTAATGCAACCACAAGCTGTCCTAAATTTGAGTTGCACACCACAATGCACTTTTCTCAACCACCAATCTTATTACCAAAGTTGACTGTACCGGCCCATGACTCTTAATTATTCCTATTGGTTGCCACATCCTCAATGCTTGTAATAAAAGGGGCAAGTTCAGTGGGAATAGATATGGAAGTAATAGACGTTTTTATATTGATATTTATTACTGGAGATAATTCAAATCCTTACAATTTGACTTTTGAGGGAGAGAAATAAAACAACATCAGCTATAAGAATCATAAGCAACAAGGACAATCACATGATACACACTATCTATACTATTTCTTTATAAAATCTTAAATTTTTTATTCATATCAAGGCTACTCAAAAGAAAACATTGAAAATTTATTTTGTTGAGAGCTTTGCCTTATATATCCCCAAAAGAGGGGACTTATTGTCTCTCTTCCAACCCCCATATTGACCTTACCACAAAGGTCATACTATATTTTTGAACCACGTTTCTTCAAACCTACAAATAGATTCTACATGCTCAATGGTTATTTGTGTTGGGGGATTTATGTTGCAGCAAGAATATATCTATTTATCATAGTCGGAGGCATCGTATTGCTCCCATCTCTACACTTTCTTTATTGTATACTTAAAGACAAACATATAGCAATTAATTGACAATTTCACCTTATTTTTGGTATCCATGGATCAAACTTTTGGCTATGATAGAAGATGATTTATAAGAATTGGCATCTAGCATGTCTGAAGTTGCACAATTTGTATGCATACAATGGCCTATAGCGTAGAAGACCAATGGAAGTATTAATATTTAAGCTAGTAATAGTCATAATATAATTTTTAAATATGATTATTCAAATTATTATGCATTATTTGCGCTTAGAAGCATCATGTGGATGCTAGTGTGGATGAATAGCATTAAATAAAATGGATATATCTTAAAAAATAATAATTTTATAGGCACATAGTAAGTCCATTATCTATTTAAAGATATGTGTGTTTACTAGAAGCAACACGTTAGCACTTATTAGGTACTTTTGAACATCCAATAACTTCAACCTTTTATATCCTATAAGTCTAGTAAAAAGCAGCTTCTATAGTAATTGCAATACAATTAGAGGTTCTTTAGCCACCACATGGTTGACGTACTATCTTTTATAATTTGATATAATTCTCTCAAATGTTGCTATTGTCATTCTTCTCATATATTCTTATTATAGGTGATCCATCTACCACTTTCTTCAAAAATAATGGTGTCGTGTTGTGGTTTGGCTACCATCTGAAAATATTATATATATATATATATATATATATATATATATATATTTAATATATAATTTATCACACAGCTAAGAGAGAGCTATATTATTAGATTTTTATTAGTTATAAAATATAGTTAGATTCTTAATTTAGAAAAAATCTCTTTAAAAGGATTATTAATGAGGTTTATACAATATTTTATTTTTTATTTTTTATAGTAATTTTGAGGTTGATTTTATATTGATAATAACTTTTATATATCGTGAATCATTTTTGTTAGACATTGGTGACCCTTGAGATCTTGTTTATTTTTTTTATTTGATGTTTAGAACACATATTAGATAAATCTTATTAAGAAAAAGATTGAAAAGGGATTTTTAGTGTAAAAAGGAGTAGTGAGGCCATCCATATGGATAATAGATGATAGATGAATGGAGATAGATGATAGAAGTCTCTATTCCTATTGACCAAAAATCATGTCTAATGGATTTCATGGAGGCTACTTGAAGACTTATTAGGGATTAGGGTTTGCTTTTCGAAAGAATTTAAATATCAAAGGCTAGGATCAATAAGTTTGGATTTTTGGCTACGGTTTTGGTGAAATTTTTATATGATTTGGACTTTTTATAAAGGAGATATAGGCACTCAAAGTTAAGATATCAAAACTGTATCTATTGTTACTCTTTTGAGCGTAACTCATACATACAAAAAACAATAAAAGATTGGTAACTGGAGTTGGAAAGAACACTTTTTTTGCTACACTTTTTGTATACAACTTGATGAAATCTAGGCTATAATGAAGGAGATATTAGGAATTAAAATCAGTACTTATAATAAAAGGGGAGCAAAAGACCCCACTTAACTAGTGGTTATGTTTTAAGCTATATCTTAGGCAATTTGATAAATTTTTGGCTCAAAATTTTTAAAAATATATATGTTCATGTTATGAGATTATGTACAAAAATTTTGTGGCATTAGAATTTTGGGTTTGTGAGATATGAAGAAAATAGTACTCAAGTGTCTCTAAATTAGGGTTTTGAGTACCTACTAGGATTTTTAAGATATCAGACAATCAAAAGTAAATCTACAATTGATTCTTCTTTTTGGTGAAGCTTAAGAGTATTATCTATACTTTAAAGAAAATTCTATAGAAAAAAAAATTGTTAAATGAAGAATTATTGAATTCTAAAGTTTGAGAAGAAATAAATCTTTACAAATGAATAAGCTATTAAAGGATATTATTACAATTTGAGCCTTTTATACAACCTAAAGGGATTCTTTAGGAGTCAAGACTTATTTACAAACCTATTTGATTACCAAAAGAGTTTTATATTAGTATAAATTTCTTTTAAAATATCTTTGTGTTATTTGTCTTTTTTTTTTAAGGACAAATCACTTGTTGGAGTCTTGCCAATAAGTTGTAAGAAAATTTTCTATAGTAAGATATTCAATATATTTCTAGATAGAAGATCACCCCATACAACAATGGCCAATGAGAATAATTAGCTTTGGTAATAATACCGGTGGTTGAAAAAAATACATTGTGGTATGCAACTCAAATTTAAGGTAGCTTGTAGTGGCATTAGCAAAAACCATGGTGGTATATGGTAGATGGTAAGTTGTGGTGTCAATAGCAACATCCTATTTTTAATAAAATCTTAAGTTTTTTTAATATAGAAATATTAAATTATCTTAATTAAAAATATTATTTATATATTTATTTATCAAATTGATATAATAAAATATATATATTTATAAAACTAAATTTATATGATTTTTTTAAGATAAGATTATAATAGTAAAATTAATTTTTTTATTATTAGATTAACTTTTTTATCTTTTCAACTTTTAAAATTATATTTTGGTTTATTTTATATTTTTTAGAAATATATTTAATACTATTTTTAATACTTTAATTATAATTTATTAAATATTTTTTGATATTAATAAATATTTATATTATATTTCCTATTTTAAGCTATATATGTATATTTTTTTGGCAACAAGGTCTTTCATTGATGAGAATTTTTATAAATAAGGTAGTATTAAATTTAACTACATGCATAATTAATATCATATCAAATATTATAATATAAATTTTTTTTAATAGATAATTTATTTATATTTTAATTTCAAATGAATAAATTTATTAAAATTAAATAAAACAACTTTAATTTTAAATATTTTAAAATACAAAGATATCAAAATCATAATTGTATATATATATATATATATATATATATATATATATATATTTATATACAAAGTTTTTACTTAAATAAACTTTTTGTATTGATGTTCAATATAAAATATAAGAATATTATTTATTATTAAATATTATAAAAACTAAATAATATTATTTATAAAGTTAAATCTTTTTTAATTTAAATTTAAATTATTGATATCATATGCTTTGTATTATTTATTAATTATTTGTAGTGATTGTTAATAGCTATTAAAACTTTAATTATAAATATAAATTATATATATGATTTTAAATTTAAAAGTTTTTTTATTAGATATATCATTATTAAAATTAATTTAATAGCTACTCTTATTTTTTTAATTCAAATATTTTATAATTATATCAAATTATTATTCTTAATAATTTAAATTTATATATATATATAAGAAATTGATATTTCTACCCAATATTATGTTGCATTCACCACATTGTTGTTGTTGTTGTTATTCTTATAGTTTGGTGACTTATTGTCACGGACACAGAATACAAAGAGGAAATCTAAACAAGAATTTCAAAGAGAAATGGCAAGAACTAGATTGATCAGATGAGTACAAGAGCAACACCAGAGAGGTGAGCTAGAGCTCCAAGAGATGTGTTGTCGAGATTGAAGAACTCTTGAGCCTCGACTCCTATATATACTTCTAAATAAGAAACTTCTTGAGCGACTTCCAACAACTTAGGAAGCTTCTCAAGCAGCTTCCATGAATTAGGAAGCTTCTCAAGCAACTTCTACTAGCTAAGAAGCTTCTCAAGCAACTTCTACTAACTAGGAAGCTTCTCAAGAAACTTCCACTAACTGCTAATGGAAACTTCTAGAAGGTTCCAGAGACTTGCTTCTGGAATGTTCTAATTTCTAGAAGGTTCTAAGACTATGTCCCTAACATCACCCCCTCCTTTAGCTTCGAGGTCTCCGAGAAGCAATGTTGTTGTCAGTCAATACCAACGCAAAAAAATGAAGATCTGTCGCATAACGTCTGCTATGAATTCCAATTGTCTTTCACGAGGCAAGTGGTTCATCGGTCCTTGAAGCCAATGGTAGTGGCCCACGCCCTCAACTTCCGACCAAGCATGAACTTCCGTGTCCTCATTGTGGAACTGTCCTGCAAACATACCTTCTGGCTGACCATTGTAAGCAGGCTCGACTTCAAATACAATCACCAGTGATCGGTTACTTGGTATCCTCCGTCGTCGTCGTGGTGCAGGTGGTTCTTCATCTCGAGGTCACCTTCGTGAGCTAGTAGGTTGAGATGATATGATTGGCATGGTATCTATCTCTTGGCTATCCATGTCGAAAGACCAAACTATGGCTATCAGAAAAGATCTACTCTATCTTGGAGAAAATAACCACATCAATTATGAATTTTGGTAGTGTTTTCCCCTCCTTTTATGTTACTAGATGAGCAAGCTTCAGAAAGAAGTTATCCTCGAACCGGCTTAGGTTTCTAAGGATATTGTTGATGAAACTCTTGTACCTTTTGCGGCGCATTGGCGAGATTTTCGGCCGGCTCCCATGTTTGCTCATTGATATCGTAGCCTCTCCAATGTACAAAATACTCTAATTTTCCCCATTTACGCCGCAAATCTAGTACCTTTTCTACCTCGTATTCCTTGTGGTTCTCGATTTCAATACTAGGTGGCGAACTTTGCACTCTTCCAGAAAAAAGACGATTCTCGATAAATCTCCAACAAAGAAACATGAAAGACTGGATGTACCTTCATAGCAGTTGGTAACTCCAGACAGTACGCCACTGGATTGATTTGCTTCAAGATGACAAATGGTCCCAACCTCTGGTAGTCCAACTTATCACACGGCCGCTTGGTCTTGATATTCCGTCGAAATAGCCATACCTTATCTCCAGTTTTGAAAATAGGTGCTTGATTTCGAAGTTTATCTGCGGATGTCTTATAAGACTCTTGAGCAGACTGCAATTGCATCTTTAACATAGTTTGAAGCTTTGATAGCTGCTTCACAAATCTTTCAGCTGTTGGATTGTTATTTGTTGATAGACTTAACAAATCAAGCTTCGGATGGTATCCATAGTTAGAAAAGAATGATGTTTGTTGAATTGACGTGTGCAAGGTGTTATTATATGCAAACTCGGCTAACGATAGATATGCGGCCCAATCATCTTGTTGATAGTTGATGCTGCATCTTAGATACTGTTCCAAAACTTGATTCACCCGTTCCGTTTGGCCGTTAGTTTGAGGATGGAAAGCTGAAGAAAGCTTGATATCCACCTTCAATATTTCAAAAAGAGATCTCTAGAACTTTGATACGAATTGAGTTCCTCGATCCGATACGATATCATCTGGTAGACCATAATATCGATACACATTATCAAGAAAGAGCCTTGCTGTATCTTCACTTGACGATGTCTTCTTGCAAGGGACAAAGTGCGCCATCTTTGTAAGTTGATCTACCACAACAAAAATGCTGTCGAAAGAATTCGATGGTGGCACGTCTGTAATAAAGTCCATGGAAACTGAAGACCATGATTGCTGTGGAATTGGCAATGGCTGTAAAAGTCCGTAAGGGCGATGCCGAGGATTTTTAGATCTTGAACAGATGTCGCAAGTGAGGACAAAATCTTTCACATCCTTCCACATTTGGGGCCACCAGAAATCTCGAGAAATAAGTTCCAAGGTCTTGTTGAATCCAAAATGTCCCGCAGCTGGAAAATCGTGACGAGATTGAAGAACTCGGAGCCGTACTGGTCCTTTCGGAATATACAACCGCTCCTCAAAGTATAAAAGATCTCCCTCCACTTTGAACTTGTCATTATTGGCACGTTGCTTGATATCAACTGCTATTGAATCTTCAATGGTCGCGGTACGTACCTGATTGACGAAGTCAGTATCGATTGGTACAATGGCAGCGTGAAATCGGAATTGTTCTGGCTTCAATAGCGTCGTACACTGTTGGTCGAATGCTGCCTCTCTAGCCTTTGGTGCAAGACACGATCTCCTCAATAATGCGTCAGATAGTCCTTGTTGCTTTCCAGGTCGATAAGTGATAACAAAGTCGAATCTGGATAGCAACATATTCCACCGAGCTTGACGCCGATTCAAAATTTGAGCCGACATGAAATATTCCAAATTCTTGTGATCCGTGTATATGGTTACCGGATGTGCCGCTCCTTCGAGAAAGTGACGCCACTCTTGGAAAGAATCCACTATAGCAAGAAGCTCCTTATCGTGGATCTCATAGTTGATCTCAGCAGCAGAGAACTTTCGAGAATAGAATGCAACTGGATGGAGCTTTTCATCAGCACCCATCTGTGAAAGTACGGCTCCCAAAGCAAAATCCGAAGCATCGGTTTCCAAATAAAAGGCCTTTGCAAAATCCGGGTGGACCAAGATCGGAGCCGTTGTAAACGCCATCTTAAGATCTTGAAATGCTTTCTCTACTAGGAGTCCCCATTCGAGCTTGTCCTTACACGTCAATCGAGTGAGTGGAGCAGCAACTTGGGAATAATTCTTAATAAAAATCCGATAGAAGTTAGCAAAACCAAAAAACATTGTACGTCTCTAACCGTCTTCGGAACCTCCCATGACACGATTGCTTCCACTTTCTTGGGATCCATTTTCAAGCCTTCTGTAGTCGCGATGAATCCCAAAAATTCCATCTCAGTTTGGTGAAATAAGCACTTCTCCAACTTGGCGTAGAGTCCTCGCTCACGTAGTTTTTCAAGGACGAGACGAACATGCTTTTCATGCTCTTTTTCGTTCTTAGAAAATATCAGAATATCATCCAGATAGATGACAACAAAATCGTCAAGATGCTCCCGGAAGATGTCATTCATCATGTGTTGAAAAACTGCCGGAGCATTGGTAAGACCAAAAGGCATGACATTATACTCGAAATGGCCATACCTTGTACGGAAAGCTGTCTTCCATTCGTCTCCTTTTTTAATTCGTACAAGGTTGTAGGCTCCTCTTAGATCGATTTTTGTAAAGATCCTTGCCCGTCCAAGTTGTTCAAGAAGACCAGATATCAAGGGTAACGGGTAACAATTCTTCTTTGTTACCTTGTTGAGACCTCGATAGTCCACGCACATCCGTAGCGAGCCATCCTTCTTTTTTACAAATAAGATTGGTGCTCCAGCTGGTGACTTCGAATGGCGAATGAAGTTCTTGGCTAGATTCTCATCAATGTACTTCCGCAATTCTGCCAACTCCGTCTGTGACAAATTGTAGATTGGGCCAAAAGGGGGTTGTGCTCCTTCTTGCAAGTCTATGGCACAATCATATGGTCGGTGCTCCGGTAGCATATCAGCATTCTTCTTTTGAAACACATCTTGAAAATCTTTATATTGCTCTAGTATACTTGCTGTCGAAATCTTCTCTTCGCTGGTTGGAGTCGCATAAATGACAAATGGTGTACCTTCCTTGGACGATCTTACAAATGCTCTTGCTCCAATAAATAAAGGTTTTTTGATTCGGGGTCTTCTAACTGGTTTACTCTCGGAACGTTCTATTGGAAATGTTATCTTTCGTAACCTCCAATCTATGGTTGGATTATACTTTTTCAACCAGGAAAGACCAAGAATAATAGGACTTGACGGAGTCTTTATAATGTTGAAGATAATATAACTACTATGGTCCTTAAATGCTATTTCTATAGGTTTTGATTCATGAGTGACACTACCAAACAGTAAAGGTCGTCCATCTATGACTTCTACGTAAACATGTTTAGATTTCCGTACTAGAGGGATCTTATGATGTTTAGCATATTCTTCATCTAAGAAACAAGCAAATGCTCCTGAATCTAATAATGCTAAAGTTTTAAGCTTCTGAGGACCAAAAAACAAAGGGATTGTAAAACAAAGGGCAGGTTGGGCAGAAAGGGAGGAACTTGATTGTTGTTGCGATTTTTGACTGTCCAGTTGCACGGTTCCTATTGTGGCTGGGCATTTTTGTTTTCCTGAAAAAACGTGCCTCTAGTCTTGACAATGCGTCGATTCTGCTTCTTGGGGCAATTTCCAACCTTGTGGCCTTCTTCACCGCAATATAAGCATAGTCCTTCCTCCATGCGCCGCTTCTTCTCTTCTAGAGTGAGGGATTTGACACGTACCGCATCAATTTGCATGTCATCCATCTCAGAATGTGAATTCAAACTGCTTGCTGACATGGTTGAGGCGTGACGAGTCACATGTTGTCTTGAGCGTTGGTCTTGGCGACGCTGAAATAGGCAGTTGTCACACTTCACAGCTTGGCTAATGGCTTCGTTGAGCGTTCGTGGATCAGGAAGAGATAATAGCAAATCCTTCACATCATCCCTCAAATTCCAATAAAATTGACTCGTCAATGCTTCTTCATCCCAGTTGATGTCACATGCTAATTGTCTGAAGTCTGATGCATAAACTGATGCAGAGCGTGTCCCTTGTCGTAGTGATCGAATCTTTGTTGTAGCCCATCGAGCCTTGTCATGCTCGCCAAATGCTTCCGCAAACGCTTCCAAAAAAGTTTTGAAGTTGTTCAAAATTGATGATCCCTTCTCGAATAGAAGAACAAACCATGATAGAGCCTGCCCCGTAAATAGGGTTCCAACCAATCCAATACGTGACTCCTCCGTTGGATAACGTTCGGATTGTAAAATTATTATTAACCTGATTTGATTGACAAAACCTCGAAACTTGGAGCGTGTACCATCAAACTTATCTGGAAAGCTAACTCGAGGCTCCTTTCGTTGTATAACTAGTGGTTCTTGTCGAATTACAGGCAAAGTTGTTTCTTCTGGTACATAAACTTAAGGTTGATGAATTCTAGATTGTGTTACTCCAGATGCTCCATTATTATGAAGTCTTGCAAATGCTCCTTCAATCTCCGTAGTTCTTTGCGATAACATAGCAAGGGCATTCATAATGGCGTCCAACTTGGACTCCGAACTTTCAGTCATACTAATCCCTTGACTTTCCAGCCATTCTAAAAGAGAGAAATAATTGATTCTACGAAGAAGAAAATATTGGTTTAGAGGAGGGTACTCCGCAACCTCTAAAACGTCTAAAATCCTTCAAGAAGAGGGATAATCCACTCTCTCCAGGAAGAATAAGACTCCAATATTGTAATGGGAGAGATATCAGTTTAGAGGAGGGTAATCCGCAACCTCTAAAACACTAGTATACCTTCAAGAAGAAGGGTAATCCACACTCTAACAAGAAGGACTAGCTCTAATATCTGAGATGAAAGCAGTCTCGACAAACTGTCATGGACATAGAATACAAAGAGGAAATCTAAACAAGAATTTCAAAGAGAACTGGCAAGAACTAGATTGATTAGATGAGTACAAGAGCAACACCAGAGAGGTGAGCTAGAGCTCCAAGAGATGTGTTGTCGAGACTGAAGAACTCTTCAGCCTCAACTCCTATATATACTTCTAAATAAGAAACTTCTTGAGCGACTTCCAACAACTTAGGAAGCTTCTCAAGTAACTTCTACTAGCTAAGAAGCTTCTCAAGCAACTTCTACTAACTAGGAAGCTTCTCAAGAAACTTCCACTAACTGCTAATGGAAACTTCTAGAAGGTTCCAGAGACTTGCTTCTGGAATGTTCTAATTTCTAGAAGGTTCTAAGACTATGTCCCTAACACTTATTGCATATCAGCATCACCTTTGCTTGGATGTTTTGGAAGAAAAATATGTGCTCTTTCAAGATCCTTGTCCAATGTGTTGTAGTAAGGGCATATGTATTGGACCTTGCTACCAAAAACAATCTCCACCATATTAGATTCTATTGCTATTAAAGACAAAGGGCCGTCCCATTGGAGCATTGACCAAAGCAAAATTGCCTTTGAACAAGTTACAAAATTTTAAAACATACTTGTAATTTTTTAAAATCTTTTAAAATCTTATAATAGTATAAAATATTAAAAATTAAAATAATTTATAAATTTTAAAAATAATTATTATAATTATTTTAGTAATTTATACAATTATTAATCAATTATGTGTTCATATTTTTATCAAAATATATTTTTTATTTGCTTTAATTATCAAATTATATTTTTAATTATATATTTTATTTATTATATTATATTTTATAATATACTATTATGATAAAAATAAAATATAATAAAAACAAAAATAATTTATCATGTGGAATATATCAAATGTAAATAATTATCAATGTTCTATTAACTTGAATTAGAATATTAATTTGATTATTAGTAGTAAATTTTAAGAAATCATAATTTTTATAATAAAACATATGATAAGATAGTTATTTAAAAAAAAAGATATATATTTGATTATTAAATTATAAAAGTAATATATCAAGCTTACAATCTCTTGTTAGTACAAATTCTATTCTAAAGCAAAAATATCACCATATAATAAAACATGTAATTTTATCTAATTATTTCAATAGCTTAAAAACTACTTTATGTTCTAAAATGAATATTAGTGCAAAATGGTAAAATTCCAATTTTACATTCAAGTTTCAAAAACAACTATCTATGCATTGAATTATTTTGATGATTCTCTAACATGGATCCTCCTACAATCTTGCTAAACTAAAGGTTGAGAATCAATTGTGGATGTCAAAATAGGAGAATGGTGTCGAGGTTTTATTAGAAAAATTGATGTATGTGAATTCAAGAGGTGTTGAAATCCCTTGTTAATCCCTTCACAATAGTAAAAAAGATTTCTTTCAATTACAAAACATACTTGTCTTCATTACCTTCTCCTTTAGCCATAATAAATTTGTCTCTTATTTAAGACAATTAAAAAGGGCAACTTTAGGTGGACCCCTTGCGCTCACACTTCATACCTTCATATAATATAATGTTCTCTCTTAAAATTATGAACCATTTTCCTTGTGTTCTCTCTTAAAATTATGAACCATTTTCCTTGTGTGAAGTTACATTCTCTAATGATGTGTGTTACCTCTCTCCCATAAGCTTCTCAATTCTTTGTGAAATTTTCTCCATTGCATCCTCCTACTCTGATGCCCCCTAATAAGTGGCTAAGCTTCAAAACTCATGTCATCACAAGCTCAATCAGAAGATGTAGTAAGTACATATATAGGTCCACGTAGGCTGGTCTACCAAGCTTAATTTGAAGTCAGGAGAGTGAAATACTAACGGATGATTCTCATGGATTGCAATAGAAGCTGTGAAACTCTATCCTAACACCACAGTGAAACAAAAACAATTCAAATGCAAAACTTGTCAGTGGAAGACTGCAGTTGGTTACCCGAAATTATATGTCTTAATTGCTTAAAATGTGAAGCTTCAATAGCTAACAACAGAACGAGCTCTGGAACTGCCTGGCAGGCAGTTGATGCAGAAAACGAACCACCATCATAAGTTCGCTCCAAGTATCAAAATGAACAGGCCCACTGCTTGTGGAGATTCGCTCAGCAACAGTAGGCGTGCATAAAGTCAATGGACTTGTATCAAAGTCAAAAATTGCAATCCCGAAGATACAAAAAGGCAGTCCATAGTTTCGCCAAAAAAACAGAACTCTTGAACCCCACATTGCCCAAGACATGACGATTCAGCCAAAAAGAATTCGTGAAGTTCACATTGCAAACAATTAGATTCTTCACAACAATATGACTAAGTTACAGTAGTAAGGCTACACATAACCGAATGAACTTGAGAACACAAAAGCTCCATCTCATTCTCCAGATAATCCAACGCCTAAGATGCTTTCATTTTGCCACCCGCATTTCCTGTCGATTCTTTCTGAAGGTCCTTGCTCTTCGCTGCTGGTCCTTCACTGCTGGTCTTCTTTGCCTTCTTCGCCTTTGATTTCTTAGTGGCTTGGCCTTTAACTTGGTGACGGCCGAAGATCAGGTTAAAAGTCAATACAGCGCAGATGGTGCCGATCATGGGACCCGCCCAGTAAACAGCAAAATGCTCCCAAGACGTATGTTTGTTAGAGACAAAGGCCCATCCAAATGCATTGGCGGGATTCATTGCAGGGCCAGTATAAGCACCGCCCGCGATAACAAGGGCAATGGTAGCTCCAATAATGATGAAGGTTCTCGAGATTTTGTTGCGAGGGCCTCTCAAGATTGCCCACATAACGATCAGAGTGATGGTAAAGGTCAGAATTGTCTCAGCAGCCACACCTGTCTCCAGCGGCACTTTCAATTTAGGCCCACCCAATGTATGCTTATACTTCATTGGCATGACCTCCCAGATTGTCAGGGCGCCCCCAACTGCACCCACCATTTGGGCCGGCAGGCGGACACTGAGGGTGAAAAGATCATCGTTGCTTACTCCCGCAAACGAGAAGGCGACGATTGTAGTCGGGTTCCAACTCGCACCTCCAAGCGCTTGTCCTAGAAAGCTGAAAAAAAAGATGAGGAACGACACCAAAGAGAAGACGATATACATCTTTCCCTTTCCAGGCCCATCCAGACTTAACGACGGCGCGATAGACGTCGATACGGCGCCCAATGACGCCATAGCGAACACCCATAGGAATGTAATGGACGCATCTGCGACTGCCTTCCTCGCCAATCCCATTGTGTTAACCTCACCCTCAGAATCTGCAAAAGAAAACACACAAATCAACACAACTTAAAAAAAAAAAAAAACTCTCCTAAGATCAAACTCAACTCCTATCACCCTCACAAGCATCACTCCAGTTCTACCACACCACCTTGACTTTTACAGACCAAAGACACAGTCAACATTGACCATATCACTGTCACAAAAGATAACCACCACCCAAAATAAACCAAACCTCATCTCCGAAACCTCGTCTCTGAGCACCGAAACTCTCCCCACCCCAGTGAAACCCATAAACTGACAACAGCTCCACACCCTAAAAAGCTCACCTCCCTCTCACCTCATTTCACTTCTTCAAAATCATGAAATTTTAACACTAATGGCACAATATGTACGGAAATGCAACCCAGAGTGAGATCCAAAACCCAACTGAAGAAATTTCACTGCTCTCGCATCACACCCACTTGCGACGGAAATCCAGGCTCACGGCTTGGAACCACGGCCTCCACACCAGTGGCTATGGCGGAGCGAGCTGACCCGGCACCCTGTCTCGCTCTATATATGCACAAACACAGAGATTTAAAGTCAGACATTTTTCATTATATAAAGATAGAATCTCGCAAACTACAGTGTCGCATTGAATCCACTCCCGGGCTGCCAATCAACTCATTTCGATTGTCGACTTGGGGATTGAATGGCAGCCTTCTCGGGCTCTCCGCCACCATCGCCCAAGCTCTGGACTCTGGCCATTGCGTGTACGATATGTATCGTATATGTACTTTACTACGATATACATGTAGTGTTAAGTATATTTGTTTACCCACGATCGTGTTACGTAGTTGAGGTTCATCATGCTCACTTTACACTGGCTCCACAAATGTTAATTATGTTATATATATATATATATATATATATATAATTTAGCAGGATATGTCTATGATTTAATAGAATTTTTCAAACAAGTAGTGATTATTGTATAAATTTCTTATTTGAAATGATGATTGTAATGATTTTTTAAAAGAATTAATTTTTTTGTAATTACTATACAATTTGATGGATGATATTAAAGAAGTGATTCTGCATGTTATTTGTAGTTAAAAAAAAAAATTTTTAAATGTAATAACCATTGTTAGGGCCATTTTGGTAAATGGAGCAGCAAATTTGAAAATACATCAAATAGATATAAAGATGATATTTTTGAATAAAAAAATTAGTTTAAGAAATTTACATTGATTAGCTCCAAAGATTTGTATAATAAGATAAGGAGTACCTTGTGTGTAAATTGAAGAAATCTTTATATAGCCTCAAACAATCATTAAAAATATGATACCAATGTATCTACTCATCTTTTATCAATGAAGGCTTCATGTATAAATTAAATATTCCTTGTATGTGATACAATTTAGAAAGTTATTGCTAATTGTAATCTTCTTTTTTGATGATCCTTTTCACTTAAGAAAAAATTGTAAAAGTATATTATTATCTTATAAAGCTCTTAAAAGGACTAGATGGCCAATATCTATAAGTCAAAGTGTTAATTGAAAAAGATATTAATTCAACTTTTAAAAAGTGTTATTATAAATATATGTAGTCATTTAAGATATATTATATGTCTTTGACTTATATAAATTGTCGTTATTTATTAATAATAATAAGATAAGAATAATCTTTATAACTCACCTTAAGATCTTTTTTTACACTTTTTGATACCTTAGAATAATGTTTTTCCTAAGGTATTATTTCAAAGAAGATCCTTCTTGGATTTATTTATGGCCAACCTTATACAAAGATGTGTTCACTTTTTACAAATCATGCAACAAGTATTAACAACTTAGTGACTTATTCAATATATGATTGGTTCAACTTATTACAAATTTTCTAGTTGAACCATTTATGGAGTAGAGTTTGGATTATTGGCTCAATCAAGCTTATATCAACTTACACGGGTAATTGGTATATCTTAGTGGTTATTGATTATCCTACCAAGTGAGTGAACTCTCACATATTGATGAAAAACTCGGCTACAAGTATTGTTTACTTATTATATAAATAAATCTTAACTCAATATAGTTATCCATTAATTATTATTAGTGACAAATATAATCATTTTATCAATAATGCAATTGAATATATAATAGAGGATTTTTTTATTATAATACAACATCATAGCTTATTACATCTAACGGAATAGCTAAGTCAAGTCAACAAATAATTTTATTAGTAAATTCTTCACTAAATTGGTCAACAACCATTGTACTAAGTAGAATAAATATTTATATATTATCATATTTTCCTATCAAATGGCTTTAAAGTTTAGTACTAGCTACACATCCTTTCAACTTATGTATAGATTGCATCTCTTAATATCAACAAAGTATCTTATATTCACCAAGCAATTAAAGTGTGATCTAAATTATACCTCAATGCATATACTTATAGCATGTTCAACTGACCTAAAACAATTAGATAGCTATAGAGTTGACATCTATACTTACATCAAGATCTAACAATACTATTAGCAAAAAGATTTATAATTAAGCAATCATGTGGTTTGAAATCTAAAAGGAATCAAAGAACATGTGACAAAGTTCAAAAGTTAGTAGTTTAGGCTATATTAAATATAATATTATTTTAAAAAAAAAAATTATCTTATAAATTATTAAAATTCATTTTAAATCCAATCCAATCATTGTAAACATTAACAAGCTAAAATCCTATCAATTTCAACCGAAAGACTAATCTTTTACAATTTCATACAAAGATACAATCCAAAAGCAAATATTGGCTAAAAAGAAGATAGAATTATTGCTATGTAGCAACCAAACAAGGATGACTAAAAGAATAAAAAATCCATAGCATTATAATAACAAGCTAATATGAATAAATAAAATTTTATATACCATTATTGTTTTGTGTAAATTTTATGACAAAAAAAATAAACTACAAAATTGAAGAATAAACAATTAGAAATATATTAAAAAGTTAAGATGATTTTAGACAATTTCATGCAAGAAATATTTTTATCAAAAGTGTTTATTGTAAAAAAGCTTAGTATAGATATGAAGCTATAAAGTAATGGAGTCAAATCTCCATTAAATTGTCATAGCAATTATATAATTGATTTACTTCATGGCAAAAGAAAAAAAAAATAATATTAAAAGACTATCCAATATTGAAAAAAGGGATGGTCAAATTACTAGAGTAATAGTCAAAAAACGGATTGATATTAGAAATAATCTACCAACAATAGATACAATGGTGATGCAAAGATAAGTTGATTGTAAGATATAAGTTACAAATAATGTTAAGCAGCAATTTTAAGTAAAAAATCAAAAAAAATCAAAAAATCAAAAAAAAAAAAAAATCAAAATTAAAGCCATTGCAAGAAAAAAGTAATAAAAGAACAAGAAGATAGCTCATTATAATGAATAGCAGAAAAGATGGATCTCTATTTGAATTTTTTAAAAGCAAAAGAGTTGCAATATGAAATTGAACAAGATAAAAAGAAATAAGGATTGGAAGAAAAATCTATTATATAATAAAGAATATAAAAAGATAAGACAAAAGTAGAATTAGTGTAGAATCAATCTTCATTTGGTAATTTTAAAAGATGGTCAATTAATAGTGAATAGCATAGAATTAGATAACAAGATAATAAAAGAATTGATTTTGCAAAAATTGCTATTAGACTAGGATTCAACCAAAATCTCTAAAGTCTCATATTGCAAATCAAGAATCTAAGTAATATACTTTGATCAACAAGCTAATGGAAATTGACGATCCTAATCAATAGGTTCACAAGACCTTGTTGAGAATTATATAGAAGATGACACCAAGAAGAAAAAAAGAAGCAAATCATAAGTCAAATTGTATCAAGTAAAAGATCATATAAATTGATGCTTTTATATGCACAAAATCTCAAGTGATTTATAGATCCTAATCAAAGATATTGACATGGTCTTTTAACCATTCACATTATAGTTGGTATTATAAATAATGGTCAACTACAAATGAGCTCATTGAATGAGCCTTAATAACTTCTATAATTTTTAGTAGTCAACATTGCATATAGAATTAATTCTTGATTTCATCAAAAGCTTCAATTATATTGATTAAAGGTTGAAAGAAGAACATGGTAAAATATATAGGCTAGATATCCTTCTATTATTAAAGTAAGTAAATGAAAATCATAGAATACATCATCCAAAATTTGCTTAACTTCAAAGAAAGTATCAACACAATAAATTAATTATCACAGATATAAGATTTATTTCAATAACTATTTAATTACTATGGATAGATAGAAATAGGTAAAAACATGTTAATTTGATAATATCTTATAGAGAAGCTTTCTAGAAGCTTTATAGATGTGGATTCACCTTTATACATATCTATAGGTGATTTGTAGGTTAGAAACTTGGTCAATAAGCTATTCATGTATCGCACATATTGGTAGCTTGTAAAATAAGCTAAATACGTGGCATACATGTAGGAAACTTGTCTTGTAAGTTTGATATGTGTCTTGTAAATTAGACATGTATTGGAGGTTCTATAGAATGCCGCCATGTAGCTCTTAGATAAATAATATATATAGAGATAAGAAAGAAGTCTTCTTCACTCTTGTCAACTCTTTTTTTGTTTCTAGTCTAGTTCAAGAGTCTCTTGTATTTTTTAATCTTTGGCAATAGTTATTCCAATTTTTTCTTCAATAGATGTATTTCTTTATTTCTATTTTGTCATTTTCCTTTGACATAGTTTTTACTAACTTATGCATCTGTTTCAGTTTATGTCCTTGATAGATTGACAAGAGTGAAGATACAATATCAGAGCTTTGTCTTTTCTTGATTAAGAATAGATTTTTTTTTTTTCTTGATCAGATTTAAGCATATTAAAAGTTATAGATTATCCACTTCTGAACTGATATTGTTTTTAGAATTTTTTCTTTTATTCTTGAATATTTTGTTTTATGATAAGAATAGATACTTTTTTCCTTTCTATTATATTATCATGACAAAGATTGTTGAAATGAAGAGTGCAATGGCACAAATGCAAGAGCAAATAAGAGAATTAATGCTTACAATGCATTAATTTAATGTACCACCATAAAGAGCAATAAGATTAGCAGGAAGTGAAGATATAGAGATGATTAGAGCTGCTTCAAGCCATATCACTTCACCTATGATTGAACACCATTTAAGCATCAAGGAATCAAAAATTAATTTATTAGAGAAGTTTGATGGCACAAGATTTAAGTTTTGAAGATTCATCAATCAAGTATAATTGGTGATTGAACTTCAATTCCAAAGTTATTCAATTCAAGGGTCACAAGTCAGGTTTATTAGAATACTACTTTTAGGCTTTATTTTATTGTGATTTTTATTCTTTTTTGAATGACGTGATCCAATATTAAATAATTTGGAGACATTTTTAGCGGAATTTCAATCCATATATGGAGAACATGATGCAATTTGTATTACAACCAACAAGATTCACATCTTGTAACAAGACAATCAATCAATGACAATATATATTTTATTATTTTGATAATTGGGAATTGATATTAAGTGGAATAATGTTACACTCATTAAATAATTTTTTATGGATTAAAATATAAGGCAAAAAAATTAATGTTCAACTTACCTGATCCTCAGACATTGAATCAAGGAATTGATTTTGCTGTGAAATGTGACAATTGGCTTTTTGAATTTTGATCTGAGAGTCATAATAGGGAGCCCCAACATTATTATAAAACAATGGCAACACCAATGTCTTCTCAATACGTATATTCAGAAGTAGAAGCCATGCAAATTGACATGGTATGTTTTAAACCTCTTATTGAACAAAAAAAAAACTTGTCGTCATCAAAAAGGATTGTATTTATATTATAGAGAACTTAAGCACATTATTCAACATTGTCCAAAGAAACGACACAACTACAAAATGAGGAGTACAGTTATCAAAGAAGATGATATATTGCAAAACAAATTTGTCCAATTACAATAGGAATTGTGTAGCTAGAATCTTATACAACTTCTAATAAAGGTCCTATTTTCTCCTCAAAATCCTCTCATTGTTTTATAATAAATGTCTATTTGGGATCTAAAAATCACAAAATCTCTGTCTTACTAGATTCATAAGTCTCAGCATATTTTTTAGATAAAGAATTTATTAAAAGTCATAAAATATTCTCAGTACAAAAAATTAAATCCGTACATATAAAAGTCATAGATAGTCATCTGTTATCTTTTAAAGATATTGCTCATGAAATCTTTTGTATAAATGTAACAATAGATGGTTATAATAGTTATATAATCTTTAATATAATCAAATCTTCTTCTAATCTAATCATTTTAGATTTATCATGGCTAGAAAAATATAATTCTCAAATAAATTGGATTTTTTGTAGACTTGATTTTTTTCAAAGTATTAATAAGAGTCTTATTAATCAACTGACAAGTTATAAGTCTAATATAATAAAAATTATATTTATAGGCATAAAAGTATTTATGAATGTAATAAAAGAAAGATTATCTTTTATTAATTATATTACACTTATTTCTAATGGTGGAAAGACCTCAAGTGGCATTCCAAGCCAATATCAAGATTATCAAGATATTTTTGAAAAGAAGAATGTAAATATTTTTTCCAAGCATCATCTATATGATTGCTCAATCAACCTCAAAAAAAGAACTCAGCCTTCATTTGGACTAGTCTATAATTTATCATAAAATAAATTGATTGAATTCAAGAAATATATTCATAAAAACTTAACCAAGAATTTCATATGCCATTCAAAATTTTCAGCAGCAGCTTCTATCTTGTTTGTAAAAAAAAAAGATAGATCACTACAAATATGTATAGATTATCAGGGACTTAATAAGATTACCATCAAAAATAGATATCTTCTAATTTTGATATCTAGAATTCTTAATCAAGTAAATCAAATTAAAATCTATCTAAAAATAAATTTATAAGGAGTATATAACCTGATATACATCAAAGAAGGAGATGAATAGAAGACTATATTTCAAAGAAGGTATGGACATTTTGAATATAATGTCATGCCTTTTGAACTTACAAATGTGCTAGCTATTTTTTAACACCTTATAAATGATATTTTTTGTGAGTTTCTTGATGATTTTGTTGTCTGTTATTTAGACACTATTCTAATCTATTCTAAAAACATAAAAAAATATGAACTTCATGTTTGTATGTATTATAAAAATTTAGAGATGTAGGATTATATGTTAAGATGAAAAAGTGTGTATTTCATATTACTTAAGTTGACTTCTTAAGATATATCATTTCAAATGATGGTCTCAAGATGAATCTTAAAAAAGTCCAACCAATCATAGATTGAAAGATTTTAAGAATAATAAGTGATATGCAATGATTTTTGAAATTTGTCAATTACTATTGAATCTTCATCAAGAACTTTTGTTAAATTATAGCTCTACTTACATGCTTAACTTGTAATGACAAACTTGAGTGGAATAAAGAAGTAGTAGTATTGTTTAAAGATTTAAAAATAATTTTTATTTTTGTACCAATCTTGTATTGCGTTGATTTTTTCAAGGCATTTTTTATACAAACAGACACATCAGATTTTGCTTTGGATACAATATTCTCACAAATAGGAGTAGATGACAAATTCCATCTATTAGCTTTTCATTCTAAGAAATTTTCAACAGCAGAAATCAACTATAAAATCTATGATAAAAAACTTCTTATAATTATAGAATCTTTTTAAAAATGGCATCATTATCTAGAAAGCGCTTCTAATCCAGTCACAATGTATACAGATCACAAGAACCTCAACTATTTCATATCAATATACATGTTGAATTGTTATTAGGCTTGTTAGAGCATGTCTTTATGAAGATTCGAGTTCATAATTACTTATCGGCCAAGAAAATAACAAGATTTATCTAATGTCTTTTTTAGACATTCTTGCAGTAAGATATTTTGGATATAATAAGACTTTAGAGCTAATATCAAGAGATTTTTGATAGCCTCAAATATAAAAGTCTATTAAAGAGTTTGTACAATCATACAATATTTGTTCAAGATCAAAAATTCCACGTTATTAACTTTATGGACTTCTTTAACCATTATTTATACCAAAACAATCTTAGTCTTTTATTTTTATGGATTTTATCACGGATCTTTCAAATTCAAATTTATATGATTGTATATTTGTGATTGTAGATCGTAATATCAAGATGGCCTATTTTGTATTGTATACAAAATCTATCACAAGTGAAGAAATAATTAAACTCTTCTTTGATATTATCTATCACTATTATGGATTATCAAAGGATATTATATTAGATAGAAGAATATAATTTGTATCAAGATTTTAGAGAATTCTTTTTAAAATATTGAAAGTACATATAAAACTATCTTCAACTTTTCATCTTCAAACTGATAGACAAATGGAACAGATAAATCAAGTATTGGAATAATATTTGAGATATATCATCAACTATTATTAAGATTATTGGACAACTCTCTTGCCATTTGCACAATTTGCTTATAATTATTCAATATATTTGTTTATTTAACAAACTCCATTCTTTGCAAATTATGGTTATCATCTACAACTTGATATATTTGACTTTTTAAAAGCTCATAATCCTATGATGGATGATTTGACAAATTGATTGTCAAAGCTACATGCAACAATAAAGGCACACTTGAAAAAAGCTCAAGAACAATAAAAAAATCAATGCAGATGTCTATTGCAAGGAACAACCTCAATTCTACATGGATAATAAGGCATGGTTGCTTCATCATAATATTAAGACTATTCGTCTTTGGACAAGCTGGATTATTATAAGCTTTGACCATTTTCAATTTATAAACAAATCAATCTAGTTGCTTATCGATTATACCTACCAAAATCTATAAAGATCCATCATGTATTCCACATATTACTATTCAAGTCATACAAGACAGTGGATACTTAAGAAAGAAGACAAATGCCATTGCCTTCTATAAAAATAAACAACAATAAAGAATTTATAGTGGAAGAGGTCTTAGATTTAAGACAACACCAAAATCACCTAGAATATCTTGTACATTGGTATAAATATGATATTAGTAAACGCATATGGGAGGCATTTAGGAATCTATCAAATACATCAATAAAAGTCGATACATTTCATCAATGACATCCATCAAAATTAAAATGAAGAGTCAAGAAAATCTTTGCTATAAAGCAAAGTAGGTTCAATAGAGGTTTCACTTTATCTTGTATCATTGTTTATTATTTCTTTGAATTTTTTTGTGCCAAAGAGATAGAGAATCAACAACCAACAAATCCAATACAAGAACCATTGTTTGCTGACTTATCAAATGAGACATTACAATTATCACAACCTTCAAGATAATGAAATAAAGGTGAAGATTCTCAAGAACGATATGTTCTTCCTTGGATTGACGGCAAGATACAATGTATTTGGCATCACAATTTTGGGAGAGACTCTCAATGTTTGGTGATATTTTTAGAGGTAGGAACCACTTCTGATAGTGTTCCAAATGTTTTCTTTGAAAGAAGTTATGAAGGCCTTAATAATGATCAAATAACATAGTGGTCCTTTTGCCCTAATATGGAATACTATCAATGGATGAAAAAACCTATTAACTACCTTCAAAGGAAACAAAGATCAGAGTATGTAACAAATATAATTCGATACATCTTAAACTTTTTTAATATGTAATCAATGCTCCTCATGGAATTCATCTCTAGAAGGCAGGATAATGCCACAGACATAAGATTTATTTCAATAACTATCTAGTTAGTATGGATAGATAGAAGTAGATAAAATTAGATTAATTTGATAATATCTTATACAAAAGCTTTTTAGAAGCTTCATAGATACGGATTCACTTTTATACATGTCTATAGGTGATTGATAGATTAAAAACTTGGTCAACAAGCTAACTACATGTTGCACATGTTGGTAGCTTATGGAACAAGTTAAATATGTGGCATACATGTAGGAAACTTATCTTGCAAGTTTGATATGTGTCTTGTAAATTGAATATGTATTAGAGATCTTATAGAATGCCGCCACATAGTTCTTATGTAAATAGTATATATAGAGATAAGAAAGAAGCCTTCTTACTCTTATCAATTCTTTTTTTGCTTCTAGTCTAGTTCAAGAGTCTCTTGTATTTTTTAGTCTTTGGCAATAGCTATTCTAGTTTTTTTTTGGATATTCATATTTCTTTGTTTCTATTTTGTCATTTTTCTTTGACATAGTTTTCACTAACTTATACATTTGTTTGAATTTGTGTCTTTGATATTAACATATAAACAAGGAATTTCAAAACAAGTATAGTTGATTTGGTATAATAACCAAAGACTATACACATGATAATAATTTAGTCAAGACAATAGAGCAAGTATATTAAATATAAGTGCAAGCCCTCACAAATATACTTGGATTTATATACAAAATGATTTTAATTTTAAAAAAAGTATTTAAAAATTAATTTAAAATAATATATATATATATATATATATATATATATATATATATATATATAATATACATGTGATATTAGTACAATTAATTGTATTTTGTATTAACCAATCTCTATCAATATCTTATCTACTTCAAATTTCTGAATGGAAAAAAAAAAAAAAAACTTTTAAAGAGCCTTAATAATAGATGTTCTTTTATATTATTTATTTTTAAAATAAAAAATGGTTGAAAGAACAAAAAAAAAATTTAACTTCCAACTTCAATATCCCTATTTAATTTAATATAAGCTATTAAATAGCTATACCAAATGACTTGCAATAGCCTCTAAATTATACTAATTTATAAAATAAGATAAGTTGAGGTAACAGTTTTCTTTTCCAAATTATACAATAAGAGTAGGTGGAGCTACCAAAGAAGTGCATACAAGGGTCGTTTAATGTCAACTAGACAAGATCACGGTTCATTCAACATAATCAAGATACATTTGAATCTTTTGCAAAATCACAATGTATAGAACCAACCTATCTATTATAAAAATAGCCTTTTCAATAATATCAATTGCAATCTTAATCTTGAATACAATTTATAACAAAATCATCAAATCTTAGCTTAAGATCAAAGAGAGCCTTCTCTATGGAACAACCAATCTATATCTTATGACTTCTCAACTTAACAAAAATAACCATTAGGACTTTGGAATTAGAAGCCAATGTAATAACATTGAGGTTATTTAAAGTTGGTTCATCAAAAGAAGTTGTGATTCTTCCAATTATTAACATATATAGAAATTGAACTAAAAGAGTTTGGCCAAGTAGACCATACTACTAAAGTCTAGGTTTCATTTTAAAGTCATCATTGTTCAAGTCAAGAAAATGAATTTCCATGTTTTGCAAGTAGGAGTAATAGCTTGGAGCTTTGTATAGTAAGTTGAAGAAGACCAAAAGTAGGTAAAAGTCACTTGAATCTTTTGGTGATCCAATGAGAATAAGTGGTAATTAAAAGTAGGTGGGAGCCAACTCAAATCCTTTGGCAACCTAATAAAATAAGTACTAACCAAAAGTAGGCGAAAGCCAACTTGGACCTTTTGGTGACCTAATGAAAACAAATGGTAACCATTTTGGCCACTTTAGAAAGAAACAACAACAAAAAAGGGTGAATTAGCCACTTACAATAGAACAAGAAAAAACAACAGTAGATATAATAGTCCTAAACGACAAGATCAAGCAAATTAAATTCAAGAAAGGAGAAGCTTGTACTAATTGCAAAATTGCTACAGCTAGATTTGTAGCTTAACAAAGAATATTTAACAAGTACACAAGTGGCAATAAAGGAGATTATTTTTAACTTTGCTACTTAATTAAAACAGCTAGCCAACTCTTGATAGCACTAAAATAAAACACCTTGTCAAGATCCTCCAATATCTATCTTCTTAAATAGAGCCAAGTCTTTCCAACTCAATCTATCAAAAATCTCTAAGTTTTAGTGATTACTACTTAATAAAAAGACCAACTCTAATAGCACCACTAATTTTTGTATTTATAATAGTTAAAATATTCAAACAATCTTTTTTTTGTGGCAGGGCTATAGTTTTTCTTTTCACTTGGCTTCCATTTCTTTAAGTGATTTAAAGGCAAACTGATTAGGAAAAGAAGAATATGTGTCATGGACATATACATAGTTACCTATATGATCAGATAGAACTAGATAAAAGAAGGTAAAAGCAGATTAATTCCATAATATCTTTAGAAAAACTTCCTAGAAACTTCATAGACGCTGCTTTGACTTTATAAGTGTCCATAGTAGACTTTTGGATTAGAAACTTGGTCAATAAGTTAGCCACATGTCGCACATGTTGGTAGCTTGAAGACCAAGCTAAATACGTGGCAAACATATAGGAAACTTGCCCTGCAAGTTCGACACGTGTCTTGCAACTTGGACACGTGTCTTGTAAATTGGACACGTGTCTTGTAAATTGGACACGTGTTGGAGGTCCTATAGAACGTCACCTTTTCTTAGGTAGATAGTATAAATAGACACAAGAGTGAAGCCTTCTTCACTCTTGTCAACTCCTTTCTTGTTTCCAGTCTAGTTCAAGAGTCTCTAATTTTTCTTGTCTTTTGGCATTAGCCATTCCAGTTTCTTTTTAATACATATACTTCTTTATATTTATTTCTTTGAGAGAGGTCTCACTTGTTTATTTGATTTCATCCAGTTATTGTCCTTGACAGATTGACAAGAGTACACATACAGTATCAGAGCTTTGTCTTTTCTTGATTAAGAGTGGATTACCCCTTTCTCTTGATAAGACATAAGCATATTAGAAGTTGTGGAGTACCCACTTCTAAACTGATATTGTTTCTAGAATTTTTTTCTTTTGAGTGTGTGTTTTGTATTTCTTGAAGTAAGAGTAGACATCTTCCTTTCTATTATATTATCATGGCAGAGCTTGCGGAAATGAAGAGTGCAATGGCACAAATGCAAGAGCAAATGAGAGAACTAATGCTTGCAATGCATCAACTCAATTTACCACCACAAGGAGATCAAGATTACACAAAGTGAAGATGTAGAGATGATGGTTGGAGCTACGTCAATATCTACACCAAATCATGCTACCTCACCGATGATGGAGCACCGTTCAAACGTTAGAGAACCAAAAATCAGTTTGCCTGAGAAGTTTGATGGCACAAGATCTAAGTTTCGAGGATTCATCAATCAGGTACAAATGGTGATCAAACTTCAACCTCAGAGTTATCCTACGCAAGGATCTCAAGTTAGGTTTATTGGAACGTTACTTTCGTGTCCTGCCTTATCGTGGTTTTCATCTTTTCTTGAACGACGTGATCCAATAATGGATAATTTGGAGGCATTTTTTGCGGAATTTTGATCGA